>VXAU01002356.1:6427-98128 GCA_013399695.1 Formicarius rufipectus | reverse complement strand
CGGGGCCGGGCGCGCGCTGGGCGCTGATTGGCCACCACCGCTCCCCCCACCCCGCGGGCGGTGCCGCCGCTCCAAGTTCGTGTCCCCGGCGGTGCCGCCGCCGCTCCAAGTTCGTGTTCCCGGCGGTGCTGCCGCTGCTCCCGTATTACCGAGGGCTGAGCCCGGCTCTGCGCGCTCCCCCCGGGCCGGCTGAGCGCCGGAGAGCGGCAGTCCGGCGATGGCGAGGCGCGGGGGTTGGCGCTGAGGCGGCTGAGGAGGGTCGGTCGCCGAGCGGGAGCCATGAGGTCCCTGAATATCACCCCGGAGCAGTTCGCGCAGCTCCTGCGGGACAACAACGTGACGCGGGAGCAGTTCATCGCCCTGTACGGGCTGCAGCCGCTGGTGTACATCCCGGAGCTGCCGAGGCGCACCAAGGTGGCCTTCGTCCTTATCTGCGTGCTCATCTTCGCCCTGGCGCTCTTCGGCAACTGCCTGGTGCTCTACGTGGTGACCCGCAGCAAAGCCATGAGGACCGTCACCAACATCTTCATCTGCTCCCTGGCGCTCAGCGACCTCCTCATCGCCTTCTTCTGCGTCCCCTTCACCATGCTGCAGAACATCTCCTCCAACTGGATGGGCGGTGGGGGCCGGGCCGGGATGCAGGGAGGTGGCGGCGGGGCGGGCGATGAGGGGCAGCGCCTGTGGCAGCGCCGCCGCCGAGACCACCGTCCGGGAGGGACTCCTCTCCTTCCCGCAGTCCGTGAGGGACCCCCTCTCTCCTTTCCACCGTCAATGTAGGATCCCCTTCTCCTTCCCACCATCCGTGAGGGATCCCCCCTTTCCTTCTCGCCGTCTATGAGGGATTACCCCTCTCCTTCTCTCCGTCCGTCAGGGACCCCCTCTCCTTCCCACCGTCCGTGAGGGGTCCCCCCTTTCCTTCTCGCCGTCTATGAGGGATCCCCCCTTCTCACCGTTTATGAGGGATTCCCCCTCTCCTTCTCTCCGTCCGTGAGGGACCCCCTTTCTCCTCCCCACCATCCGTGAGAGATCCCTTTTCCTTCCTGCCGTCTATAAGGGATCCCCCTCTCCTTCCCACCATCCGTGAGGAATCCCCTTCTCCTTCTCGCCGTCCCTGAGGAACCCTCTTCTTCCCACCGTCTCTGAGGGATCCCCTCTCCTGCCCTCCCTCCCGTCATGTTAAGCTCAGTGCACTTTCCTGCTCGTATATAAAAATTTTAGTGTGTGTGTGTGTGTGTGTGGCAGATGGTTCGTTGTCTGGTGCTGACGGGGAAATCTTGCCGTACTATATCTTGTATTTGTTTTCTAAGTAATGAAATCTGTCTGGCAAGTGAAACACCAGTTTTTATTCATCTTAAGTTCTGCAGCTCAGAGACAGACCTCCATAACCTTTCGTGAGGAAAGATGTCCTTGGAGAAATAGGGGAATGAGAGAACATGCAGAATTTATGTTGAAATAATGACTTTTTTTTTCTGTTCTATTGTTTTGGGAACTACATTGTACTCCTGTTGATGTGAAGGACCTTTGGGCAAGGCTTTCGTGATGCCTAGAAAGAGTGATTTTCTTTTTTGTTTTCTTTACATCCTAGTTCCAAAGTAGTAAAGAACAGACAAAGGCACAGTAAGGCTGCACTTGGTATTTATCTTCCTTTTCTTGTTCTTAAAATAGCATTTGACAATTTTGAGTGGAAAAATAAAAGGGATGATTTTGCAGCCACCATTAGACAACATCATGTACAACCACTAATTAAAATATTTTTCAGACTATTTTAGTGTGAACAGTAAAGTGATACATTTGTGTTTCAATTTCCAAGTCTGTTGCTGTTGTTGGGAGACAGTGAAGGTTACCTTGAGAACATGGAGACTAGAATACAGGGTGGGAATTGACAGGTCAGATGAGACTTGAAAAGAAAAGCACAGTGATACCTATCCCAAAATTTTTAAAATATATTTTTGTGTGAAAAACAGAAACTTTCTGGGAGAAGTGATGAATGCAAAACTCCTAGGGCTACTGATAGTAAGGATAACTGTTTCATTTTGAGAAGATCTGTTTTTAGGAGAGATAGCTTTTGTTTTAAGATAACACAGATGTTGAAGGTCAAAAGTAATAGAAGGTACAGATAAAAACCATGGAATAAATTGACAGCTATATTGCTGTGCCTTGCTTTTGACTATTGTAGTTCCAATTCTTCCTTGGAGAAGAACACAGCAGTAAGTTACTGCTGACATCAAGCAATCTCATAAAGGGAAGAGAGGACTGAATGGAGTAGTTTTCCCTAAAGATAAGAAGTGTGATTCTTTCTCTTAAGGAAGGCTCTGGTCAGCTTGACCACACATCTGATCGGAATTGACTAAAGCTGTGTGGAGTGAAGCCTCCATGTGGGGTGGATTACAGCAGGTCAGAGCACAGGCATGGGAAACAGTACAGGGAAAACAGGTGTGTTTTCATTTCCCTTCTCTGCTCAAGGGTGCTCTACAAAAATCTAGCAATAGTAAGTATGAAAGGCATAGCATAGTTGCAACAAATATCTTCAGATATTCAGTATTTGGGTATTTAAAATACACTGTTCTGTGGGGTTTGCTGTACTTTTTGGCTGCCCTCTTTTCTGTTAGAGCATCTTTGGTACAAGTGAATCCAAGGTCCCTTTGACAGTGGTAGCAGCCTTTATGGTCCTGGTAAGATAATTAACACAATAATTGGGTGATATAATCAGTAACATCATTGATGTGGGTTCATCTTTCACTGTTGGGGGCAGGGTGTGTGATGTAAAATTCAGGAAAATAAGTGAGATGTGAGCTGATGATATCCCAAGAGTATCTGATTTCTGGGTCTTACACTGTGGAACATGAATAGTGATTACAGTTATTCTGCAAGACAGAACCTGCCAGTACTAGAGGAGTCTTTCCCTTGCTATCTTCACTGGTTTAATTTTCCTTTTGCCTTTTATTTTGTAGTCTGAAAAATCTTATTTTCAGCCACCTTAATGCAACACTGCTGAGTAGTACAAGTTCCAACTCCTATAAAAAACAGGATTTGACTTGTAATTTATCCCTGCTGAACAAGTGATGCATCCTGAGACACTTGATACTAGAAATAGATTTGGAATTCTGAGCAGTCCATCACTTTGTATGTTGTTATATTTGCACTTACGTCACTGAAACAAGCACCTGTACTCGGTGAAGTCAACTGAGACCTGGATGTTTTGTACTTTGATTTGGAACTGGTTCTTTATTTTCATGCATTTGTGTGTTAGTGTTTCTTTCTCTTCCCCCTCAGAAACCAGAAGGAGAGAAGGGAGAAGAAAACTGCCAAGACACTAATGCAAGCAAAAGAACAGACACAATTTCAGATTAGCTATTGTAAGACATCATGGGATGCTCTCAGAAAGGACTAGTTAGTATTTTGATCCTTCTAAAGGGAAGGATGAAACACTTCTACCCCAAAAGGTTCCAGGTGTGTGTAGTTGATAATGGTTTATAAGGAGAGTGCTGATAGTTGGTAAAGTAATTCAAGTAGTGGATGATCAAGTGACTCATCTAAGGGTGATTTGTCAGAATTATTTAGAAACTGAAGATCTCTCAGGTTAGTTTCTTTAGGCTTATCAGAACTTCTCTCAGAGATGGGAGGAAGTAAAGCACCTGCCCTGACTTTTCCCACAGAACATTAATTAATACACCCTAACTTCAGCTACAGTTAAAAACTGAGTGTGTGCCTCACTTTGCCTGATTATTATGCAGCGTTAACAGAGACCCTTTTAGCTCTCTGTAGGGAGCAACCAGAAACAGCACCATATTGACTAAAATTAGGTGAATTGGCATTACTTTTGATTCTTTGATCTCTTAATAATCTGTGTGAGACTGATAGTGATAGGATATGATTTAATTTCCAAATTTAAACTTTCTAGGGGAACTTTTGTGAAAATCCTGCAAGAAATTATCCCTGTAATGTGGAACAAAATTAAAATTGTGGCTTTGGCATAAATAATCATTTGGGATCATATTTATTGGTAAGAAAGATAAAATGGGACTCGAGTGACAGTGAATGGATGCGTTCAGCAATAATGTCTTCGTGCAAGCTGATCATAAGTGGAAGGCAGCAGTAGTGGTCTTGTCATACTGGTGGCAGCACTATTTAAGATAAATTTGGGCCTTTGTCTCTGGGTCAAATATTAGGAGAGTCACTTAATTTTCTGACACTGCTTAGTTACCTGAGTAATAGTCCTGTCTTTACAGAGGTGCCTGGGGCTACTGAAGAGGCACTTTAATGAGATGCAAAGCAGCAGCCTGGGCAGAAAATAAGGGCAGAACTTGAGGCTACAGTGCAGCTAGTGCTGTGGTATATCTTTCCTGTGAGTTTTGCATCTGATCAGGTAGAATACTTATTCTCAAGGCAAGTGTCAGGGAGTGACTTTCCCTGTGACTTAGGGAGTGGTGCTTCACCTGAGGCACTCCTGAACACACAGCAGCATTTCAGATGCCCGCATGTATCTTGTCTGGCCTCCAGCTGCTGCTCAGGAGAGGGATGGATCTTCTCTAGGTGTCTGTCATATCTGATGCTCCTTGACATGGCAGTTCCCTCTTCTCTCAAGATTTGGTTGAAAACAAAGTGGCATCTTCTATCAGCTGGAGTCTTTAAGGCCCTTTCTGTTCTTGGCTGAATGTCTTGTGTCTAGCAGTGTGTTACGTTCCTACGACTTTCCTGTGTGAGAACATGTCAACATGCCTTTCTGAGGGATGGAAGCTGCACCTTAGCAGTGGAAATCACTGGGCCTTTTCTGTCTGATATTCTCAGATACCTCGGTGTTCTTCATTGAGACATTAAAAACTTCTTCACTCTGTTTTCTGGAGTGTTCTTTGATATGGAAGGGTTTCCAAATACTCAAACCTGCTGACATGCTGCAAGGGTCAGTACTAGGCAGTAAAGCTGGACATGAGAGGTGCAGTTATTTGAATCATCTTTTTTCAAACTTCTCAATTTAAGTTGTCTTAAGACTTGCTGTAAATCAAATCAGGGACACGAGTGCGTTTCATTTCCCTCTTGCAGTGCAAGAGTTTGTATCTTGGAGTTAATCTGCTTCTGTGAAGGGCAGGGTGATTTTTGTAGTTCCATCTATGTTAGTGTAATCTTACCTTATATTTCTTTCTTTCTGTCCTGCTATTCTCTATTTCGGGGCACTTGCTTGTAAGTAGAAGCAGGAGTAAAATTCTGCATGAAGATGCTTTGAGAGAGGGTTATACAAGGAGTGCCTCAGTAAAGGAAATAATAAGCTTAGGTTTTTTGTATACATAATATATTGGTAGGATGTTTTGCTTAAGAGCAGCAAAACCATGCTGACAAAAGGCAACATTCTGCTTGCATATTGAGCATCGGGAATTTCTTATTGTAAGTTGTGCATATCAGTAAGTAGTGCACATGTGAAACACTAACTGATGTGACGTATTTACTGTTGCACTGATGCAACAAGTAGGAATAAAGCAAGTTTCAGGATGCAGATAGATGAGTGTTTTCTGTGAGGTGGTTATGTTCTTTTTCTTGGTAGAAATACATGGCATTCTCTACCTTGTGTTGAGTGAATCAGGGATGTGTTTTCCATGTCCTGCTTTGCTCCCTGTTAAAGAATCTGTCTTTTGATCTGGATCTTTAACCTGTGTCCCTGTCAAAACCCCTCACCTGTTGAACTTGTTTGTATCACAGTTGCAGACAGTAGTTTGCTGCAGTAGTTTTGTGTTCTAGTTGCAGTGCTCTGCTGCACAGTTATCCTGAGTCTTGGCATATTTGGATTGTTTTTACTCACCTATTGCTGCCTTTTGAAACCAGCTGCTAATCCAACTTTGCCTGTGGACTGTGATACCCTTTTCAGTGGCTTTATAAACCCGTGGGCAGAGAAGCTGCATGTGAGCCTTGGGGAGAACAGAGAAGGCAGATGGACAGTATGGAATACCTCCATCAGCTAGCCTGAGTTGTGTGATCCACACTTTGGAATTGCAGAATAGATGGAATGTTGTGGACTCCATCTAGCATTGGTCAATAAACTGAGGGCTATTCCCTGTTCATGGTCTAATTGCATGGACTCATGCCATGCCATTTTATTTCACCTGATGTATTTGACCATAAACAGGCTTGAACTGCCACAGGTCTCTACTGGCATGTGCCACACTTGTGCCTTGTTCTGGACAGATGTGTGTATCATGTTCTTTGTCCTCTGTAGGTAACAGGGAAGAGACTTGGGCATTGTGAATGGTAAGCTACTAAGGATGCAAAATGCCGCTCTGCCCAAATATTGGTATAAAACAACGCATTGCCCAGCTTTGAAAGACCCTTAGAGATATCACCTGTATGATGATGATTGACATGTTCTGCCCTGAGTTACTAAATAGGAGAAAAATTACTTTGACTCAAAAGTGAGGTGGAGTGAACTCATTAAAAAATGTGATATTTTAGTGCAAGGATTTTGACAACAATTTAACCTCATTTTACCAGAGGAAGGAGCAATTTAACTTTTGTCAGAGAATAGCTTCAGGATTTTGCCCTTGTTACCCTAATAAAATAAAAAGCTGATCTTTTAAAAGGGTGTTGAAATGGATAAATCACAGATACAGACAATTTCTGATAATGAAGGCATGGAACATTGTTTAAGGGAATAACATTTATATTTGCAATCTTCTGAATGTATTATCATTGGGGAAAACTGATCACTGCTTGAATAATGTCTGCAGGTTTTAGCAGTGCATGGGGAATGCTTTTGGGAACCTCTCAGCTTCTTGAGGAAGAAAAGCAATTAGTTACTTTCATTCCCAATGTTCTGTTGCAAATCATCTCTTTCCCAGATGGAAGAGGCCAGTATTTAAATGCTCCAGTGCTGTCTTGACTGACATTCTATTGGAAGTGTTTGCTTACCTTGTAGAAAGTTAAATATTTTGAAACATTATTTCAGATATGAAAGTACTGTTAGTCTGTCATGAATTGTCCTCTTTAGGTAGGATTGTTTTCAAAAATGTGTTGCTTAAAAATAAATAAATAGTAAAGTAATTCAAGTGCCTTTATCATGAAGATAGAAATGCAAACCCATTTTTACTTTCAGAGTCGTTGGGAGATAGAGGACTTCATTGTATTCTTAATCCAAAATTGATTTATTATAGGTAAATATATTATGATAAGGGCATAGTACCTGGCACAAATAACTAAAATATATAGCAGTCATGTTAGTGCATGGAAAGAAGACTTGAATAATGCTGCCTGTTTACACCATGTTCTAATCTCCCAACCGTGTTCTAAACAGCTACATTTTTGCCAGCTTGGTTAGAAAAAAGGTGTTAGTATAATTTCTTTAAAATCTTCCATTACTCTGTGTTAGGTTTGAACACAAAATGAAAATTAGCTTGACATGTTTTTAATATGTACCTTTGACACACCATTCTGAAATAGTTACCTTATTTAACAGTAAATTTCGTTTTCCAAATATACAAAAGCTGATAAGGTTTGTACTTTGAAAACATAGATTATATAATTGAAAATATTGAAAGACTTGGAGGAGATCTTTAGTAATTATCTAAGCATTTTGGAATAGCTGATAAATATTTATAAGTAAAATAATGAAAGTTTTGAAAGCTAAGAGAAGTTCTGTTTCAGCCACATGTGTCTATTGAAAAACACCCTTTTGTTTCTCATTTCTGGAAGTGCTAATGTCCTTGTCCAGCTCAGTAGGGTCCATCTGCAGGTGATATGTAGAGTTTTAACTCTTGCTACCTTTGAAACAGTTACTTCTGTATGGCTCAGGTGTCTTCAAAAAAATTGAACAGGGGTTTTTGCAGCCTTTTCTCCTGGGGGTTCAGCTAAAGGCATAGTGGTAGCCTGTGCTCTTTGACAGTGTAGTTACTGGGAAGAAAATGAGGAGACATAAATAAAAGGCAGTAAAAATCTGGGAGTTTGGGAGTTGCTACCTGCTGAACTCGGGTGTTCTCTTTGTTCTTTGAACAGCTGGGCACAAACTGGAAATGCCACCAGCTGATGTCAGTGAAAATCACTGCCTAATATCATTACCTAAGTAGGGTAATAGAGTGATACTTCTTTGCTGCCAAAGAATACCATGGAATGCTTGGACTTCAGTGCATGTCAGGAAAATCCCTGTCATGCAGTACATACCTCAAGTGGGCTTAACTTCATTTAAGTCTGACTTTCAAAGTATAAAAATTAACATATGGTGAAAGTTTGTGGCTTTTTTATTTTGTTTTGTGTTTGTTTGTGTTTGGTTTTGCCACAGCTCCAGCACTTAAACTTGTTTTTCTAGTGAAACAGGGCTTAAACATTTCATTAACAAGTTTTGTTTTTCTGCTTGTTATTTCTATCAGTAGTCCCTTCTAATTTAGGGAAGCAAAGACTTGAAACCAACTTTTTGGTTGCATTCACCTTTTGTGTGAGGAAGGTATGACTTGAGTTTGTTCTTTGTTTTATCTCACAAACAGAAGCTTAAGCCCAGCGGTTGAAGGGTTGAATTTGACAGGGTGGGTTTGGTGCCTGTGTGTGTAGCACACACTGTACTGGGTGTAGTGAGAAACTGCTGAGATGCTGAGTGAGGAAGATACTGGCTGTGGTACATAGAGTCTACTTTGTGCTCACTGAAGCCAAGGAAGAAGTCAGGGGAAGGTGTGAGGATGTCTTGTCTTGCTCTTCCTAATGCCCTGGAAAAAGCACATCCTAGGGGAGAAACAGACATGCAGCCCAATGCATCCACTTCATGCAGTGTCACTACTGCCCATGCTAAGATTTCACTCAAGTAGCTTGACATGGGGCTGCATGGTATATTTTTACTCTGTTTTAAGTCAGATCTATGGACAAATTCATCGTGTTACTGGTATTGAACATGTTCTTCAAAGGTATTTGATTTCTGTCCTTTGCACATTGCCCTCTCCTTCCCTTTGTGGAGCCACAGAAAAAGTGATTTTTGGACAGCTAGAATTGATAAGACCAGTAGGAAACCAGTTCTTTCTTGTAAGACAGAGTAACTTTTAGCCTGGCCTAGCAGACAGAAGTTTCCCTCCTCCTTGTTCCCTTCATGAAGGGTAGTATGAAGTTTAGATAGTTTCATCTTTGTTTTCTTCCTGTTTTCTATGCTGTTACTGCTTAAAATGTCTGTAGCATCTTAAAACTTGACTTGAAATTGAATCAGATATTTCTTTGGCTGGTTTGCGCTTATGGATTATGTCTGAGTAAGGCATAGTTAATGATCAGCTAAGGAAAGCAACTTTGACTGTTGCTGAAATGAATACTGATGCTGAAGTGTAAGAGTTTGAGGGAACTGTGAGAATATGGACATAGAAAAATATCTTGGGGTCAGAAAATGAGTAAATGAGAAGTAGATTGGAAAAGGCATTAACATAATATTTTTGAGATAATAATTTGTATAATTTATAATGTTGCATGGCCATTGGGCAGGTTTTCTGGCTCATAAATCGCCTCTTTCAATTAATTCTGTCATTACATACATACAGAGTAGGACTGTGTGATAGAACTTGATTTTTCCTCAGTAGTGAAACCCTTTGGTTAACATTAAGAACTTCCAGCAAGGTTTTTTGTTGATTTTAAACAAAAGCTTTTAAAGCCAGACTGGATATAAATGGGCTAAGTAGTTTCTAAGATGGTATGGCCTTGAAGATGTGTAATGGAGGATGACTAGCATGTTAAGAATTGAATATGTACAGCAATAAAACCTGAAGGTACATAATTACAGTGGAAACCTGTGCAACTTTGAAACTGCAGGCAGGAAATTGCATTTGATTTGGACAGTGTCATTAACATAATGTGTTAATCTGGAAAGAGGGAGAACAGAAAGATGATGAAGAGATTAAATTCTTCCTCTTTATATTGTGCCTCTTGGAGGACTCCCCTATATATCTCACTTGGCAGAAGGATGCATTAAGTGCCAAAGTGTACAAATAGACTGGTATTTAAAAGTGCATGAGGAATGTATTTGCCACAGCAGAAAAGGTAAACTTTTAAACAGGTAATGCTAAGACCTTCATAGAACTGCAGAGTAATCTGCCAGGATAAAATAAATAATGAATATCCTTGTAACTTGGCATGTTTGAAAACAGATGATGGAAGAATTGCTTGAAAATGAAATGGGAATAAATGTCCAACTGATAGAGGGCCAGTGAACATATCCTTAGAAGTCTTTCGTTTAGTAGATGTTTGACAAAGGAGGACTGTTGAAAGGTGCATTTGATGAAAAGCTTAAACTGGTGATTTAGCAGTAGAGATGTTAAAATAAATGTGAGAATCTTGGTCTGTTCTAGTAATGGAGTTCTGTATCTAAAGCTGTTTCATGAAGTGCAACAGTTGCAAACCTTACTTTGTGATCATTGCAGGTGCCTTTGCTTGCAAGATGGTACCGTTTGTTCAGTCCACTGCTATTGTCACTGAGATTCTTACCATGACCTGCATTGCTGTGGAAAGACACCAGGGAATTGTGCATCCTCTGAGAATGAAATGGCAGTACACCAATAAAAGAGCTTTCACGATGCTTGGTAAGATTTTAAGCACTTCCAGGAATCATGCATTAGAGAAAATAGAGAAATAGTAATAGAGAAATAATCTTCAGCATGGAGGGCATGACAGAAAATAAGGCTTTGACCAATTAAGAACTGGTGACATTTATAAAGTAGCTCAAGGATAGTGCTTATTTGTATAGTAATAACTATCCAAAACCTTCACAAAAGACTTAGCATCTGAAGGCAAAAATGTAGTTCACAGAGACTCTGATAAACTTTTAGCAGCTTTTTCTTTTTATTTTTTAAGGCAGTTTCAAAATGTACAAGCATTGTTAAAGCAACATCACTGGTAAATGGTCCTTCCATTGTTACACAGAGAACTTACATAATGCTGCTCAAGCAAATTAAGTGGCTTTTCCACTGGAATACCAAGAAATGAAGGTAGTTTGAGAAGCAGAAGAGAACAAAAGAGTTGTTTTGAGTGTTGACAGGTGATCTTTATTAAAATTGTCTGTTTTGCCTGACTTTTCAAAGATGAAGCTGTTGGACTTTTCATACCAGGACTTATCCTGCTTGTTGTGCAAAGTATTTAAAGATGTATTTGTTTACAGGCATAGTCTGGTTGCTGGCACTTATTGTTGGGTCACCTATGTGGCATGTGCAACGGCTTGAGGTATGGTAGGTGAAATGGGAACTTACCCTTTAAACTCAGTCCTTGCTGCATCTTTTTGTACCTTTAGCAATGAAATTGAATCGAATCCAATGGACTCAGAGCTTTTGTTCTGTGTGCCAGTATGAGATTAGAACTTGAATGCACTGGAAGAAGGAATACCAACAGGGCCTACCCTCCCTAACTATGTCAAAGCTATAATTGCTTCTCTGACTTTCACTGTGGCTTCCTTTTGGTTTATAGGTGCACTGGCACTGTAGTATAGGACTTAGATTACTGCTTCAGGATGACATAGTGATCTAGATGAACTGTGCTTAGTTTAAAATGATTTAGCTGCTAATTATAGTTGGTGAGTTACTGTATATTTTTGGAAGTTAAAAAAAGTCCTGACAGAATCTGCTTGTGAGACTGAATGTTAGCAATTTTCTTTTTAAGTGGCTATTATGGGAGGGTTCTATACACCCATCCTTTCAAAATGCATAGCCAAGGTCTCCTTGGAAGTGCAAATTGGAGCCTCCCCTGACCTCTCTTTGCCAACTTTGATCAACCCAACACTTGTTGTGGAGAACTCTCTCTGTTGAATTGTAGTTGTTCTGTTAAGAGCAAGGAATATTTGAATGTGCTTGGTTTTTAAAATTGGTTAAACACTTTAGTGACTCAAATTCTTTGCACTCGTTACAGGTTAAATATGACTTTCTCTATGAAAAAGTGTATGTTTGTTGCTTGGAAGAATGGGCCAGTCCGATTTATCAGAAGATCTACACGACCTTTATTCTTGTTATACTCTTCCTTCTTCCACTGATGTTGATGCTTTTTCTGTACACTAAAATTGGCTATGAGCTCTGGATTAAGAAACGAGTGGGAGATGCTTCAGTTCTTCAAACCATTCATGGGAATGAAATGTCCAAAATATCAAGGTTTGTAAGCAAAATACACTTGGAACTTTGACTTCTAGAAAGTTATGGGGTTTTTTTTTCCTCTGACAGTTTTTAAAAAGCAGTGCAAGAAAAATTAAAATTTTTATTTCTTAATGCATCAGGGAGTCTGGCATGGCCCAGATTTTTAAAGCTAACTACTTATTTAACACTTACATATCCAGCTTAAGACAGCTTGAACAGATTGGTTTCTTTGTAAGTGTAGCCACACCTTGGGAGTGAAGCCATTTCACGAAATTTCAGTATATTTGTACTTTGTGAAATGCTTCCTTTTTAAAAGATGGAGACCATCAGTTAGAAGATGACTTGGGGAAAATGCTGCCACATTATTCCTATGTGTTCTGTGGAAAGTCCTTTATATAATTCTTAGACTGTGAACAGCAGCTTAATTTGATAGAGCTTCCACAGTGTTTGCATGTTATCAGATATTTATGGACAGCTTTCCTGATGGTAGTGCTCTATGTGAAAAGTTATACAAATCAATAATTTTCAGCTTTGATATTTAGCACTAAATATGGACTGCCTTTAATATTGCCTCATGTTTTTTCCTTTTATTTGGCAAATTGAGGTGCTGCAAACCCCCAACGATTCTGTTCATTGAGCAGCGTATTGCCTTAATCATTGACTGCAAGGAGATTCCTGACAAGCAGATTAAGGATAAATAATTCCTTAGGTCTTTGTCTAACAAAGTGCCTAAGGAGGCAGACTCCTGAAAATCAAAAGTGGAGGAGGGTGCAAGCTCACAGCAGTTAGGGTGGCAGGTGATCTTCAGCCTGCTCCTCAGTTGAGTTTTTTACAGTGACACACGAACCTGTAAGTGGCACCAGTGAAGTGCTGCTGCTTTAGCTCCAGGGAGAGATCCATCTTGGGATCTATAAATACACTTGTATGATTCATGTATGATGATAAATGTGTGTATTCTCTGAGTTTGTGAGATAGTGCAGTGGAAGCAGGGAGTGTGTTTCTTGTTTTTCAAGCACTTCACCCACCAGCAAAGGTTGAATGTAGTTGCACTTGCACTATCAGATTCTTTGACCAGGTGCTGCAGGTATGGTCAGTGCTCCCAGATCTAGGAAGGGACTCTTATGTTTTGAGCAATTAATGGAGTTTCATGTGTTCCCCTCCATCTCTTACTCTTGGAATTATTTACATGAGCATGAATAGAGTTTAAAATGCCTTGCAAGATACACTAATGTCTCACTGCAGTTGCATAGTGCACTGCTTTCCCAAAAAAGAGGGAGAAATAAAAGGTGTCACTTGATGGACCAGATTTATGTGATGTTGCATTTTTTTGTTTCCAAGGGAGTTGTGCACTTCTGAGCATTCTTCAAGGGTTTTGTTTGCATCTGCAACCATCAGAACAGTTACAGATGTAACTTGAGGAGAGACATCTAACTGCCAGTCAGTTCTTGGTGATTCAGTGTGGAATGTCTTGGTGCAATTTCAGGAAGAAGAAGCGAGCAATTGTTATGATGGTGACAGTGGTGTTTCTCTTTGCAGTCTGTTGGGCCCCTTTCCACGTGATTCACATGATGATAGAATACAGTGAGTACCTGCCTGCCTTAGGGTTTTTTTGTTGTTGTTTGGTTGGCTTTTTATGATGGAAATAAAAGTTGTGACAAGCTAATGCTGCTGCAGCATTCAGCTATAGAATCCTTTCTGCTAGCAAAGGCTGATGTGCTTGTAATTCCTGGATCCCTGTCTTGGAATAGACATCCATGGCCAATGACAGATGAGTTACTCTGAAGACTAGGAGTGATAGACATACCTGCAGTGCTCATGGAAAATGAGTATATTTCAAAAACCTGTTATTACTGAACCAGGGAATCATTTAGGTAGAAAATTACATTTAATGTAATGTTTAGAAGATACCTTAAATCTGAGATATGCTGGTTTCAGTCATGCCTCTTCTTCCCTGCTCTTTGCTGGTTTGTTTTTGCTTTTTTAGCTCAACAACAAAAAACAAACCCCAAACCACAAATATAATCCTTGTCTTGCACTGAGCGTTTTTTCCAGAGTGGAGTGGGAGGGAACTCAAGGCCTCCACCAACTCTTTTAGAATGTAAGCTCTTTAGAAAGGATGGTGTCATTGAATTTGCACAGCAAATAATCCAGTTATGAAAAGGAGGTTTTCTAGGCCTTACAAAACTTAAGAAAAAACAAGGCTATTAAGGTGGTGAGCATATCTCTGCAGATGCCTTTTTTTTTTTTTTTGTCCTGTGTCTGAAAGAACCTGGCTGGAAGGTAGAAGTTATTTCTGAGCATAAAACCTCTTGAAGTACTGTTTTAATTTAAATTTAATTTAATTGCTTGGAGCTAAACTGATGAAATACCTACCTATTCACTTGGTCTGCTTGTAATGAGGTTGGCATCTTGGAAATATAAATTAGAGACATCATAGTGATAATACCCAATGAACCCAGTTGAACTTTTTCAGTCATCTTGACTAAAAACTACCTTAGAAGTGGCCTCAGTGTTTGTTATCTTTGCATTTTGCTGTTTGCCCTTTTCACTGTTCATCTCCCATCTCCTCCACGGGTACTGGGCTAACATGTGGGACTATGCGGCAGGCTGTGTGTAGGAACTAGAGGAAGCTTTCAGTAGTTGTTTACTCAGCTTGCCAAAGGCAACAGCTGCTTCATTGTCCTCTGTCACAAATAAGATAAATCAGTAGTTCAGCCAGTCAGCTGAACCAAATTATGTTTGTCTGGGCAGAATCAGACGTGCACAGGCTCTGACTATTAAAATTGGATTGTCCATGTTGAGGTTGTCCATAACACTCCATGAATTGTTTGCTCTCTTTTCATTGCTAATTTCAGAAATTTAATTCAGGTGCTGCAAGGCCTTTGTTTTACTTGCCATATAAACCCTTGCGGTATTTATCCAGAGTTTGGTCACTGAGCATTTGAATTCAAGAAATTCTGAGTCCTCTGATCTCAGTTAAGGTAGTGAGACACCATGACCAAGAAGATGCATTCTTACTTAATGGCAGCACAGAGAAAGAAGCTGTGTGTGGTCAGTGACAAGACAGGGGTTGATGTTAAAGTTACTTATACATTTGACAAGACATGCCACTTGGAGCCAAAAGAACAGCTGAAATAAACAAGGTCTGGACTTAGCAAATTGGAGGCTTAATGTTGCATGGTTCGTAAATTGCCTCTTTCAATTGATCCTGTCATTACATATGTAAAAAGCAGGACTTTGTGTTAGATCTTGATTTTTCTTCATTGGTTAATATTAAGAACTTCCAGCAAGGTCTTTTGCTGATTTTAAACAAAAGCTTCTAATGCCAGACTGGATATAAATGGGCTAAGTAGTAAGCATTTATGCCATCCTGTGCTTACAGCATCTTTTTTTCCTCCTTCCCAGGTAATTTTGAGGAGGAATATGATGATGTGACAGTCAAAATGATCTTTGCAATTGTCCAGATCGTCGGATTCTTCAATTCTATTTGCAACCCGATCGTTTACGCTTTCATGAACGAGAACTTCAAGAAGAACTTTCTGTCTGCCATCTGCTTCTGCATTGTGAAGGAAAATGCATCCCCAGGCAGGCAGCTTGGGAACTCGGGGATTACCATGAGGAGGCAAAAGCCAAGTGTGTCCCAGAGAGATACCGAGGACTCAGGGGGAGCCAGGAGGGAGGCGTTCAGCGACGGCAACATCGAAGTCAAGTTCTGCGATCAGCCAGCTAAGAAAAGGAGTTTGAAACGGCACCTTGTCCTCTTCAACTCCGAGCTCACTGTGCATTCCACGCTGGGAAATGGGCCGTAGGATCACGGAGGCTTGGAGGATGGAAAAATCCTTCTCTCTATGTGATAACTTTCAATAAGCCATTTCAAACAGTCTTCTACTTAGCATGTGGAAAGGAGGTGGGGGGGAATATTTTGCAGAGTATTATAACATTGGGATAGTGGCTGAGAAAACATAGTATTTGTTTTATAAGGATGAGGAGTAAACCTTGGAAAACAATATTGCTGTATGATTTCCTGTGGGGGATAAATGTAATTTCTTTCTAAGCTACTTTAGGGCTTGTTTGCCCTCTGCTTTAGGTAAACCAAACACCTGTTGCTTGCTCTGTGTATTCTGTGTCTGGACAATACACAGCTGGATGCCCGAAGACAGAAACTGTGGAGAGAGTGCACTTTTTTTGGACAATCTGGAAATCTGATGTGCATCTGACATTGTAAGATCTGCAACTCTGAGGACAGAGGAGCTTCAGATGTGAGTTCAGGAAATATGCAGACTGAGATGCAATTCTGTTTTGGAAAAAATAAAAAAGGGATATGAAAGAGCTAGCCAGAATTTGCCTCTGAAAATTAAGATGTAACATTCAGCTTTTGTTAACAGGAAGCATATTAGTAATTAACAATGCATGCATAATTAATGTGCTGCTTTTTACAGGTTAATTCTTGGGTACAAATTTAAATGCCTGTGTACTGCCCTGGAAACTGAATTGTTCTGCTGGAAAATGGAGAGGTTGAAAAGGTGCTGCCCAAGAGTGTGCAGGTGTGAAGGAGTGGTCTGGAAACGCTGAGTTTAACTTAGAGTCATGCTTGGACATCTGGCTTATGGCTTGAAAGTGTGATGGTGCCATGTTCTGGAGTGGTAACAGGACCAGAATCTGCTGGGACTTCACAGAAGACTCTCCATTGAATATCAGAGTCTTCTTCCCAGGCAATTCTCTGAAGACCTGCATGGATTTTCCTGCCTCTCCATCATCTTCAAAGGGGACTAATTGCTGTCTGAGAACAGGGCCAGTGTTCTGTTATTTTTAGGCTTCACAGTAAATCATGGGGTTGGAATCCTCATAAAGGCTAAACATTTTTGCTCTCAGTGGGCCAAACTGAAAAATTGTAAAAGTATTCTTACAAATATGGGGCTGGGGGAAACATGTGCTCTAGAATGGTACACTGGGATCTGATCCCATAGGTGAGGCTTTGAAATACAGAATTTGCCGCTCCAGCTGAGGTTGGTTGGATCTGAGCCTGTGAAATGCCGGTGCTCTTTTCTGTCATCCCTTGCCCCACCTATGGGGCCTTGGTGCTCCCTTGGCAGTCAATTTAAGGTTCTTTTGGGAGTGTTTTAGCAAAAGGTTTTGTGCTGTGGAGAGCGGGGAGGATGTAAAGTTGAGCTGACTGATGGTGAGAACTATGCTCAAACAGAATCTGTGACTGAAAGCTAATTTATTTTAAGCTTTTTATTTCCTTGTGCTGCTAATTTCAGTGACAGGTTTTAAAAATTATTTTACAAAACTTCCAAATATTTTAGGTTTTTGTTTTGTCTTACCTATTTCTTCTGTTGTCTCATAAAATGTTATGTCACTGAATAACTGTTGTAGTATTGTATAATTGATTTTTTTCATTAAAATTCCTTTTTGGGTTTGTTGGTGCTGGTTTACTCTAGGGAGTATCTGCTGTAAACCTCACTCTTAAGCTTCTCTTTTTTTAAAGATTCATGTCAGCTTATATGAGCCTCTTCACTGATTAAATTCCAGTCCTGTTACACGTGCCAGCTGTTACGGTAATCCTGAGGGCTGTGATTTAAAGGACTTTGCAGAAGAAGGTGAGAAAGGGGAAAAAACTTCTGGTCTTGATAGAGGAGAAGTGATAAATGTTTCAACACAGATATCTGTGACTATGGTTATATTAAATATAACCCAAAATACAAAAGAGAGTTCTTATACTGTTCTTTATAGTAACTGTCATTTGTGTATTTTTGACACAGTAGTTTTCTAGGGAGCCAGATAATATTGTCAGAACTCACAGCTGCAGGCAATAAAAGAGCCATTATTGACTTTAACACAACCAAGGTTTTGCTCATGTTTGGTTTTGGTTTTTTTTGTGGTTTTTTTTTGTGTTGTGTTTTTTGGGTTTTTTTTGTGGGTTTTTTTTTTTTTTTTTTTTTTTTTTGTGTTTTTTTTGGGTTTTTTTTGGTTTTTTTTTTGTTTTGTTTGTTTGTTTGTTTGTTTTTTTTTTTTTTAATCTGTCAGAGCTTCAGCTTTGATTAACTAACAAAGCCAGTTGTTCTGTTGAACTGGGTCAGCTGGTAGTCCAGACTGTAGCCTGTCTCTTGCAATGCCTTGTATCAATAACCACACTTGTCTCCCTGAAGTGAGAATATTTATCAAAACTGTTGTGTTGTTTGAGGAAAAAGTATCTTAGTTACTAATTACTTGTAATTTCTTTGATAAAATTAAAGAGAAACTTCTTTTGTTCTCAGCGGTAAGGGCCTAAGCCTCCAAGTTACAAGGAGGTGATGCCAGGAAATGGCATGCCAGTGAAGACAGGAGCCTGAAAGGACACACTCAGCAAAACAGAGACTGGAGATTTGAATGGACCAGGGAAAAGTGTCAGATGTGTGAGCTTGCTCAGCTGAGATCAGAGAGTATTGACAAGGACAACAGTGAGTAAAAGGAAGTGAATGCTCTCAGTGACTGTACCAGTGCACCTGCTGCAGAATTCCTGTTCTTTGTCAGGTGCAGGCCAGGGCTTGTCCATTAGAAGTTTCTCAGTTTCAGTCTTATTTCAGGTAGGTTTTGGTTGTTCCTAAGCAGGGCTAACAGTGGCAGAGAAAGTAGTTAGCTGTATAATGGGTATGGTTGAGGATTATTGCCTAATCTTAGCAAAATGAGTTCATGTAAAAATGTTTGTTGGTGAACTGTAAATCTTTAAGTTGATTTTTCTCAGTCAAGAGGAAAAAAAACTGTCTCTTGCTGAGCACAGTTTGCTCTGGTAGAATACCCATGGGAAAAGATCTGTTTGGAGGGAATGTCAGTGGTGGGAAGGGTTTAGAAGGGATCATGCCCTAAATGTAAAGGAAATGCTGGAGAGAAAGGTGGACAAATGCCTGAATGCTGATGATGTGAGCAGAGCTGGGCAGTTGCAAAGCACGTGTAAAGCATCCAGGGTTCAGCTGTCCAAGGCTCAGTTGTGAAGCATAGATCCAAGTCCTTTGCTCAACTTTCCTGGAAAAGTTGTTGAGCTGAGAATACATGTTTTAGAGCCACCTAATAAAACAGTTGCAGATTTTTTTATTTTCCTTATTTTAGATAGTAATGGCAACTCATGGAGATGAGAGAAGGTCAAACTGAGGCATGAATGAAAAGAATTTTTTTTTGAGGGTTAGAAGATAGCAATTAAAAATTACTAAATATCATCCAGTTCCAAGGAGCAATGGGAGGCAGACAGTGATTGCCAAACCAGCAGAGATGTGTGAGGTGCCTACATCAAGGGAGTAAGTACATAAATTCTCAGCTTGGTGATGCATTAGCCCCTGTCTATATGCTGGTTACATGATCAGCTACTATGTAGTGGTTATATGTGATGCTTACAGTGTCTGTGTGTGATAGAAGCTGTTAAATCAAGTGATCCACCATAGGGCAAGGGAGAAATGACACAACAGCACTGAAGATGAGACCTGGATTGTTATTGCCCAGGGGATGAAAAGAAAAAAAAGGTAAGTAGATGAAAGTATTTAGCAGAGCTATTGACATGGAGAGATAGGATAGAAAGATCATTGTGGCAAGCTGTGTTTTTGTATAGATACAGGATGATCTTAGTGTTACAGAAGTTGGGAAAGTTTAGCAACTATTTAGAGAGCTGTTCTGGGAACAGAACAGCATCTCAGTGCACAGGGCAAATGGCTGGGAAGAAGGACAGGTGCCCTTTTGGGGCCTCTGCAGGTGGGAGCAGTGGAATGGAGCAGGAGCATCATCGGGCTGAAGAGGAGACAGGTGAACGTGGATTTAATGCAGAAACACAGGAGTTTAGATTGTATATATGCCTTCAGGAACATTCACAGGGCCTTTTTATTTCTCTCTATGCTCAAGGTCCAAGTTTGACACCTCAGATCTGGCTTTCAGGGGTGTTACTGGAATTTAAAACCATCATTAGCTTATTCCGTCTAAGCTCCAGTGAAGTTGATACATTATGAAGTTATTTTACAAGCTCTGGTGATGTGAGATGAAAAAGAATCCCTAGTATTAATATTTAGTTAATAATTCATTGCAAGTGGCTCTAGTTCCTCAAACCTCTCGAGGTGTGAAGCCCTGCTCCAATGTTACGCAGAATTTCTCTGATCCTGTAATGTATCCTGATGTCAATGGCTGTTTCCAGGGCTTCTATCAGCATGTGATCCTCTCTTTACCAGCTTTTGGTTACTGCTGCCTACGTTGTTTCCCCTTGTGGGATTTCTGGAGAGAAGTGGTAGCTAACTTGTAACAGGCACATCTGGAGGAATAAGGATCACATCCTGTTTTATTGTGAGGTCTGATGCCCCTGGCTTTTCCACCACATCAGCACAACAAAACATGGCCAGCTGAAACCTGGTGCCTTTTATACCTGTCAATACAGACTAACAGTCCTTCCAGGCAGCTTGAGATACCATCTGTTTTGCTGCAACCCTACAAGCCAGGGTTGGTCTTGAGGAGGTTTAAGGATATTTGTATGTAACATATAAAAGGCATCTAGAAATTGAGTGGAGTTATAAACAAACTTGTAGAAAGTGTGTCTGTGCCCTGTGAGGTGCTTAAAACTCAAACCAAGGCTTGCAAAGATGTTTGCTGCCTGAAAAATACTGAATTTTGCTAATCAGCCTCCTGTGGAGTAAAGCAAAGCCTTCTATGAAAAGCTCTGATTTCCTTATGTTTTCCAATATTTTTTTATCTCAAAACAGGAACTTCTGCTTATTTCTTATTCTTTGAAGAAATAATCATAAAACCTTTGCTCCAAACATACTGTGGAATATTGTCAGCTTATGAAAGGGACCCTGTCCTAAAATGACATAATACTGTGTTTACACTGAAGAGTTTTTCCTCCTTTTCTGGAGGAAAGGATCTCTGTTTATAAGTTTCTACTTGTAATCTTTTTATGGCTCCCTGGTTTTTATTTGCTTGTTCCAATGGCAACATTCCATTATTTGGTTTTTCTCTTGATTGCACCAAGGTTCCTTGGGACTCCCTCTCATCAGGTGAGTTTCCTGTTCCCTTGGACATGGTCCTTTGCTCCTCTATCTCTAATCTTTTCCAAACATGCATGGTGAAATTGTAGGCAGCTTTTCAGCTGAAGCTTTAGCAATGCCTCATGAAATAAACACTCATCATGCCTGGCATCTGTATCTTTGCTCTTTTTGCCAAAATACAAGTGCCGTCAAATGCTTAATTTTCTCCTTGTGCAGAATTCACAATGTATGACTGAAAATTTGTACTTTCATGACTCTTTATAACTGGAAACTCTGGTTTTCAGACTTGAGGTGAATTTTCCTACATTTTAAAATGACATCTTTAATCAAAATCAGTCTGTTATTTATACCATCTTCTTCCCCTGCCTCTGAGAAAAGCCTTATTTAAATGGTGTAAAATTTAATTCAAGGTCTCCATAATTCTCTTGTGTCTTGGAAATACATGAGAAGGATTTCAGGCTTTTTCAGTGTGCTTGTAGCTGATTTTTAAGTCCATTTCACTTTCCCATCTGAAATAGGTGTCTTTGCTACTTGTATTTATGCCACCTTGATGAATATTCTAATGCATGCACATATAACTGTTGCAGCATCAGACATCATTTACCAGCAGCATCACAGGTACAATCTTTTAATTTCATTTTCTGCCTGAACAGTTTGCTCAAGCAAAAATTACTCAGGATTAAACTGCATTTTCAAGTGCTGAAGAGTGAATTGTTGGCTGACTAAATAAAGGAGGAATACCTTGACTTTCACTTTGACATCTGCCTTTTGCCTTGCTCCTTTTCTTGTTCTCATCTCCTCAGTTCATTTTACTTTTTCACTTTGTCCTTTTTTTTTTTTTTAATCCTATTGCTTTTCCTCAAGCAACTCCTTGGTTTCCCAGTGCCCTTATCTCTTTTATACAGATTACAATAACCAGGCAATGAATTTTGATGCTGAAGTGAAGCAGCCCTGTGGGTCAGAATTAGTATTCCATCAGGGCTGGCTATCAGATCTACTGAACTGCATTTCCTGTCCTTATTTCAGGCACCCTTGGAAACCCCTTGCCCACTCCACTGGTTACATTTGGCTTGCTTTTGGAAAGAAAGAAAAGGGAAAAAGAAAGCTGCACTGGGAGAGTTTGTTTTTCTTGCTTCAAATGGAGTGTAGATATCTGTCTCCGTTGTCGAGATGACAGCTTATAAAAAAAGGTCCAGTAACTTTCTTCTGGGAGCCTGTAAAGTGCAGTCTGTGTGGTGCCTTTTGTGCGTGTCTGACAAGAGAAACGGAACGTTCTTCTGCTTCCTGCCTCTACCATATGGTTTCCACAGATACATCTGTTGAGCACCCATTCCTGCTATTGGTGGGTTTGTAGCTGAAGAGTCTTACACACCGTGCAATCTGAGAACAAACAGAAGATCTGTAACATCTCCGTGGGTAAAGCATCAAATATATCCCACCCAATATCCTATTAAAGCCGCGTCCTCAGGCAGACCTGAATTCTGAAGAGTAGATTTGTGGCCAAAATGTCTGAAACAAGAGATCTCTGCCGGCTGCAGCTCGGTGGGTTGTTGCGGCCTCGCTCAGGCTGTAGGTGGCACCGTTGCTGCACAGGAAAAGCCTTTCCATCACTCGGAAGACGATATTCTCCTGAAGGCTTTTGGAAGTACGTGTTTGATGGTAGGGTTTGGTAAGGTTTGGTGAGACTTCCTCCTTCCCAAGGATTAGTATTAAGAAGGAACGTGGAGAGAAGTGCTGGATTATTTATGTTTTTTCTTGGTGAGGTGGTGCTTTGAAAAGCATTGGTTACTCAGGTCTTTTCCTCTGACAGTGCAAATAATGACTGGGTCTCATTTCAGTTCCCAGTGGGAGCTGCACATGACAAGGAATTTCTTGAAGGATTTCTTTATTTTCATCTTTGTTGTTTCTGTGATGTTTTCTGGGATACTGTTACAAGGCTGCTATAGCCATGGTGTGTTTTGGGGAATAGTGAGATTGAAAGCCTACACTTCTCTGATTTTGACAGCTTCAACATCTAATTCCACTCTTGGTTCTTTAAAATGTTTTTTTCCAACAGGAAGAGGATGTTGCTGGCAGGGAAGGAGGTGGATCTGCTCTGATAGGAGAGAGGATGCTCTAAGAGGTCCTTTGGGCTTGGCCATGGCCTCCCACAGTGAGAAGATGAAAACCTGAGCTAAGGAGTTGGAGCTCATGAGTGACCAAGGGTATCAACAATCCAATCTGAATTTGTTTTATCTTGGGAGTGGTTTTTGAGTCTTAGATGTTTTAAATTTTCATCTAAAAGTCATCCTGTTTGCTTAGCAAAACTTCTGTTTTCCAAAACAAATACCACGCTTAGGTCTACCTTGTTTTTGAAGCTGAGCATTTGAAACATAAATTAGTGAATGGATCTACAAAAAAGGGGAAAAAAATAGAGACCAAGGCTCTCTGAAATCCTTCAGACTAGTCATTTCCAGACTCCCTGGAGTGTACTAAAAGGCCCATAGCTGTAAGCATCCCACTTCCCAAATCTGGTGATGGAGTGGAGGGAAACCAAAGGGGAAATGGAAAGGGGAGAGAATAAAGTTATTTATTTGCAATCAGGAGAAAGCTTCGTTCCTAAATGGTGAACTTAATAATGTAAAAGGTCTCAAGAAGAGATCTGGTTTTGTTTACAGTCTTCAAAGATACTAATTTAAACTTTTTATGTACCAAAAAATCCCAAAAACCTGTAGAATCTCAAAGGGAATGGAAGGATATTGCTTTGAAAGTTAGAGAAAAGCAAAAGTAACCCATGTACAGAGAAACAAGCTAAGCAGCTTTTCAGAACCATCTGTAAAATACAAGCCTTGCCATAGTGGTTTAAGTTAAAGCTCCATAACTACAAGAGCAAGTGAACAAATTATTATTTGACCTGAAGAGTGGAAATGGAGGCTAAGAATCCTGGCTATCCAAGGTAACACAAACCATGAGGAAAAAAAGGAAAGTCTGTCATAATTTGCCCTTTGCTAATGAAATGATAGTTTTTGGATGAGTAAATAATGTGTGTTCTTAAAGTCTGCAGTGGAATAAACCCACGTTGTTCATGAGGGGGGAGGAATGGAGAAGGCTGTGGCCACAAAAGTGGTTTGTTTGTTTGCTAAGTGACCTGCACTTGCTAAGTTAACAGTAATCAGCTATTTTGAATGGAAATAGCTGATAATCATGTGAAACAAATGCAAACACTGGTTGTTTTGTTTGTTTTTTAAAGGAACATATTAAAGAAACGTTACTTTTCTTAGCCTGTGGTGTTTTCCTCTCCAAAGTAAATTTACAGAGTTTTGAGATTAAAGAAAAGAATCTCAAGCAAGCCATTAGTCCATTCAGCATCTATCAAGAGGATCCCAAACCCACAGCAGGAAGGGAATTTTTAGTCCCACTAGTTTGGCATGAATTTGGGTTGAATGTTCTTGGAAAATAATGATACTTCAGTTTGTGACAGTTGCTCATTCTAATGGTTATGGGCAATCCTGTGTCGTTCTGCTACTTTTGCAATAGCCACCTTATTCCTTCCTGGTTTTCAGTGGATTTGATGGATTGTCTCCACCTTTCAATAGAAAGGGCCTTAAGCAATAACTATGCCATTTTATCTGATAACAGGTATTTGCAAAACATCTGTGTACCTTTCTGGGGGAGGTGTGAACGATAAGTATAAACCCGTGAAGGTTCAAACTCAAATGAGACAAAATACCTTTCCTGGTATTAGTGTGGAACTGAGGCAGAACTGGTGGTTGATTTTGTTCCTTTTTCTGTCTTAGTCTGAAAAGGGGGCAGCACGTCTGCTGACTCCTGCTTTGTAAAACCCATCCCCAGATTTTTGAGTTAGTCCATTAGAAGTAGATGCTTAAAGTTGTTTGCGTTTCCCATTGATCTGTAAGTCCTCGGCTCATTTACCACTCAAATGACTGCTTAGCACAGCTTAAGGGCCAGCGCTGCACAAGGATGCTCCTTCTCAGGCATTTACTCTCTGTTCATGTTTTCGATCTTCATAGGAAGGGGAAAAATCTCTAGGGGAGAATGCCTGAGGAGGATTTTGGCTGATGCATCTCTAGTGACACCTTGTGGGATGTTCGACACAATGGTCTACAACTTTTTTTGAGGAAGAAATAAATTGAAAGGATTGTTGGGCAAAAAAGTTGCCTGAATACTCCACACGGGATACATTTGAACCTCTGCATCTGCCTATAGTTAAAAATAAGCTGTAGAGATCAACTCTCTCATGTTGAAACTGCTCTCCCTTTATCCATCGAGGTGTTACACACCTCACCATTTGTGTGGATATATAGTATTATCTAGAAATAAAATTTAACTTTTAAGAATATATTCATTCAGATTTATATTAGAGGGGGACATTCAGAAATGGAAATGTCATGGGTCAGTTGCAGCTGCCATGATTTAGGTGGACTCAGAACACTGAGGAAAAACTGTTAGGGAAAAAGGTCAAACAATTTGGGGTTTTTTTCCTCTTCAAAACAGAGTATTTAGAGAACTTCAGTCAATATTTCACTATGCTTTAAGAGATGGTCTTGACTCCATTGATAATTTTCTTTTTTCCGTGTCTCTTTAGATGCAAGCGCTGGGCCACCTGAGCCTGGGAAAAGAAGAAGAGGGTCTCTAGTACCTGAATCTAGGAGTCAATCCAGGGGACCTTTTCTGTTAAAAAACTTTCCATTATGAAAGCACAACACTTGTACAAAGAGGTGAGTTTGACCTCTTCTTATTTATACATTGTCACCAAACAGGTTGGTGGGAGTGTGGCCAGTTCTCCTTCGGCAGCTGCTGTGGAGAAATGAAGCTGTTTGACTCCCCTCATGCTTTCTTTTCAATTCATTTGTGTTGGTACTACCTGCTTACTTCTTGCTTTCTATGCCTGGCATTTGCAAGTGAGATCTTTGACTTGTTGCTCAGTTTGATGGTGTCTTGGTTTTGTGCTGATAGCACAGGGAGCGGGCAGAGGCAGAAGACAGACTTGACTTGGTGGTGTTGCCTCCCGTTCCTGTCTCTCTGTGGTGAAGCAGTAGAACTTCATAGCCCCACTCAGTGCAGAGCTGATACCTAAAGCAGCTCCACTTAGACAGCAGTAACCCCTTGTTTGAGGGGTCAGCAGGGCCATTGAGCTGAGCAGTTTCCATCTAGGCAGAAGCAAACACACGGTTGTGACTTGAGGAGTCACTTGCCACTGTGGTTCAGTGCCAGTACTCCGTGAGATCCGCTGCCCCGGGCCATCACCAGTTACTAAAAATCCCAATGGTTGGCATTTGCGTTCAGGGCGGGAGGCGTCCCCTTCCTTTGTACAGCCTACGTACGAAACAACCCCCGTCCTTTGTAACCACCCTCCCGCTTTCACTCTGCGGGGGAGTTTCTCTTTACTAGAAACAGTAATTGCACAAATGACCTTGGTACTTACTGAAAGCGGCGGAGGGCTTCGCTCTGACTCACGGAGGGGGCCCAGGTACTGGCGAAAGGCTTCTGTCTTGTGCAACAGTCTAACCAGAGCCTGGTTCGGTGGAAGGTACGAGAGTGTAGAGGATGTGTAGGATGGTTCTGTCCCTGCCAGACTCCAGGATGAAGTGAGAACTACAAACCCATTGCTGGCTGCTGAGAGCAGCCCTGCGCTGACTCAACTGGTTTCAGGGCAAAGCCTCACCTCTCAGCGTGTCATCTGGTTTCGGTTTTAGAATAAACCAATCCAGTTTGGATCATGAGCCTCTTGCTGAAATAAGAGCCATGGCTCCTGTTTCTTTTATATTATCACATTGCCCCCCTAGTGATTCCTTGGGCTCCCTCTTTGCTGTCATCCTAGCTGGTCTTCGTTTTCTGTGGTGTTCATTGGTGCTTTACTTCAGTAGGAAATCCCCTTTCTGTCAATGCCTTGTGATGAGTCACTGCTGCTGTTTGCTTCAAACTGAAGGGGATTCCAACTAAAAAATTGTATTATTGCTAAAATAGAATCCTGTTCCATTGCGTAGGTTGGAGTTTAAGGCAGAGTAAGGCTTGGGGGAGTTGTAGGGTAAGCAAGCAGTGTGGCTGCTAGTTTTGTTTATGAAATTGGGGATTAATGGTAATTCCAGTAACAAGTGAGCAACTTAGAAGTTTAGTAGATCAAAACTAATCTCTAGCTGAAAAGCAGTTGCATATCTCTCAAGTTCTGTACATAAAGAACCAAAAAACATCCTCAGGCCATAACATTTTATGTTTACACTGATGAATATTAAGATTGCTTCAGCAAGAAGCACAATTTGGTTTAGGTTTTTTTTTTTTTCTTTGTGTGTGTGTATGTTCATTATGGATTCAAAATTGAACTGCTTTAAAAATGCTTCTTTTGGACATGGAAGGTTGCTTTCAATTTTCTCCTTCCATTATAAGTCTGACTGCCCTCCTCTCTGTATTCCTACTGGCTTAGCCCTAGTGCTTTGAGCTACAATCTCCTGAAATCATCGTCTAGCACTTTCTTTTGTCTCAAGTCACTGCTGCAGCTCTCTACTGTGCTGGAGTTTTTATGAATTACCAAATCTGTGAGTGTCCATACAGGAGATGGAGATTGCAGTTTGAAGTAGGCTTTGTTCCTGCCTTCTCGTCTCTGCAGAGGTATGCAGGAAGTCCAGGTCTATCCCTTGAACTCTTACTTGGAGCCCTCTTTCAGCTATGAATTTCCTTCCTTATTTTCAGAGTTTACCTAGAGCTTCTACAGGCTGCAGCAACCCAAACCCCAAAACCACAAAGGCAGCATTTAAAGGCCATTTTGCTATCAATGCCTTTAATATTAAGATTTGGAGGACTGTGGTTATATATTGAGCTATGGTGGTTATTGAGCATGTAGAAGGACCATGAGGCTGCTGAAAGCACCACAGGAAAACTCAAGTTTAGAAAGTCTCACTACTGCTTTTACAGGATATTGCTGGAAAGGAAGCAAGTTCATAAAAGCCACAAAGATGTACAATTTCCCATAGCCTTTGACTAATGCTGCAAGCAAAAGGACAGTTAAAAAACCACTCTTAGCTGAAGATGAGGGGATTTCCTTAGGAAGAATGCTTGGAAGGGGCCTTGCTCTGAACTAGAGATTTCAGGAGGCTGTTACTTCCTAACAGGAGTGTCTGTGCTGACTGGGAGGACATAGACACCTCCATCCCTCAAACTCCACAATGTTTTTGAGTCTATGTGCCTTCCAAGGTACTTAATCTAAAGACTCAGCATCCTATAGCAATGCCCTGAATTGCATGAGGTGTGTAATGAGACCTCTACACAGCCAATTAAGGTCACCTTGGCACTTTGATTAGGCTGTGAGCTGCTAATATATTTTATTCTTTATTTTTATGACCATTACTATTTTTCTCCTGTGGTAGAATGTCTCCTCTGAATAATCCTCTCATATGCATTCAGTTGCTTTTCAATGTCCATCTTCACTTTGAAAATGCTGAATGTGCTTTTTTAGGAGATTAGGTTGAACTGAATTTGAATGCTTACAAATATGTGGAATATTTAAAAGTATTAATGGGATATTTATCAGACTCCCTGGCACACTGCTGTGGTTAAAGGCTTCCTTAAAAGTAGGATGCTGTAATGGTTTGATTGCACAGAGAACTACTGCAAAAGTTTAGAGTAAGGTTTAATTAATAGGTGGAGATATATCCCTACTTTATAATATAATCGTCAGTGTTTACTGTCTTTTCTAGGTTGTAATTGCTGGGGAAGTACATTAGAGAAGTAAAACTTTGTCTGCTAAGCATCCTAGTGCTCCAAGAACTTGTCTTTTTGAATTTTTTTCCTTTTCAAGGAAATAATACAGTAGGAGGGGAAAAAAAAAAAAAAAGGACCTTATCTCCACTACAGCAAATGGGTTTTCCTTACATCATTTATAAAAATTAATCATTTTAACAACTTCTTCCTCCACTGTTCAAAGAACTTTTACATTTTTCATGATTGTTCCCCAATGCCCATACACTGCCTCTGTCTATGTTTTATGAGTAAAATCTAAATAACACAAGGGTACTGTTTCCATAAAATTGGGGTCATGTGAGGTGGAAATAGCAGCCTAAGATCAGGAGTTCCTTCATTTTTATAGTCCATTCTTTTGGGAACAGGAAACAGCTCTGAGGCAGTTTGCTTGTAGGACAATATACAGGAGTGTTTGCCTTTATGGATTTGTGTGTGTGTTTTTGTCTGCATGCTTATGTGATGGAGAGTTGCCTTAGAAGTATTTGGATCTGGCTCCCAGCAAGGAGAGAGCTCTCTCTAATGTGGCTATTAGCTTTTCCACACACTTGGACAACAATACAGCAAAGTTGTAAGCAGTTACTACTCTTGATTTCACAAAAAGGGAAAATTAGATTCATGTGCCTTATGGGAAGGGTGGGGGTACAGCTTCAGCTTCACTGTTATGGTGAATACTAGTGATTGTGGCAAGGCCTTCAGATCTTCCAGAGAAGCTGGCACAGAGTACAATTCTCATCTGAAATGCCACAGACATGTCTCCTCTCAGCACCTTCCTCCTCCAAAGTGCCTTTCCTCCTGCCCACCACCAACCAGGATATGTCCTGGGGGATACCTTGTCTTCCTGTTTGCCCTTGGTCAGCTGCACACCCAGGTGAAGGCCCCAGCACTGATGGCAAACACCAGCTCTCACTGGGTACATCAGAATTCCTTCTTTTCATCCTTTACTTACTTTATTCCTGTTCCCTTTTGTTTTGAACCCAGACTCCTGTAGCTCCTGAGCTGACAAGGTACAACCTCTAGTACTGCTGCTAATCAACAAAAGCTTTACTGTCCAAGGCACAGGTTTTTCTGTCCAATACTGGTTTATATTGTTGTGTATCACCTTGTTCCATCCTTAGCTCTTTGCTATGGAGGTACCCTCTGTTCTAGGGGAATACAGCAGCTCACTGCACTCCCTGCTGCTGAGAGGAAGATCACAGACCAGGAACTCGGGAGATCGTCTTGTTGACAAAATTCTCTGTAAGTCCTCTGGGCTCTGTGTCTGATCTTATTTTTGTAGCTCAGCAAAGAAATAACGAAGCCAGAAAAGTGCCTGCAGCTTATGCCAGTCCCTGAATCTGGGTGAAAATGCTTTGCCTCATCCAAAAATACCCCGTTCTCCGTGAGGTAAAGGTCACTTTTCTGTCAAACCACTAAATGTTGCTCTAAAATTTCACTGACGTAGAGGAGTAGTAAATTTAGTCCAGCTTCAGGGTTGGCTCTTCTCATTAATTAGCAAGCAGGTGAAAATATGTAAGGGTAGGAAAGAAATCTTTCTGGAGTCAGGGCACAAACACTTTCTAGAAGGACTCAGATCATGTAAAATCTTGAAGGACCATGTAAAATCAGGTTGAATTCCAGTTTAGATCAGAATTTAAACACTGCAGTATTTTGGTCAAAAATGTAGTGGTAGAAGCCAGTGGGTTGGGCAACCAGCCAGGGAACAAGGTGGCCTTATTGCCCAAAAAAATAAGTTTGTAGTCAAACTTCCTTGGCACTAAGATGTGTGCTTCAAGTTCATGGCATTGACAAATGTGATAGGAGGGACTTTCTGCTGGAACCTGCCGTAAAACCTCTTTTTATTCTTGCTGTTGTATCAACTGCATGAACATTTTCAGGGAAATCCAGTGAAACAGCATAAGAATATATTTGAGTAAAAATAGAGAATCCATGGAATGGCCATCTAAGACGTCATAAAGAGGCTGTGGCATTTCCAATTTTTCTGTAAGGAAGGGAGAATTAGTTGTGGGTGGTCGTCCATTCACGGCTAAGCAGTGCAGCCACATGGGGAGCAGGAACAAAATGGGTGGGAAGTGCCTTGACTTTTACTACATCTCAGGCAAAACCCGTGGAAGTCCAAACTAAAATCAAAGCAGTTCACTAAAATTTAGGGTAGAACTGGGTGGCAGCATCTTCCTCCCTCAAAAAGTCACTTCTGTGAGCACAAAAGTATATTTTAATACTGTATGAATGTGGATAAGAGATACCCTCACTTTAAAGTGCTTAATTTGCTTCAAAAACAGGACAGCTGGAACTGGCACATGTGAACCTGTTTAAGAAATGCATTGCTAAAAAAAGAGGACAGCAGCCACCCTCTTTGTGAGGGAAGCAGCAGAGGGTATTTTAGCTTGAGAAAAACCCATGTGCGTGGGAGCAGTTCTCATTCGTGCCTCAGAGAGAGGAGGGCAGCTGCCCCCAGCCACGAGGGACACCCATGTGGAGAGCAGCAACCTGCCTGGCAGGGCCAGTGCCCTGGGCCCCAAGGGAGCTATCAAAGTGGAAATTAAAACTTAATGTCAGAAAAGTTCTGGACAGCAAGTCTGTCTTCAGCTTCCTCCCCAGAATATTGGAGCCTCAAGCTGTTTTGAGCGCTTTTGAAACTTTTTTTCCCCTTCTCTTCCTTGTAGTGGTCTTTTCTCTCCTGAATAATACTTACATGGCAATTAAGCCCTTTACAAGTCACCAAGGATCTGGTACTTTAAGCTGCTGTCTTTGCATTATATTACATTTTCTCTAACTCGTTTCCTTATTTTTCCCCAATGGAAAGCCCCTAAACAAGCAGTTCTTCAGTGAACAATAAAATAATTTCAATGGCAGGCATCCAGCATGGCCTTGCTCTACATAAGTGGCTTGGGGATGCATAAGAAGCAATGAAATTTTCATTGTTCATTTCTGTGTGGCGTAGCCAAAGGGGTTTTCCTCTTCAGAATGGGGGGAGTGGGGAGGTCAGGTAAAAAGGGGCATATGTGATTTCTGCTGTACCCTCACAATTTTCCACTGGAGGTTGAGAGAAGGGGTTCCCCCCCCCTTCAATTTTTCCATTGACTGCTTTTCTCTGCCTCCACCAAACATTTTGTTGTGCCTGCTTTGATGTGATGAAAATGTCAATACTTTCTATCACCAATATGGAAAGAAACACTGTAATTGTTCGAGTCAGGATGGCTGTGAAGCTGGAAAGGGAGAGACAGCCCATGTTTTCGTCCCCTCTCTTAACTCCTGGGATGGTATCCAGTGTTTCCTGGAAGAGGCCACTTTACAAGTCCTGGCTTAGCCTTGTCCTGCATGAGGAGAAAACTACCTCTTTCTGACCTCCCTGACAGGAACCACAGTGGTTCAGTTGAACAGGTGATGGATAACAAACCCAGGAACTGCACACAGGCACAGTTTTCATTTAGCCCATCATTTCTGAGCTGACAGATGATGACAAAATGACAACCACCCCCCTCCGAACCCCTGAACTATTTCCAGTCCCATGGAAATTTAGCATGTTGGTCAGTCCAGTGAAAGCCAAAAACATGGAAGGCTGAATTTGCTGTACTATTATGTGACTGCATTGCTGAGTAAGGTTTAATGCTATTCCTTTCTTACTCAGCCATCCCATGGGAACAGTGTTTGTCCTCAGAGGTGTGTCTTTGGGCTTTGATTTCTTGTGCTGCTTGGAAGGATTTGAGGAGGTGTTGCTCACCTCCCAGACAGTGCTCCAGCAGTTTGCTGCTGAGCTTGTGCTGGTGGGTTGCTTTCAAACCTCCCTTGGGGAGGCTGTTCTAATTTTTATAAATGCTTATATAAAATTAAACAACAGATCAGGGTAAGAAAAGGTGACTGTTGTGGAGCTGAGTGAATAGGATGCTGTTCTGAGGAGTGGAGGATGTTGGTGCTATAGGGGTTTCTTTTACCATTTATTTTAAGTAGTCAGCCAGTAAATCTGAACTCTGTTGGCAAATGTCTGAACCATTAAACTAAAATCATGAACATTTTCTCCAACAAAGTAAGAGTAAATACTTTGTATGTGGTGGAAGACTGCAATTGCAAAGGACTGGAGAAATCACCCTGCAACTCCAGCAGTTAAAACATTTGTCCTGGAGGTACTTAAACCCTTTTCAGGGAAAGGCAGGGGAAAGGATTAAACCTTGGTCTCCCACATCCTGACCCTGGCCTGTTGTTTTCTCTGTTATAATTGCAAGTGCCTCCAGAATAGTTTTAACAAAACTGCAGTGAATTGAACACGAATTTGCAAATGATTGCTGTCTGTGTGCTTGTGGGAAGCTCAGGGTAAATGCTTTGACATAAAAAGATCCATCCTGCTCTACTGAGCATCTGTAATATTTCTGCCAGGAGGATGAGAATGCCCCCAGGGCAGTTAGATCACTAATATTTCCAACCAAAAGACAACAGCAATCTCCTAAAAATCTCAGAATGGTTTTTCCTCCTTGGTGCAGAACTGCACGGGTTTTGTTGTCAAAACCGAAACTGATACAAGAATCAGGCTCAGGGACGAACATTTTTCTGAACTTGCCTGTCACGAATCTTTCACTTTTAGGTGACAGCATGACAATATTAATTCTTATCAGCTGTGAAACTTGATTAATCAACTCCCGGGTGCAGTGGCCTGCAGGCTGAAATGAGTAGCGTATTCTTGAAAATGCTGCATCACTTCTTGTCCGGGGGAAGGGGCGATGTTTCTGCAGCTTCACCTCTCTCTGCCCTCTTCCTCAGAAGGAGAACCAGATCTGATGGTGGAGAGTTTCTGGCGAGGGCAGAGCTGAATGTCACAGCTGATACAGAGACTGTCGCTGGTCGAACCAAGTGCTGGTGCTGCAAGGGAAGCCTTTAGAATAAGTCCCAATCAAAAACGCATTCCTAGAAATGGGTCCCTGACCTATTTGGCCCTTCCAGTAAATTATTCTGCTTCTAGAGTGGTATTTGTGTGCTCTGCCTTTTGGGTTGATGCAGCTTTTCCATCGTGCTTAGAGCTTTTCCCACAGGGCGGCTCCGGCCGGCGCGTGGGCGGGATGTTGTGTCACCGTTCCATGGTGAGCCGAAGAACGAGAGGGAATCCTCTGTGGTCTCTTACAAGCAGTGCTTTCAAGTAGGTCTGTGTGGGCTGTGTTTGTTTGAGAGATATGAATGTGCTCTCAATGGTAGAATGACTTTAAGAAAGGGGTTTCCCTAAGCCTGGGGTGTAGGTTAAACCTTGAGAGATATATATATACACATATGCTTTTGCCTTCCAAACCACTTAGTTCTCATTTGATTCAGAGAGCCTTTATTTGAGACTAGTATGCCCTAACCAACAGTGCAGAGACGGACACCTGCCCTAAATATGGTGAGTAACTTACACATTCATTTGGAACTTGGATCAGTGAGTCTCTTCCTACCCTCACAATGAAGTCATGTGCCTCTTTTCCCTGCTTATCTACCAAAAAGACCTCAGATCCCAAACCTGATACTTTAAGGATGTTTTGGTTTTTTTCTTCTGGAGTAACTTTTTAATTGCTTCATATTGTTTATACAGAATAGGAGGCTTTTTTACTTACTTTTCCTGCATGAAGTTGGGCAATGAAAGGTGCAGCAATAGGAAAGAATTATTGCCATATAGAGCACTAAGACAATGTCAAATAGTTTTTCTGTGCACCTGTACAGGGTTTGACCCACATTCCTTTCTTGGATAGTGCTTCTGCTGAGACCTTTGGAATTTTTGCCTCTTTCATAGAATTTGGGATGTTCCCTGTGCTACTGGAGCAGGCTCAGGATTCCCTTAGCTGGTTCTGTAATTAGGACAAAATTATTCTCTATAATCCACACAGGCTTTAAGGCTGGGCTGTGTCTCTGGGCTGGGTGATACTTTGCTTGCCTTGTTGCTGTAAATTTGCATTAATGGTGCATCTCAGAAGAAGTTTTGTTGCCTTCCAGCCTTGAGTAAGGAACACTTGGAGCCACAGTACTGTAGCCTATTTTCAGGATTGGTGTTGTTTGCTGCCAGAGGGCACATGCACGTTGTGTGAGGGCGCCTGTAGGAGCTCCAGACTGCTCTACTTGGCCCTTCTCAAATTGTTGGTGAGCATTCCAAAATGCTCCCCAACAAATCCTCCAGAAAGAGGGCTTTTTCAAGGGTCATCTTCCCTTAGCTTGCTTCTGGATCCTCAGTACACTGTGATATGCTGCTGGCAGAGTCCTAATTTCCAGCAGCAGCAGTGCCATGTTTCCAGAAGAGTGGGAGCATTGGGACATATGGAAAGCAAAGTATATTCCAAATTGTTTGGGGCTGTTGTTCCTGCCAACTAATGATTTTTTTGCAACTGACTAGATGGAATGTTCCTGCCTTTCTCTTTTTTTTCTTTGTCCTGGGATTTTGATGTTTGAAATTTAAGTAGAGCTGCATTCCTCATCCAAATCAATCCTCCTGTCCTCCTTCTAGGTGCACAGATTGTTGTGGGTAGGTCTGCCTGTGTCTTGAATTCCCTTCTTACAGCATGACTTCCTTCCCAGCCACGCGGGGCCTCTACCTGGGGCAATGTTCTACCTCAATTCCAAAGTTACTGGAGTTGAAGGATCCTAAATTTTCTCTCTTGCCTTGAATTGTACAAGAAAGTTCCATTCTTTCTCTTTGCTGTCACAGTTTCCCTGTAGTGACATCTCTATTAAAAATTGTTCAGCAAAAACATCTTGGGCACTGTCAAGGAATGTCATAGTTATTGATCTTTTGTCCTGCAGCATTTTTCCTTTTCACTTCTGTATTTTATATCTCAGAAAGTTTCCTATCCCTATTTTGTCAGTGAAAAATAGGATTTTTTTTTTTTAACTGCATAATTTAGACATGGTATTTGACTGCATAATTCAACATGGGTACAAATAATGAGAAAATACCCTTGGAAAGGCTCATGCAGTTCTATTCCATGAAATATACTTAGCATTGAGTGTTTTTGTGTAGATCTGTATACTTGGCAGCTTTCTGTATATTTGACAGATCTGTGGTTGCCTGAGAAATGAATTTTAAACAAATCAAAGACATTAATTGTTGAGGGCTTTATTTTATCAACAAATTTTAGACCTTTTTTGAAATTGTATTCTATCAACAACAGTTTACTTCCATGGAAATTGTGTGTAATAGGTGTATCATGGACTTTGCACCCAGACCTGTGTACACTGGTTGGCTCCAGGTGAACTGACCATTTTCTCATGAAGAAAAGCTTTTTTCTAAATGTATTGAAAATGAGGAGTCTTGTTTTTTCATGAGAGGAGTACTGAGGGTGTTTTGAGTTATGCTATGTGTGACTTTTATGGCTTGATGAGATGATATTTGTGATTTCCTTTGGTCACTTCTTATGCCTGTCACCCAAGCATGACTGTGGTTGCTTTTTGGTAACATTTGTGCCACTGATTTCTACTTGAAAAAGGAATTTTTAATACTCATTGAGGAATAACTTTCTCACATTTAGATGTCCTCGAGGTTTTCAATCAAAAAATGTTTAGAAATTGTTAAAGGGGCAGATTGGCAGAAGGGAGAAATATGCCTGAAAATTGGTTTTCTCTCAGTTTCAATTCAAGAAAAAAAAGAAGTGTTACATGATTTTTAGTAAGGTCGTGTAGTTTAAAGTGGTGCTTTGTACTTACCACTTATGGCAGCACTTTGACATACATGGTGGGGAGGAGCAGCACTTCTGCACTAGACTGTTACGCAGTTGTGGATATCAGAGCTTTGTGGGAGAGCATCTGTTAATGAAATTCTTTGGGGTGGTTGCTGCTCTGAATCTGGTTACCTCAGCCAGGCAGAATTTTTAAGTATTTGGCATTAAATCTTCCTGCATCACACAGGGCAGGTACCAGTTTCATTTCATCTGAAGCAAATTAGGAAAGGCAGAACTGAGGGGACCACCTCTTTATTTTTGGCAAAAAAAAACAAGCTTCAGATTCTAGAGTTTGCTTAGAAACTATCCCGTATTGAAATTTCAGCACGTTTATCAGGAAATAGTGAAGTGGGGGAGAGACCTGGCAGGTCCTGCTGTGTTTGTGGCTCTCTGTTGGCAGCTTTTGCCTGGCTGGAGCTGCATTTTCAGCAGAGAGCAGACAGACAAGCAGTGCAGTGGCTGCTTCAAGGCTGGCTGCCCTGCACACTGGTCCTTCTCTGAGAGCCAAGCCTCAGCGTGTCTAGGTAGGAGGAGATCACAGATATATGTTTGATTTCTTCAGAACCAAAAAAAAGCTTTACTCCTGTTTTAGATGAGTTTTAGCGAGCTTTCTTTTATCAAATCTTTACCTTGGGCTTTCTTTTATCAAATGCTCTTTTATTTCTCTTGTTGTTCTTCCATTTTGGTCACATTTACAGTAATAATGCCTTTGCCCTCCCACTCCTCCTACACAACAGCCACACGCAGATAGTTTGTAACCTGCTGCCTTGTTTACCAACAGCATTGATGATGGTATATGTTCCACTTTGTTTGGGAGCTATTTTGCAATATGGGTAATACTTAAATGAGGTACATTTTACTCAGCCTGGCTGTGACAGGCCCTGGATCTTTCACAATACGAAGCTGGTATCACTGAAAAGACAACCTATTAATGGGTTTATTCCCTATGTATAACTTGTTAGCATGCTCTTCCACTTATTTGAAATGCTGTGCTTTCTGCTCCCTCCTCTGGGACAATATGTCCAGTTATGGTGGTGGTCTGTAAAATGGAATCCTTGAGCTGATTTAGGCAGGACAAACAAACCAAACCAAACATCTCCTTTCCTTTCTCTGCCTCTTTTAGTCTGGCACATTTATGGCACTCATTTTACACTGCATGCCCATGAAATACTGCTTTGGTACAACTGAAGAACAAGTGAATCAGTGAGCGTGTCTGGAGAAAATGAGCAAAGGTGTGGGGACATTGGATGCTCTTAAAGCTGGAACTGGAGTTGGAGAAAGAAAAGGAGAATGGGGCAAGAGCAGTGCAGGATTTAACATGTACAATACAAATGTTTGTGAAATGGATTTTGCATAACATTTTGAAATACCAGTGTGCTGAGGGCCTGTCTGGCTGGAATTGTTTTTACAATTAAGATTTCATTAGTGAGTCTTCTTGTCTTTCTTGAGTGATGTATTTTTTTTTTCTCTCCAAATGTGTTTTTCCTGTGTGGAAAATTTGTTCTTAATGCAAATTATTACTCTAACCAAAAAGTGGGATTTTTGGCCTGTTTGGGTGTATCTAGGGATTAATTAGGGTTTGGAGTCCTGATAAATGTGGTGGGTGAGCACCAAGGAAATTTTACACGCTTTTTACCAAACATTTTCAGTTATTGCAAACCCCCATAAATCTGTGAGCAGAACTGAATCTGTTTTACTTCAGGGTGTTCCTGTTCTTAAAAGCCTTGACAGAAAGCAGAAAATTTATGTAATTCTGAGCAATCCTTTACATGACCATTACAACCCCCTCTTTTACAGAGCCTTAATACTTTGAAGCAGCTGAATTTTATGCATCTTGGCTTCAACCTGCCTGATCTAATAAAAACCTACAGCACTGTGTTGCATATTAAACTTGTACAAGCTTATGGCTGTCCTGACAGCAACCACTTGCACGTGGCACCATAGCAGGGTCACATCTCCTCCCTTCAGGCTCTCAGGAGGAGGTCTGGATATAGCTGCAAAATCTGCATATGACTAAGAGTCAGGAGACACGTCCAACATCCCCCACCCCAGCAGAGTGAGCAGGAGGGCTTCTGGAGAACTGCTTGTTCACACTGCAGCTGGGCCATGTGCTGCTTTGGGACCTGGCAGTGCTGGCAGCTCCTCTCTCTGCTTTTCCCTGGCTTGCCAGAGCAGGGCCCTGGAGAACCTGGAGCATCCAATGTGTGGGCCCAGAGGGAGCTCCTGGAGCTGCCTCTCCATCCTGGCACTGCACAACCAGGAAGGGACACGTGTAGCAAATTTCGTTTCCCATGTTCTTCACTGCTTTTTGTTCTCTTCAGTTTTTCAGAATGTTGTTGGCCTCTTACCTGATTTACCATGAGGGTCATCTTTTCAGTGACATCCAATCTGCATCCCTTTAACACGGGTTGTGTTTCAACGTGGGGGTTGTAGGGCTGTGCCCAGCCTGGCAAATACATCTGGAACTGCTGACATGTCAAAACTCAGTGAGATGAATTAGAGCTGCAGTAGAATCTGAATTCTGTGGTGGTTTGGTTTGCTTTGTTTTCAATTCAGAAAATTGCCATCAGTTTTCCTTTGTCCTTTTTTTGGTTGGTTTTTTTTTGATTGGTTGGTTGGTTTTGGTTTGTTTGTCTTTTGTTTCAGTGGTGGTAGAGTGTTTGTGTTCATTCCAGGTCAGCAGTTTTCAAATTTAATATTTTTAAGCTAGACACCTGAAGCCAAGTTTAGGCACTCCAAAAAAAGGCTTAATCCTCATTACTCCCCAGAGTCTGCAGCTCCCACAGAAATCAATGGAATACAGCTTTCCCTGCTTCAATGTGATTTTGTTATGATTGAACAGACACTCATAAAACTTGGACAAGCTGGAATCAAGTTTCACATGAAACTGAATTGACATTTTTGTTTCCTTAATAGGATGCTTGTAATTAGTGATTACCAGATGCATTTCAAATGTGTGAAATGCCTGCAGGAACTAGAATTCAGAGTGGGGGAGGGATGCCAAACACCTCAGGTCTTCTGCTGGCAACCTTTTATTTTAAATTTCTGCTCTGCTCAGAGATGAAGAAGCATGGTTTCTATAAAAGGTTCAGCTGTGGTTTCACATTAAGTTGATGTTACCAATAAAGAGTGACTTCTAATTGAAAACTTATTTGCTTATAAATAGCAGGTTTAGCTCTTGATGGCTCCCCGGTTTCCTTCAGTGGTCACATTGCTGTCCTTAACAGTTCTCAAATTCTAGCAACCAGCATAGTGATATTGTTTGTCACTTGGATCTAAAGAGAAGAATAAGATTTCTGAGCTCCTTTTTGGATGAGCTGGAGGTGTCCCACATAGCCTGAGGAAACATACCCAGGGCTGTCACCAGCACTCTCCTGGATGAGGTGGTGTTGGCTCACTCCTTGCACCATCTATTCTCCCACTTGTGATGGGGAGGTGGTGCTTGCTTTTTTCATGTTTGGAGTTTTAATCCAAACCCTCCAGTTTTAAGGCATTATCCTAATGTAGACTGTTTGGATTTTTTTCCTTTCCCTCCTTTGGAAATTCACTGCTGGGCAGTAAGTGGCCCTGAGCAGAGGGAAGCTTGTTAGGAGCTTGTAGAGTGCTTGAACAACACCCTTGTGCTCAATAACTTACATATGGCTTTTTTTTTTTTATTGTCCAAATGACTTAGATCAGAGTCATTGCTCAAATTCTCTTAATTTTGGAGGAGTAGTTCTACTGGATGCTTCCTTGGAGCATATGAATTTTCTGGGCAATTGTGAGGACATGCTTGAACTCTTTAGAGTATTTAAGATAACGAATTCTTTTAGGATGAATAATAAAAGGTCTTTTTTGCAACACACTCAACGTTCTTGCAACTGCTGACGGTTTGTTCCTTGGGTAGAGTTTTGCCACCACAGAGACTGTTACTGCTCCTGCCCTTGCAGAACTGTCCCTGACACAGTGGTGGATGGAAGAGAGGGTGGCACTGGGAAGGAGGAAGTAGCTTCCTGTCTTGTTTGTCAGTTATTTATGAATGAAAAAGAAAATAGAAACACAGACAAGACACCATTCTCTCTTCTCTTTGTAGCTGGATACTTAACTTTTTCTTCTTTGTTAATCTCTTTACTTCCCCCTTAAAGTCTGCCTTTTCTTTTTCCCCTTCCTGTTCCTAATAGATTCGCTGTGAGCAGCCCAAAAGGAAGAATAAAGATGCAGAGGATCTCCTGGAGCTGTGCCTCCATCAGTGTGTTGAGATGGAAAGGTATTAATTATCTTACTGTTACATGGGGAAATTTCTTTAATTTTTACTTTTTAAAAGGTAATTTACATTACATTATTGGAAGTCTATAGTTGAGTGCTCCCTTGTGTGTCCATTTTTATCTTCCAGAGACACAGGTTAGTACTTTTTTTTTACCTGCTTCAATCTGTACTGTGGAGATCTGTTTAAATGAGTGAAACATGTACATTTTCTATATTTGAAGAGCAAAACAATAAGGAACAGAAGAGGTTGGAAGGGACCTCTGGAGACCACCTGGACTGACCTGCTCAAAGAAGGGCTGGTTAGGTCAGGCTACTGAGTGCCTGCCAGGGTGCATTTCAAGTATCTCCAGGTATCTGGAGATTTCACAACCTCTTTGGGTACCTGCTGCCTCATGAACTAATATTAGTTCTACTGATAACATGAAGTACAGTGTGTGGATTTGAGAGAGAGAGGAAAAGGAAAATTGCTGTAAGGTGACCGCAGATTGTTTGGGGAAGTTTAAGAAATAATATACTGCCCTTCCTGTAAAGAAACATTTTATCTCAGGGGAGTCTATTGTGAAATGACTGGATTGGGTATCCCTTGGGATTTCCCATTTATTCAAGACTTTGTAGTTTGCTGCCACCCTGTCTCTGTGAAGGGAGAGAGGCACGGAGTTCCTGTCTGCTAATGAAATTCCTGGTGAGACTGTGTGCCAGGGGCTGGCAGAGCAAGCCCTGCAACTGTGACCCCGACAGCCGTGCAGTGGCATTGCTCTGCCTCTCAGCATCCTCTGCCTCTCAGCCTGGCTGCCTAACAGCTGCCACAGGCAAGGGGTTGGCCTGACTTAACAGGGCTGTCTGTCCTCCACCAGCTCCTGCTGAATGTGAAATGTCCTGGCTGCCTTTCCAAGTGCTTGTCATCTGTTTATTCTGCTTGCGCTGTCGGTAGATCGCTGGAGATGCCTCAGGTCTGTGTGGGAGATGCAGGCTCAAAATGAATTATGGACTTGTTTTCCTCCCAAACTTCAGCCCAGCTGTGAGCCCAAGGTCAGTGAGGCATTGGTGAAGCATCCACATCCTGACCAAGGCTGAAGCAGGAGGTGAAAATGGGCTGTTTGTGGCGGTGCCTGATTTGAAAAGAAAGAACAGTGATGTAAAGTGCCAGTTAAAAATGTTGCATTGTTTCAGAATCGGAGTTTTCCGCAGAAACAAGTACATGTAAGATATGAACAGACCTGTAATACTTAATCTGTGCCTGTAGGGCAAGAAAGGGCCATGGGAGGGAGACCTTTTCAAAAAGGTACACCTTGAGGAGATGGAAGTGTCCCGAAAGGTGTGCAAGCCCTTCTAGATACTGGAGTTCCACAGCAAAAAATTGAGCACTTGAAAACATCCAGATCTGTCCTCTTTCTTGCTCTTTTAACTCTTAGTTTTCAAGGCTTTCCTACCACCTCCCCCCAGCTTTCTGTATGTGTGGTTTTCAGTGGGGGAACTCATCCCCTCATTTTCCTTTCCACCAGCGATCCACACGCAGGTAAGTGGGTCCCGGGTGATGAGTGTGGGTGGCAGCGCTCCCCTTGCTGCTTCTCCGGAGACAGAGCCATCTGCAGCTCGCTCTCGGCTCATTGGAAGCCTCAGAAAGTCGGTGGAAAGAATTTAATTGGCTTTCCTGAGGTTTGAACTCAGCCCAAACGCTGTCCATCAGGAAGACATTCGCTTACAGTCTTGGTCTTAATTAGGCAGAAGATCCAAGTGGAAAGGGAACGATGGTGTTTTCGTGATGTACGAGCTGTGCAGGGTGCAGAGGTGAGGCAGCGGCATGGAAACCCAATCCCAAAGGACAGGAACCTCCAGGCATAGAGAGGAGCAGTGCCCTGTGATAGGGGACGTGTCATTTAATGCAAACCAACTACTCATGGGCTGCTTGCATCTTGCACATTTACCGAGGGGATCATCAAGCCCTGAGAGACACCCAGTGCTTGTGTATCAGTACCTTTCCCTCTTTACCGAGCCAGGACGGATTATAGGTGCAACTTCACTTAATCACTGGGCCTCTTTTTAAAATTATTTTTTGGCTTATTTTCAGAGAAACCAGATGTGTTTCCATTAAGAACATGCACCTCTTTTGTTGTCATTGGTGTAATTCTTAAAATTAAGCAAAACTATTAAAGAATAATTGTTTCTGTTCACATTAACGGCACACAGCTTCTCCAGATGTGGCATTTGACAGCCAAACAGCTGCTGGCTATTAAATGTGCCTTAAAAGCTCCATTCCTTTGTCATAAAGGGAACAGAAGTGTAGGGACGTTTATGGGGTGATAGGCAGATGTTTTAGCTACATCAGACTTGAGCGAAAGTTTGAGTGGTTTCTCTGCTATAGTCACAGCGAGGACGTGTTTTAACCCCTATCCTGCTCCTGATTTTCTGGAGCTCTCCTTGTTGGGGCTGGAGTGAGATTAGAAATAATCTCACACTTACCTCCCAAGCAACAGTGCTTTTTCTGCAGCACTGGGACATCTCACTCTGAAGGCAGTGCAGTTCTGCCAAGTACATCTCAGTTGCTGCTGGGTAATTTTTGGGGGGTGAAACTTAGCTTAAAAAATCAGAAATTATTTGAAGTGTAACCTTTTTAGTTTTTTTCCCCTAAATTTTCTAAGTATATGCTCACAATCCTCCAAGGCAGGTGTTCTTCTTGTGTTTGTACCAGCACAGTATGCTTTTTACGCCCAGTAAACTGTTTTTTATAGTGGTACATGTGAGGTGGAACACAGAACTAGTGGAGCTCAATTTCAAGAGCTCTGCCTCAAATTCCCAAGCCTAAAGTTTCAGTGAAGGTCCTTTTGCTGGGTGTTGAGCACTGCAATAACACCACTGATCCTTAGGGAGATGCACCACCTTGTAACTGTTCTCTGTCAGCTCAGAATATGCTAAACTCTTAAGAGCTTATGAAGCTGCAAAATTTTTTCCTCTAACAAAAGTATTTTTCTGGGCAAAATTTTGTTCTGCCTATTGTTTATTGGACCAGGAATTCTTTGTTATCTAGTCTTAAGTGGATAAGATTTCAATATAAAAATCCCAGTGTAGCTACATGAAAAAAAAATAATCTAAAGAATTCCATAAAACTGAAATCAAAGAGAGCAAAAATCCTGTAAAATCACATGGAACCTAAAAGAATAAGAATCATATCCCTAATTTTGTTCCCATTTTAAGTATTTCTAGCACAAGTTAGATTAAATATATGCTGTAATTCAGTCTCATTCTCTGCCATATTCTGCACTTTTTCTGAACTAAAGTGCATTACCAAAACTAGGGGAAGTATTTGCTGAAATGGTGTTTCTTGAGATTTGCAACTTTTTTTAATTTATCCACACCTGTTCATCCTCCATAATTCAAATGCAGAAACTTATTTCTCTCCACAAATCTGCTCCTTGGGCTTAGCCAAGCAAGGATCTGACATGCCAAGTGCCCACCCAAGGGGATGAAGCACGTGTTTAACCCTTGGGCTCTGCAATTCATTTCCTGTTCAAATCCAACTCCATGGTGTTGCTGTCTGGCTGTAAATCCTGACTTAAACCCCGTTTGCACAATTGTTTGTGGTGGGTATTTGTGCTTTCACCAATCACAAGAGAATGGCCTGGGCACACCAACCTTGCAATTAATACTTCAAATAGAACCCTGGGTATTAATACTGTGCAATAACTACCTTGGGATGTGTTGTAGGTGTGTCCATTGTTGCCATTTAACTGCTATAAGGAATAATGCCAATTTCCAGTGGAAACAAGGGGGAGCCAAGAGCTCACAGATGGTACCAGCTGCAAAGCTGGGACTCTTATGGGACTTGGACCTGGTTGCTTGATAAACTTGTATTTCTCAGCCTTCAGTCTGTGCTGCTACAAGCCCAAAGTATGTGGCTCATCGTGTTCTGGCTCTCAGCTTACAAATGGAACTGCTGTAAAAAGGTATGCAAACATTTAAAAAGAGATTATTTTTTATTATTTAGAGCATTATACATACTAGTGTTATAAATAATGTCAATAATTGTAACTCGGCCAGTGGAGCCTCGAAATTGAAGTGGCACAAAGAGGGGAAAAAAATGAAAGGCATTTTAAAGGCAGCTGGGTGAACACATGGGAGAAATGCAAGCACCTTTAATGAGGGGGTGCACAGTGAAGTTCTGCATGGATATGGCAACTGGCAGGCCAAAGGGAATTTCTTACTCCTGGAGGATGTCGGGGGGAAGGATGTGGGCTGCTGCTTTTCAGATATGACATGGAAATCGTAAGCTTGGGCTCTCTCTCCTTTTCCTGCAAGCTGCTGAAACTTATACTGGGAGACCAACCTTCTTCAATACACCTGTAAATTCTGATTCCATGTAAAATGGCCTCGTTTTTCCCCCAAAAAGGAAATCTGGCAATTAACTCACAGGTTACAAAGAGGATTTGGATTCTAATCTTTTATTGTCTCCTGCATTAGTCACAGCATGCTGTGGAAGTAAGATGAGTGGTGTAGTTTTTATATCTTCATATGCTTTAGCACAAAGAAGGGTCACTCATCCCATATGACCACATGAAAATCCTTTTCATATTCTCTGATGGTTGATTTTACAAAACATAAGAACTGTATCTCCCAATTTGAAATTATTTAATTTTGTTTGCTTTTTTTTTCATTCCTAACATTGTCTATTTGCATAATTTGATTATTAAACCCCCAAATACCCCATATTTGGCAACAGCATAGAGCAGTGAAGGTTTTAATGGTACAGACGTGTACCTGTGAACTTCACAAAACCAAGAGTAGCTTTGGAAACAGTTTTCTGCAGAAGCTGAACGGTGTGTGCCCTCTAGAGCTCAGTGGGGGAAGCTCTGGCAGTCAGCAGGAGCTGTCTTGCTCTGGGGGAAGCTCCTGATCATGAATCCCTTGAGGATGGATTCCAGTACTCAAAGCACCTGTATGCTCTGAAAGGCAGGATTCCAAGCTGGATTTACACACCAGATATGATTCACTATAAATAAATACCCTTCCAACTATCCACGTGGCTCATAAGAAAATGCAGGAAAATGGAGTAACAGTTTGTCAGTCTGAAAAAGGAGGGGAAGCCAAGTGCACAGAGAAATCCAGTCAGTGAAGGCACTTTCTGACTTGGGTGATGGAACACATGGCTGCTACAGAGCAGCAATGGGTTTGTAGGGATTTGGGCCTGGTGCAGCTCCCTTTCTATTACCCAGACATTGCTGGGTCCTACTCTCACCCAGGTACTTGGAAGTGCAGAAGGGAGGATGGTGGGAGCAGCCAGAGGTGAAGGTCACTTACAGCCACAGCATCCAACTGGGGAGAAGAGCAGAGGAATGAACTTTCTGGCTGAAAAATAAATACTTAAAGCCAGCCCCCCGTCTTTATGGGGTATTTCTCAGCTTGGTTCACACTCTGATCTCGGGAGGTTGTGATCACCCATCTCTGCTTGCTGCGGCTGAACCAGCAGCAGGGAGGAGTGCAGCCTACCTAAATACTGCTGCTGCACTCCTGCCAGATTGCTGCCCATCTTTTACTGCCTTTTCCTAGGTATTTCTCCTTCAGGTTTAGTGCCTTTTTTCATGCTAAACTGCTTTATTTGACTTTCAGAAGTTGAAGAAACACCGTGTTCTTTGATCAAGAGGGGCGGGTGGGTTGTGCTGGCAGCTGGGGGTGCTGAACTGCGGTGGAGTCGCTGCTTCCGTGCTGTGGCTTTTCAGTCCTCCCGAGCAGCCTCACACCCGCCGAGGGCTCTGCAGAGTGAAGATCCAACCCTGTCACACAGAGCAACCCCACACTGGGTCAGGCATGGGAGCCCAAGAGGGCTGGAGATGCTGCTTTCCAGGGAAGTGCACTGGAGAGTTTGGTCTTGGGAACCTCAGCCAGAACTGCTTAAAAAAGAGGAAAAAGTGCCACTTGCCGTGGCTTATCCTGGACTTTGCAATATTTGGAGAAACACAGAAGGGCTGGATTTCTCTCACCAGGTCCGTTGTTCTCCCTGTGTAGTTTTCCTCCCGTGCTGGGGCTCACCTGCCACCCACACACAGCTGGGGGGTTGGACGCTGCCACCAGCCCCCAGAGCAGCTGCACCACCTTTGAGATCACAAAAATGTGTGCTCCTCTCAATCCTCATGGCTTTGAAAGGCAGTTATGGCCATGGAATTCCAGCTTGTCTAACTACTAGGCACCAGGTGTGAAAAAGAAACAGCTTTTGAGTTTTACTAGTCCCTATTTGCTACTGCTGGTGTTTCACTGTAGTACCTCTGCAAATGACTCTTTCACCTGTGCTTAATGAAGACACATTTCTGTTACAGTCTTCTGTGCTTTAGATATTGAGAATAAAATGGATCCTTCTATGCTGCCTCCATGAAGTTCACCACACTTATTTACTGTTATAATTAGGATAGATGGGTTTGTTTATGGGGTAATTTTATCATTTTGGCTTCAAGAATTTCCTCAGAACCCGCAATGCAATTGCTGTGGAACACCTGTCTGAACTGCAAAAAAGCATAACTGAGAAATTCTTACTGCTCTCAGGTTTTCTGGTAGCTCAAATGAAGAATTAAGTATTTTCTGCTTAACTCAAGGAGTAATCTTGCTCTAACAGGTTGGTGATAATTTTGAGCCTTGCAGTTTTCTTTCTGGTCATGCTTCACTTATATGTAGCGCTGGTTTGAGCTAATTAGGAAATGAAGGTCTGAGCTGGCAAAAGAGTTGAATATTACTTGATAACTTGGGTTGATTTGGGACATTTGGGGGTTCCTTTTAATTATGCCTCAGTCCACTCCCTTGAAAGTCATATTCCACCATTGCAGTGTATTGAGTGAATCAGCCCCAGCTGGTGGTTAGTTCTGAGAATCTGGAGCCCTTATGTGCACCTAAGTCCTGTACATCCTTAGCAAAGAGGCTGAAAACAAAAAATTTTCCCACCAAACAAATGTAATTTTAAGTGTTCACAACAGTCCAATTCCTACAAGATGGGATGTCTTTAAAAGGAACCTTTAAGGAAAAGGAAAAAAATTGAAAATGCATGTCAGGTATCTATTACAAAGTGTTAGAGAAAACAAAATATGCCATCAAAAGACTGTGAACTGAGCATCAAGTTTTGCATTTCCAAGCTGGTTTAACTATTCTGATTGCATTTTATTTAAAGTTGCATTTAAAATTCTTGAAACCACACATGAGTGGATGGAGTTGAGGGTATATGGCAGTCTTCATATAATCCCCCAAAGGGTGACTTTGGATTTTGTAGGTGCAATGTAGTAAACTGCATAAAGGCAGCTTGTGGAGCTATTTTTAATTAATGTCTGCCCCAAAGCACTGAGGCACTGCCTGTGTGACACCGTTTCAGTGCCCTCTGCTTGCCTAGCAGGAAGGAAGGGAGCAGGAGCTCAGTGCAAGACAGCTCTGCTGTGTGCTCACATGCTCTTTGCTCTGGGTTTTGGTGTCAGCTTTAACGTTGCTTTTTCTTTCTAAGCAGGTGTGAAAGCAAAGAGCTCGATGTTGAAATAAGGAACCTGATAGGGAAGGGTAAGGCTTCCCAGTCGTCTGAGGACCCCAAAGATATTGCACAAGAGAGTCCAAACCCTCAGAGAACTTCGTGTTCCCTTAAGGTAAACACAGTGTGCTTTTGCAATGTTTATGTGCCAGGAAAGGACATTGAGGGGATATTCCCTGGGTGACTTGGTTATGCATGAAACTTTTGAATTTCTGAAATGATGCAATCAACTTGCTACACAATTCCCTCCCCCCCTCCCCCATATAGATACTTTCTGTTATGAGGAAGATTGACTGATAAGTTATGTTTTATAGTGCTTTAAAAGATCAGCTAAACCCAATGATTGCCCACTCTGTAGCCTTATGGATATATATATATATATAAATACATAGATCCCCCAAAGCCCTGCAACTTCTCTGTGTTGCTGCATTTGGCAGTTCTGATTTAACTGGGAATGAGCAGAGGTGTGGGGGACTGAGATCTCTGGGAGTGTCAGAAAAGCCTTTGGATTAATGGGGGGAGAGAAGAGGGAAAATGCTGCTGTGGTATTACAAAGAGAAAATCGTGAGCCACCTGCCAAGGCACTGGTCTTTGCCTCTGCAGTGAAGCAGTGGTTAACAAGCACGACAGAAACTTGTTCTTAGGTTTCCCTCTCAGTTTCACTCTTCTCCCCTGACAGAGTGAATGTGGTAGAAAGACAAAAAGAATTTCCCTGTTTTCTTCGAATTTGGGAGCAGGAAGTGATTAAGCCCTGAATGCCATCCACCTGCCAGGGGTGACACACTCACCTACCTGTGTGACACCCCCACGGGGTGGGGGAAGGAAACCTCTGAAGGCTGTGCCCCAAGGCATGAGGCAGGAAATCGGTGAGGAGGTAAAAGGGAGATGACTCCCTTCTATGAACTCCGAAATTACACATAGCTCCTTTCAAATGTAGACCACCATCTCAAGAATGAGTCAGGGCCTCGGGGCACGGAGCTGAGCTGAGCGCAGGGAGACACCCCGGGCTGAGAGCAGCGGGATGAGAAACGGGGAGAGAGAAGCCCCAGGGAGGGAGGGGTGCGCATTGCCGGAGTAAGCACCGCGAAGCACAGGTCAGCCCAGAATCCAGGAGCTTTGAAATTGCTGGCCCCGAATGACCTGTGGGAACACCCTGTTCCCCCTGTTGGCCTCCCTCCAGCAGAAGGACACACAGGAAAGGACTTGGGGGAGGAAAAAGAAAGGATGGGTTTAGCTCATCTGCTCCTGTGGTGTGCTTCGGTGCTTCACCCGGGGCAGTGTTTGAGCTGTCCTGCTGTTCTCTGTACATTTATGGCACTTTTTTTTTTTGGTGTGGTTTTCATAGCTTAAAGAAGGAAAAGCTTATGATATTTCTGCACTAGAAACATGCTACTTTTATAGTTATACTTTTTAAGTCAATCAACTTTTCACTTGGCTGGTTGTTGAGCTGAACTTCAAGTGAACAACCTCAGCATCAACAACCTCAGTATGAGATGCTAGGAGTGCATGTCTCAAGTTGTGTGGTTTGGAAAAGGAGGTCATATTTGTAACAGTTTCAGTTATGAAGTAGTGTTTTTAAAAAGTCCCACACCAGAAAATATCAGTTTGTGAGATTAGATACCAATTTAGACTTAAAATGAGGGAGGAATAACTTATTTAATGAAACAAAGGTGTAGCCTTCCCAATAGTGTTGGTCATTCATCAGAAAGTTATTTGGCAGAGCCAGCAAGTCATTTTTATTCTGTAACTTTTTTTCTGGAGTGTAGAGTATAAATTGCACTCTGCAAAATGGCTCTTCTGTCTGAGCTTGAACTGCTCCCAAGACTTACCTGAAAATGTCTGTAAGCAAATTCCCCTTCTCACCAGGATTTTTTTCTGTAGGAATTTATGATATTAGCATGGCTTTAAATGCAAATATTAGAGAGAGAGAAAATGTAGGTCTGCAGAACAAACTCACTCTCAGCACATCCTTCAACCTATGATTCCTTCCTCTGTATTGCTTTAGTTGCAGCTTGTCATGATGCTGCATTCTCCACTCTGGGAGAGGGAAAAGATTCACATCAGAGATAAATACTACCCAAAAGTACTAATGCAGAATATACTGAGAATATCTAGGGCCTGATCAAGACTTTGAGCACAGGAAGGATGTTTTCTGGGGGAGGTGAGGATGGATAACAGTATCAAATAAGAAGGGATAATTAGCAGTGTGGGAACATGAAGTAAATCTGCAGAGATACAATATTTCATGGGATCAGTTGGTGGAAAAAGAAAAAAGGCAGTGATAAACTTTCAAGCACTTAAACTGTTTTGGGTGTGAAGTGAGAGAGAAAAAGAAAGTCATTTAAGGGCTAGCTGTACTTACAACAGCTATGTTATAAAACACAAAGTAGTCAATTTGCCGAAGTTAAAAATGATCATCCAGTTTCTGTTCCATGAAACTGGGGCTTTCATCATCAGACCTGAGCTTGTGGCTGCTTGAGTGGCCATGCCCTTATGGCTGGTCTCCTTGGCACTAGTGGTAAGCAGTGGATAAAGGAAATGCTGGCACAGGAGCCTGTGCTCTGCTTTACTTACTCTGATTGGATCTGGTTCCCACAGATTAAGATACACATTTGCATCTGCACATTTTTGGTCAGAGCAAGCACAAAAGGCTGAGGCTGACACATTCACTGTGGGGAAAATCCCTTCCCAGCACACTTCTGTGTGGAGCACGTGGACCAGGCTGGGACAGGAAGAAAGGGATTCTTCTTCTGGTTTAAGAGCTAATTTTACTCTTCAATAAAATATCTCATTTCGCCTTGAACACTGGAATGGAAAAAGGGATTTGTGACAAGCACTGCTGACATAACAACAGCTTCAGTAATAAAGCCAAAATCAAAACTCAACCAGCACATAATTCAAGTAATCTTAGAGTTAATCTAACTCCTGCAATTCTGCAGGTGAACAGTACAATAAATACAAAATGAAAATAAAAGAAAATGCCCAACAAACCTCACAGCAGAAGCATGACCAGCTAGGGAAGAAAAAAAGAAAAAGAAGACATTAGCATTTTGTCATCGTCAAGGAAATGTTCACATTTGCTCATATCAAACCTTTTAATGGGTCTTGGTTTCACTGCACTGAACTGAAATAATTTTCAGAAGTGATAAATGGCTTTCATTATCCTAATTTGAGTGATATTTTGTAATGCTGGAACATAAGGCATTCCAGAATTAAGATCCAGCACTCTGAAAGTGGGAACTTTTATCTTCTTGTGGTGCCAATGCTTGTGAGAAGATTCAGTGTTGTCTACAGCTTCAAGGCTTTGATTTTTCTCCCATTGCAAGCTTCCTAAAGATGGCTAAAAGGCTTTTACACTCCTAGAACACAAACTAAAATATTCCTAATTTTTAAAAATGGTTGTTAAAAAAAAAAAAGTGTTAAAAAAAGCCCAATCTCAAAACTCTACTAATAGAAATTACAGAATATCATAGAAATTAATAAAAGGCTTCTAATCAGTTCATTTCCCTCTGCTCTGGGAGGCAGGGTTTATGCTGCCACTTGGGGGTTAACTCAGGGAGTGTCAGAGGGACAGCAAATCCTTCCTGGTCCCATTTGCTTCCTGGGATTTTCCTTTTCCATACCTGGCAGATTTTAGGTGTGTGACTGCATTTACAGTCTGGTGGTCAGCTGGAGTTGTCCAGGCAGTGTAAAACTGGTTCAGTAGCTTCAAACTAAGTATAAATGTCTTAGAATGCTTTTGCCTTTCTGACTTCTGAAGTCTGAGAGTTGTCAGAGAGCCCTTCTCTCAAGGATTTCTGTGTATCTCAGTGTTCTGAAGTGCTCTTGTACAGCTGAGTTGTTCTTGATGCTGTTGCTGTAGACACCAGCAAGTCTCCTCAGTACCAACGAAAATGAATGTTGTCATCTCCTTGTGTTTCTTTTCAGTGCTGTTAACTGTTATTATAACCCAATGATTTTGCTTCAACCTCTCTCAGTTTTTGCTGAAAGAATACCAGCACCTCTGCAGAGCTTGAGCTTTTGTTCCCTGCTCCTTGGCATGTTATTTATAATCTGCAATGTGGTTACCTGGGAGGGATGTGCTCAAAGAGTAGTTTTGGTATAGGCACAGAGAAAATTCATTCATTTATTGGATGGGTAGGATGGCACCTGTGGAGGATCTGAAATGTCTTCATTAAAATGACATTAAAAAACCTCCACCAGTTTCCCAGATACTCCATAAACCAGGAAAAAGTAAAAAGAACAGCAGGGTAGGGAGGATAGATACCATATGCAAATATAATAAAATAGTAGCTTTCTTCCAAACTGAGTTTTGTATCTTGCAAAAGAGGGATTGCTTAGTCACATATTGTGAACCAGAGGTCTGGAATGTGGCTGTTAAATTCCAGCATTTCACAGGATTGCTGTACGTTGTCCTGATCCTTTTCTGAAAACTGAAACAAGGCTTTTATGTTATTTCTTTCAAATTCCCCAGGCTAGCTTTCACTCCATTCCTTGGAGCAACACAAGCAACCTCTGCTGCCACTGCAAAAGCCATAGACCCAGAGATCCTGCCACAATAAGGAATCTGAGCTTTTTTTCCTGCTTCCTTGTCAAATCAGAATTAATCAGAATTCCCAGACGGAAGGCAGCAATACTTTGCACTTTTCTATTTCATTCTGACCTTTTATGTAAAATCTGTGAAAACCTTTTTTTTTTTTTTAAATCTTTCCTCTGAGTTTAACTTGGTAAGGTTAAGCTCTTTTTCCAAGTGGGAAACTAAGGCACAAGTTTGGAGTGCTGGATACCTTGAGTATTCAACCTTGACCTTAGCTTTAAGCTAGATCCAGCTTAGGTAAGACAAGTAGCAGAAGTGCAAAAGAGTTGTCCTTGGGAGAGGAGTAGCAACTCCTGTCTTTATTACTTTTTGTGCAGCTTTTCTCGAGGGAGATAAATCAATTTTCCAATTATGGTTTTCCCCTAAGCACGCTGAGGTTTGTATGGGGCTGTTAACAGACTTAACTATTGCTCCTTTATGAGCAGGACTCACTCATTTGTCCGTGATGGCTCACTCTGTCCCAGTGCCACTTCTTCCCTGTCATACTTACACAAGTCCTTTTTCACAACTGGAAGGAGGGATGGAAAAGCCTGTGCTCTTACTTACTGAAAAAGCAAATCCCCTTCCTTCCCTCACACAAACAACTTCCCCTCTGGGAAGAGCCGGCCAGTCCACTGCGATTTACTCGCGCTCCAAGCCGAGAAAAAGCCGCCTTGCCCGGCATATTAGTCACAAGCAGGGTGCTTCATCCTGTCTGGGAAGCCCCAGGCAGGAAGGAGGAAAAGGTTAAAACCAGAATTCCACCCCTTCCTTCTGAACCTCGGCTGATTCCACGGGCAGCACTCGGGTGGGTCCTCTGGGTCTTAAAGCCGTTCTCCTGCTCCTTCAGCTGGCTGAAAACACCTGTCTCATTGCTCCTCTTCTTCCAAAGGTCCACAGTGAAACGGCCCCTCAAGGCCAGCTTGGATGTGTGTGGGCAGGTGGGAGTGACATGGAAGCCCCAGCAGACCCACTGGAAGTAAGTGACTGTTTTGGCTCTTTTCTGTTTTCCTTAGAAAACACTAACACCTTGAACGGGTGCACTGGTGTGTCACTTTGTAGACTGACAACTAGGGATTCACTTTTGTGTTCCAATGGATTCCTCTGAATGGTTTGTACTGGTTAAGATCTGAAAGAAATGTTAGAAGTGTTTTTGGATATGGCATTCTTAGAAAGAAACCTTTCCTACTGTTGTTTGTTTGTTTTGTTTGTTTGCTTGCTTTTGGTGGTTTTTTTTACCCTCCAGAAGTATCCAGTCATTTTAATTTCTCGTTACACGAAGGGTGCAAGGTGGTCCATTTTAGTGACCCCAAAACTTTTGTGAGCAATATTCAGTCCATTTGATGCCAAGTGAATATATAGTTGTCAGATTGGTGAGTTGTCTTATTCACATTAATAGTAATCTTAAATATGTACTAAAATATATGCCTAAGCAATTCAGGATCCATTGGCTGCCAGGTATCACTTCAGATACTGTAAGTTAAACTACAAGAAGAAGGACTAAGTGTTTTCTGGCTTGTAAGTCAAGGATCCCACATTTGAGCTCAGCAGGACTGGCCACGGGGCAAATATGTGGTTGGGATTTTTGCCTGTGAAAAGACACAACAAAACTCTTAAATTCCTCTTTGATCTTCGTTGGTATTTGGCATTAAATTCTCTAGCTGAAGAAAATTTCTTTCTGGAGATCCAAGGCCTCAGAAGTGCTCGCACTTTTATTCTGGGTTTTTATATGTTGGTTGAGAATTTAGGGAGGGAAACAAAACTCCCTGAGCAGGTATCTGAACATAATATGCTCTATTTTTATGAGCACATCTCTTTTTTTCCAGTGCAGTTCTCTCTTTCTCTAATAGATCACATGTTTGTTTTCATGACAATCCCTGGAAACTTCTTGGAAATTATGATCTATGACACTGCCATTATAAAAATGAGGTTTTAGCTGCTCTTGGCCTGTATGGGCGCAACTCCACGCTTTAAAAACCAACTGCAGACTGATTTCCTAATTTCTCCAAATGGCCTATTTGTTTTCTGTACTGTTTGTTTTGAGCCCATTGTGCTCAATTTTATTATCTTGGGCCTGCAAGCACTTACCAGGGCCAGTACTACTAATTGTTCTAGTTCTTGTAAATGAAGGAAATGACTTACACCCACTTCAAGTTATGCTCAACTTCTGTGGCTTGTATTAATGGTTCAAACTGCCATCTGTAAGATAATTAAAATCCTATTTTGCGTCCTGTGTCTCAGCTAGTACAAATAGATATGATTTTGTTTATTGCAGTGGCTGTTTGCATAATGCTGCAATTCAAGCACAGACTAAGCAAGGTTAAAGCAGATGGGCCCTTCAGAACCCGCTGTCAGCAGGTGTTAAGGGACCAAAACACAAATGCAATGCAAGAAAATGTTTCTGTTTCAGTTCCTTTACATGCACCTGCCAGCGTGGATGGAGCTTTATGTGATAACCTTGAGTGGAAGAGAGTGTGCCAAAAGCATTAATTTTTGAACTTTTCTCCAGTCAAGGTACACATCACTCACCAAAAAGACAACTTCGTCACCCAGTTCTCTGGAGCAACAGATCCTCTCACTGGAAAGACAGAGAAGAGAGGTAATCTTAAATATACCCTTAACCTTGACAGATATAACCTCTAAGACAGCCATTACAATATCAGTAATGGAAGCAAGACATCACTAAATGTATTGTCACTGTTAATTACACCCTATTTGTGCTGCAGTTTGTTTTAACCACAACTCCAGCAAGGCCTATGTTGTTCCTGTGGGAATCTCATCCTCTGCTCTTGTCAGACAATTTCTTTGTGGATGCTTTCTGCTTTGTATTTCTTTACAACCTGAAGTGTGCAAGCACTTAAAATTACATTTAAACTAGTTCTTATAGTCCTACTTCTCTGTACCAAGATAGGCAGAGTTGTATTTGGAGAACTGTTCCTTAAAGCAAATGATGACTACTTATAATGTGACTATGAATGTAGAAAAGCAGAGATGTATATGGTACAAATGGCAAATTTTATTAATTATCACTGTTGTAAAGGCCAAGGAACAACTGTGAGCAGCAACCAGTGGTGTCTTGGTCACAGGCAGCAGCAAACTGGAAGCTGGTCTTTTGCTGAGCATCCTAAAAAAATGTCCCTGCATCCTTCAATTCATTTGTTTGGAGACAAAGAAATTCTAGTTGGAAATCTGTTTGTGGAACTTAAACCAGCAGGGAAGTCCTTGGCCGTTTAAGAGTTGCAGCCTGGGACTGGTACAGCATTGCCAGTGATTCACCTGTAGCTTATGGTGTATTTGCCTGTTTCCTGAGTGTTGCTTCCTGAGGGTTCATGTGCATTAACTGAAACACCAAAGCACTGGCAGGAGGGCTAGAAGGCTTGCCAAACCTTGAACCTGATTTTTCTGGAGTGAACTGGCCAGATGATGAGGAGGTTGTGAACAATCACAGCTGAGGGATTTGGAATGCCAGTGTATTTTTGATTTATTGACAATGTTGAAATAAGGGTTATTAACTGTGGCTTCCTGGTAATTACAGCTTCTGGAGGTGAACAAGAAATGGGATCATCAATTTAGAAGCATGAAACAGTTTTATGAAAAGCAGGTAACACTGTTGGTGACTTCTATTGGAATATGTTTGCCACCTGCTGACAGCTAAGTCTGTGTTTAAATACCACCCAGCCGCAGCCGTGGCAAAAGCAGCCCCTGGTCCTCACTGTCACATATCTGGTGGTTCTTGTCCCATCTCTTGTGCCTGACTTGTGAAGCCTGGAAGCTCCCTGAGGGAGCTCTCAGGTAAATCCTCCATGAATGTAAGTCTCTGTAAGCAGAGACTTTCAAACTGAATTGTAAATAAATACTTTTTAATTACTTTTAATTTTTTTTTTAGGTTTGTTTTCCCCTAAGATCCCAATTGGCATAGCTTTTGTTCCTTGCTTATAGCAGCATGGCATCATTGCTGCAGCCATTATCATCAACTGCCTAGGGGAGCTGACTGCTTACAACTTTGCCTGGTATTCCAAAACCCACGTTGGTTCATTGACTGACAATTCTCATCGACTGCTTCCTGCTGTGAAAAGGAAGATGACAGAATAACCTCATGTGCTTGTCAGGAAAATTTTCTTTCCATCAATTTCCAATAAGTTTTACTGAGATCTGGATAATTTATTTTTTATTTTTTCATTTCCCCAAAGAGAATGGCACTTCCTCATTCGATATGAACCTGTTTTATGCCTCTGGGTAGACACCTTGGAGGTGCTGTGCCCTTGAGAATGCCCAGTCAGCCCACATGGTCTGTCACTTGCCTTTCAGCTAACAGAGATGAAAGCAAGGTTGGACGTGTCAGAGAGGAGAGTGAGTGAGCTGGAACAGGAGAGACAGCAGCAGCATCCAGGGGATGAGAGGCTGGGAGTGCTGGGCAGAGAGAAGCTTCTGCAGGAAAAGGTAGGAGGGTGTGCTGTCACCTCCTTTGTGCTCCATGTTCCACACTCCCGTGGGAGGCACAGCGTGGGCTGCGTGCTCTCCAGTGTCACACCCGGGCGGTGGCTGAGGCCCTGCCCCCTCAGAGGCACATCTGCCGTGTGTGGAGGGAGTCATTGCAACAGGAACTGGCAGACAGCACAGCATCAGTGTGTGTGTGAGTAGAGAGCAGATTGATATGAACGCTGCAGAGATTTCCCTCCTCGCTGCTCAGGGTGAATTGCTTTATGAACAAAAATGCTGCAGCTATTTCAAATTGTTATAAATGACCCCCCGGAATGACCAAGTCACTCAGCAAAAGGGTAGTTTTTAATTGTATAGGTAATGAAAAAATACAGAGTAAAACAGCGCTGGGTGCACCGCAGAGTCACTGCTCTGTCAGTAGCACACCGTTAGAGCTCGCAGGCTCTGCTTATGTACAGTCAAAACATACATATTCTTTATTTCTTGTTTAATGATTGCCCTTTCAAATCTTTGGTAAGTTTGGGTCAGGAAGGATTACGATATTCTTAGCTTAAAATTTGACTAGAGACACTCTATTGTTCAATGTCTTCCGCCTGGGGATACTTCCCTCCTTGTCTTGATTGGTCTGTCACCCTAATGTGTTGAGGTACCCAGCTTAATCTTTGTTTACATTGTATCTATCTTGTAACAAAAGGCTGAATAGTCATTAACTTTGGCTTTCTTCTTTTACCCCTTTTTATATGTTAAACTAAGTTCATGTCTTGCTTTTAGTTGCTAAATCTTTATGGCCTATTCCGCACTGCCCAGATGTACAACATTCAATGCTTTCGGAATCCCCTTGAATAATTTGGCTAACCATACAGTATACTTCGTTATATTTTGACACGAATTAAGCCTGTATTCCTCACAAAATGGAATAGGAGCATCATTGCAGATGCTACACAAAGTGCTTGGCAATAAACTCTTGGAGGAATGAATTCAGCTCCAGACACCCAGATGCTGCTATTGGCAGTAGGGGCTTTTACACGTGTGCTGGCTGCTCCCTGCAAATGTTAGTGGTACAGTCAGTGCCTGGTCAGATGCTCTGGAGTGGTGTTCACCTCACCCCGAGTTGGGCTCCTCCCTCAGGACTCCTCGGGCATTGGCTCTTTCGTATCCAAAGTTAGAGCCCTGAGGTGAAGTCCCACCTCAGTGAAACCACCAGGCTGAGTCACCAGCACGTATGTGCCTGACAAATCCACAAACACTTGTGCTCCATTGTACGAGCCCCACAGAGTGGTGCTTCCTGTTCTCATCCTGCTCTGTTGGGGACCTCTCCTCGGAGTTTCTGGGTGGGGATCTGATGGCTGAAGTGGGGCTGCTCTGTTGGCAACTCGAAGCAAACCTGCAAACAAGTGGCAACTGCATCATTTCCAGGCTCAGATAAGATGTCAGTGAGCTGCTGCAGGAAAAGAATGCAAAGCTCTCAGCTTATATCTGCGTCAGCAGAGCGTTCCTCTTACTTGCTTATCAGTGTTAGCTAAGCATGTACTTCATTTCCAACTACAAGGACTCTGTACTTGTTTTAAAACAAAGTCATTATGTACCTGCTGAATCACCTCCTGTATTTGCTCTGAGTGTGGACTCTATGTGAGAAAATCCATCTTCCTCTTCATATACTGCCTGCTTTTAAATATATGATATCTGGGGAAAATAGCCCTAACTGCCTTTTTATATAGATAAGGATGAGAGTGCACTCTCCAAATTTCTTTATCACATACAGGAATAATGAAATAAATGAAAATGTAATCCAAAAATTTCTTATGGAGACAGGTTAAGTTCCATGGAACTTCAGCCTTAGATCAACACTTTCTTTAAGGCCTATAGATTCAGCCATAAGTACTTCCATTTGCTCTGAATTTCTCTGCGGGGTGCAGCTCATATATACCTTTGTAAAAGCAGCTGCTAAAAGTAGATATTTTTGATTGAGGAATACCTTTTCTCATTTGTTTACTCAGAGTGACAGTTCTTGGGGTGATCTGCTGAGCCATTTAGGAAAAGCAGCAGCACCAAATGACCCTGAGACAGGTGAGGTGCTGCTGCTGTCTCAGGGAGGTATCTTCCTTCATTTTTTCAATGCACCTGTAGGTATGGCTCTCACAGAATGATTATGTTGTGAACTTTATCAGTATTTATTGTTCTTCCATGGCCCACAGAGGAAAACTGACTAGTTTGGAGATGTGATTTTTATTTTTCTTTTCCCTGGGCATGTCTGTGTACCCAGAGACAAGAATCAAAGACCAACCTAATCAGTGGAAACTCTCGGTGTCGTAACACCGAAGATTCAGTGTTGAATAAGAAGCAATAAAATGTAAGAACTCAGATGGTTCAAAAACCTGTAGAAACTGGAAATACTTAGTGGTAAATGTCCATGTTCTTGGAGGTGCCAACCTTTGAGGAGGAGGATGTGTGCTAGGAGCTAGGAAAAGATACCATTCCTGTGTGTGTCATTTTTGGGTCTCCTTTTTCTCATTCACATAAAGCAGCCGCAGAAGAATATTTGAAATACTTTCTTTTTTTGCTGTTGTTGTAAAAAAAGCCATTCTGTTTCATATGTCCAAACAGCTTTGTTCCAAGAGAGTCTGGCAAAAGTGGGCTAGTGTGTGGAATGCATTACCCTGCAAGGGAAGTTTATGGAATGCCTTTTGCTTCAGGGTCTGATTTGGATCTCAACTCCCTTCACTGTACCTTGCAAACAGCCACTCTGAAAGCAAGAGTGTGACAAGTCTGCCCTAATAATTCTTACAGAACCATCTTGGCAGGTTGTCATGGGTTTCTGGGGCTGAGTTTTGATAGAAGTGGGAGGCTAACAGGATGGTTTCAGGTGTAAATTCTCTTGCAAGTAGGGACATCTTCCTGGTGGTTTGCAAGGAAGGCAACAGTGTGGGCCATATGCACAGGAATGGTCAAGCTGAAATCTACAGCTATGATGGGGTCAAAAAGAGGTGGATTTTTAAGCTTTGATTGGTTGCTTGGCAATTGTTGAGTGAGTTGAGGCCTGTCTCAGTCTCTCCTGTAGTGGATAAAGCCCTAAGACTGTGACACTGAGATCTGGTTTTGTATTTGGTGTTGGGAGTGACCGGGACTCCTCCAGCATTTAGCCCTGGCTTTATGCTTTGAGTATATAAGAGAAATGCAGGTCTGGGGTAATTGCCCATAAGATTCTGTTCTGCTTGGCCTGCCAGCTTTCTCATGCCCCTGTGTGACTGCAAAGAGCAGGGGTTTAGTCTGGTATGTTGTCTCTGTCTCATCATGTGGTGAGTGGTCAAAACAATTTCTACAGTCTTTATCATATCTGGGTTTCCTGACGATCAACCTTCCTGTTGCCTCCCTTCCCAGCTGTGTTTGAGACAACAAAAACGCAGGACATCTGTCAGACAGAAGATACTATGAAAATTGTGTTCCTGAAAAATGTTGCCATCTGCATTTCAGCAGCATCTCTCTGTGCTTTTGCATCCCAGAAAGAAACAAAGGCCCTCAGTGAAGCTCTCCGTGAGGTGAGGGAAGAGAACAAGCTCCTGAAGCAGAAGAATGCCTCGATGGTTGGAAAGAAAGAGCACTATGAGGGGGAAATAAGGCGTCTCAACAAGGTAGGAGCAGGAGTGAGCCACTGGCCAGCAGCTCCTCCTGCCATTCTAGGAACTCTCCTGTCAGGCAGTGACACTACGAGATGCTCACCTTTCCCATCCTGGGTGAACAGCCTGCTCCTGGTAGCAGATCAGGGTCACCTTTTGGGAACTGAGGGAACAAGCAAGACCTCATTTCAGCCAGTGCCTGTGCATGTTGCTCCTGGCAGGTTAGTAGGGTTGCATTGTAAAGAGGAAAGTTAGGAGAGCCTTTGTCTTCTGTGAAACCTCCCTCCGTGTCGTGTCTAAGCTCTCTCTACATCCTCCCTCCTTAGAGCAAGAGGGAAATGGCACAAAGATGCTTTTGTATGCACTGTGGTTAAAAAAAAAGCCACTCAGTTTTAAACCTGTTTTACTTATATTCTGTGTTTGAGAATAATGGTTTCTCTTCACAAGGTACAGTCCTCTCTTACTGTTCACACCCATATATATGTATTCATACATATAAGTATTATGTGTCTGTCTCACTGAGGAAATTGCCATTAAATAGCTAAATGGGATTTTCTTTTGTTTAACTGAGGGAAAGCAATAAATGCAATTGAGTTTAATCAAAAGATCACATAAAGCAGTGGGTGTTTTCTAACAATTTGGTATTTCATGGTGAACCACAAACACTTCCTGAGGAAATGCTCTGCAGTACCCATTGCTGTGTAACTTTAAGTGCTTTAACAAGCTAAAGGGATGTGCAAAAGTCAGGTCAAAAAACATAATGTTTGCCATAATAAGTAAACTGTCAGAACATATGATCTCTAGCTCTTTTTGAAATGCATTGCCAGGTCTTGCTGAAAGCTTCAGTGTAACTTTCATTTAAGGTCTTGTTTGTGAGACAACTTATTGCAGTGTTTTATTTTGCTGTCTTATGATGTGCTTGGAATAAGACAGATGGGTAAATAGACCATTGTTTTAAACATCAATTTCATGTAACACAGTTTCCCAACATTAATTTACTGGGGGTTTTTTTGGGTTTCTTTGGTGTGTGTATGTTATGCATCCTTCAAATCTCATGTCATGAATGCCCTTGAAACTGGAAGGGACCCTCTGTGCCCTTTTTAGTCAAGTCCGCTGCTATTGCAGGGCCAACCACTTAAAGTTATTCCAAATTCCCTGAAATCAAGCAACTTTTTTTCTTCTTTTATTTGAAGTGACAAAGCAAGGTCTCACCATATTGCTTCCAAATGAACTTCTAAAAGGGGTGAATTTAGCTGAGTTCACCTCTTATGTGAGAGACTTTGGGAAGTACTTAATGGTGTTTGTGCTAGGATAAAGAAAATGATATATAATTACTGTGTGTGGTTGTAGACAGATAGGTGTAAGAGTGGTTTGAAAATTACTCCAGTCCAAGGGAGAGCTGTGTAATGCTGATCAAAATAAATAAAATCTGCAAAGAGCTGTGGTGAAATGTCACTCTAAAACAGAGCAGGAGTGGTACCAATGTTCTGTGTATTCCTCACTCCCTCTACTGACAAGCTGTTGGGACTACACGAGTTCCTCAAACAGGAGGGTCTGCCCTGTTCCAGTTGAAGAAACTCGAACTTTCAGTGCAAAAAATGTTTCAGTCAAAAAAATGTTTCCTGCAGTCACATTTCTAGGCAGTCTTTAAATATTGCTCTTATGCTCTTGGGGTTTTTTGTTTGCTTGTTTTTAGCCTCAGCTGAGTTTAGACACCTGTCTCTTTTCCCAAATTCCAGCTTGCACAGGGATATGGTGTTTATGGATGAGATTTGCAGCTGTAATTTCCATAGGTAAATGTTGTGTATGGTTATGAGCACAAGTACAGTCCCCTAAATGCTACTGACTCAAAGCCATGGATGTAGTGTGGCATCTTTGAGAATCTGGACCCAGCCATGGACATATGTTATTCATGGGGCTTATATCCAGTGTATACAATTGAAGCAACTGCAAGTGAAGGGAAAACCTCCTGCTAAGAATTTTAAAGGATATTTTTTTTTTCATTTTCATGTAATGAAGCTCTGTTTAATATTTTTGCTGTTTGACTTTACAGACCCTTCTGGATGTGTTGAAAAAGAGGTCACCTGTTCTTGGGACTCCTCCAGAGAAGGGTGACAGGAGCAGTATTGAGGAGATGAGAACCCAGCTTGAAGTGCTGAGACAGCAGGTAAGAACAGCTGGAAGTGAGCCTGGACAAATTTTATACAGCATAATTTTGCCTTCTCTCCCCAGAATTGTGCCTGGTAGACTTGGTAGGCAGAGCTCTTGGAAGGAAGCCTTGGAAAACTAGTGTTGGCATTGCTGTTTTTCAAAGTGTGAGGCTAAACATTTCAGACTCTGTTTGAAAACATTATAGTTGTATGATAACTTTACATTTTGGGTTCTGTCATCTTGGACAGTGATAGGGTTAATGTTATTGACACACAAATGGATGTGATCAGAATGGGAATTTTATTCAATGGGAATGAAAATACTTGTTTCTGTCACGTTTGACAGCAGAGCCAGATTTGGCTCTCTAATGTAATGCTTGCCACATGCTGGAGAGCAAAATCCTGCACTTGATTGTGCAGTAATGACTTATTTCAGTCTACACAATAAAATAGAGTAAACCAATTTTTTTTCCAGAATTCTCATGGGGCATCCATTTTATGAATGTATTTCTCTAGTTGTATAAATCAGTACAGTGAGTCCAGACTTTCTTCTGCACATGGAGCAGGAGGCTGTAACTGTGAGGAGGGGAGACTCTTGGATCAAAGAGTGACATGGCAGGGGCTCACCAGAGCTTGGCTTGCCCATCCCTGGTCAGGACAGGAGAGATGAAGGCATTCATTCCTTGGGAGGTGTCCCCCTCCTCCTCAGGGCAACAGAATGTATGGCAAAACTGTGCCAAAGGGGTTCCCTTGCAGCTTCAGCAGATGGTACAGCTGGGGAGGGAGAGGGAGGGCGGTGGAACAGGACTGGGAGAGAAGAAATGAGGAGATCCTGAGGAGGGAAGAGTGTCGGTGGACAAGGGGCACGGGGGTTTCTGCACGGGACAGCTTTGCCTCTGGCTTGGAGGGTCAGGGCTGTGCCAGCCTCCTCCACCCCTGGCCACACAGAAAGCCTTTGTTCCTTTGACAGTGGTGTTCAGGAAGGGTTTCTATCTGCTGGGAGACCACCGAGGTCAAAACAACCCTTGCAAAAATGAGCTGCGACAGGCAAGCCGTGAAAATCATTTATAGAGCCTTGTGCTGACTTTTTTCTTCCCCTGAGGTCTTAACATTTCTTTAGTCCTTCTGTGAAGTCACAGTGCTGCTGCCAGCAAAAAGAAAAGTGGGTCTGCCCGAGGGGCAGGGCATGAGCCACAGCAAGCAAGTCCTTTGGAAACAGACTGTCAGCAGCGAGCAACCAAGAGGACATGGAAGGACTTCTGAAAGTTCTGCTGGTTGTTCCCACCCAAATATGCCCGTGCTGTTATTTGTCAGCAGAAGTGCCACCAACCTCCAGCTCCTCACCAGGTGGATTGTGGATTCCTGCCCATTAGCTGGAGAATTCAGCCCATCAGCCTCACACCAAAGAATTTAGGGATTTGTGTTTTGCTTCTAAACGCGTGCACTCGCTGCCTGAGCCTGGGGTGGTCGTGACATAAAGCACTATGATTCCTGGTGACATAAAAAGAGCTAAGCCACTGCATCCCTCAGCATTTGAAAGGCAGCTTATCTTCCAGGAACCAGGCCAAGCTCCTGTATTTGCATTTTAAATTGTGTACATTGCATTCCCCTCTGCTCCTGCACCAGGGCGGGGAGGGTCTTCACTAGCTGCTTGCACCCGAGGTGCAGGAGGGATCACAGTTGAGGAGAAAACCGGAAAAAATCTTGGTAAAATCTTTGTCCTGCTGCTGTCAACCCCTTGCAAAGCTCAATATTAGTATTTTCCATCTTGTTTATGGTATTTAAAACTGATATTTTCCAGTCAGCCTTTTAAATTTCAAGGGTCTACAAGTACTGCAGCTGGGGACTGTTTGGGAATAGTCATTACCTCTCATTTTGTGTTGGTCATCAAAAAGGGCGAGGCAAACTTTTGCTTGTAGGATTGTCCAGAGGAGGGATCCCTTCGGGATGCACCCCTCTGCCTGAGCACTGTTTGAAAGGCAACCCAACAGCAAAGGGGATGAAGTGGCTCTGCTGGAATTCTCATCCCCTTGGTGTTAACAATTGCAGGTACAGATATATGAGGAAGACTTCAGAAAGGAGAGGTCTGACCGAGAGAGGCTCAGTGAGGAGAAAGAAGCCTTGCAGAAAGTCAACGAGAGATTGCAGGCTCAACTGAGCCAACTGAACTCTCAGGTATGAGGCAAAAGAAGGTTCCCATTGCCAGCACATGTGCATTTTATTTTTATTTTCTCACTTTCCACACATCTGAAGGCTTTCTGGCTTCCAGTAATTGCCATTGGGTCTTGCGAGGTCACCACCTGGGATGAAATCATTCTGAAGCAATGCAGTAAGAAGATGAGAAACCATTAGAGAAGACTTTCCAAATGAGTAGATGGAGAGAGTATTTATGGCAAAAAACTTTTCAAGCATGTCTTAAAATGGAGGTGGAGGTACAGGGGATGACCAAAAACAAGTCCAGAGGACTTTGATTGTTTCCCTGGCACTTGATATGAGGGTTGTGACATCAAACCAGCTTTTGAAATCAAGAGTTTCTGTAGCTAACCCTGACCTCTGCAAATGAATTACAGAGTGATGGTAATATCACTCAGGAAAAAAATGGTTCCATACAAATGAGCTGAGCAGCCGCCACAAGAATTTTTTTCTTGCAACATCCTTTTTATCTTCAAAGTAGTGTCAGTAGGAAGCCATAGTAAAATCATGGCATACAGAACCCTGAGCTTTCTCAATCCCCATTAAAAAAATGATGAAATTTCGAGGTTTCCTGTCTTGACAAAGTTGTGCAATGTTTTAAAAGAATGGCCAGTTACCAAAATGTTCTGCGATGATTTATTGTCCGCCCCGACGTTGTTGTGAAAGAGAAACTTCAGTATTGCCTTATTGTCAACCAGCCCAGGCATCAATGCTGGAAAGGTCTTGCTGTGGTATCAGGGATACCTCCTGGTATCCCCAGGAGGACCAGGAGAAATTCCAGCAGCACTGCATGGGTACAACACACCTGAAGGGCTGTGCAGTGTGTTGTGCAACTTGACTGTCCCTGCAGGGCGTCAACAGTTCACGCTGGAGATGTTGTTTGTCTCTGCCTGCCTCGGGATTTGATTAAACAGGGGTTTGAAGGATTTTAAAGATGAGAGGAACCATATAAAATATTTATTAGCTTGTTTTCTGAAGTCAAAATTATTCAGTTGTGACTCACAGAATCAGAGAATGTTCATCAGCTTTTACCCCTCCTTGCTCTGTCCTTAGGCAAATTCCTGTTGTTTCTACTGGGATGAAGAGGGCCTAAAGAAAAGGCAGACCTAAATCTGGAGGCCATTGACTTTGGTCCTATACCCCAATTACTTATTTTTCTTGTCATGGAAGCAACTGTCCATGTAGTTCTGCTTCAAATTACTGAGAGCTACTGTGTATAGTGAGGATATAGAACACCTGAATACAGAAGACACCCAGAAATGCACTTGTCGTGTCTTGAAACCAACACTACCCTCACGTGAAAATTGTCAGGACTCTGGTGTGGCACAGGGCAGCTTTCTTAAATAATTCTTAGACAATAAGTAGTCTGAAGGGGCTAAACAAGCAGCATTGTGATCCTTGCTAAGAGAGAAGGGTTTCTCCTCTGTTCCTTTTCACTGCTGAATTTGTCCCTGAATATTCTGTTGGTCGTTGTATCCCACTGCTGATGCATTTCTCCTGATTTTTGTGACAGGCAAAAGAGCTCCCAGCACAGTCTGAGAGGCTCAGTTACCCACCTCCACTCTTCCTCTCACCCTGTGTGAATTATGGGAGGTGTGGGATGGTTCTTCACTATCAAGATCCTCGAGTACACCCAGCACCTTGCAGGGCACACGAGCAGCAGCAGCACTTGGTAAGATTCCCTCTGTTTCCCATGTCACAAGGGCACTGATTTTCTCCCAGTGTGGTGACCACAGGAGAATAACGGGTGCTATTACAGTGCCATCCTCAGCAGCAACTGAACCTGTGGTTTCCTAGTTTGTTGTTAGTTCCAGATCAATATCAAATCTGCTTTCGTATCTGTAATAAGGAGAACAAGGAGGTTCTTTTGCTGTAAGGAACATTTGTTCTTAGAAAAACAAGCTTGTTTGACTGGAGTCTTGCTGGTTTCTTAAATTAATGTACATCCACGACACACATTCAGAGCCCTTTCCAGCTGTGCAGCTACTCACATTCAGAAATATGGACCTGCTCTCTGGAGCCCAGTTCTGAACCTTCATCATAAAATAATAATTAAAAAAAAAACAATCAGCAGAAGTTGTATCTGAGTGTGGCTGACCCAGTGGGAAACCTGCCTGTTTCCTGGCACACACCAGGGCCCTGTCTTCCTCAGCATGAGGAAGAAGAGCTTTGCACTGGAGCAGGTTGTGGGAGGGGGAGTTACCTATTTCCAGGAAAATCCTGCTTCAAAGAAAGCTGGTTTGGAAGTGCTGTGGGTTATCTCAGCAGGCCATGCTTGTTCCAGACTGGTGAGAATGCATTTAAACACACTGAATGTCATTTTAAAGACTTAATATCTGTTTCTGGCTCTCCAGCTGTCACATATGGAAAGATGCTCATTCCTTGGGAAATTTCAGCTTTTCTCCAAACACGTGTAAGGCTTTCAGACTGCAGAAATCCAATGGAAAAGCTGGGCTGGGACGAGTCATTTCTGTGCTTCAGGACTGTGCTTATCTGCCTGTTTATCAAAGTTGGAATTATTGCAGAATGGTTTTCACTGCAATTTGGACCCTGGCCCAAGTTCCTTTGGCTCTTGTCCCTGAGCTCCCATCATCTGGGTTTCTAATTGTGTGTGGGATCGCTGGGTTTCCAGCTCTGCCGGGGTCACTCTGCCTGGCTGCTCTGTGGCTCCCAGTTCCATCCTGACCCTCCTTTGAAACCCTTTGACTGGGCGAGTGCAGAGTGGCTGCTCTGAGCTCGGGGAGAGCACTTTGTTAGCAGCGAAGGAAGGTGTGAGAATTTAAGGAGTGATCCGTGTTCTAACCCCGTGTGTTTAGTCTGCGCTTTTGGTTTTCCAGTCCTCGCACCTTTTGTTTCCTCTTCACGTTGCTGGCAGAAACATTTTGTTTCCTCTTGTTTCTGAAATTCATTCAGGTTTGTGTGCAAGTAGGTACGAAAGAGAAGAGTGGATCAGAGAACAGAAAATTCACCAGTAACTCAAAAAAAGCAATGCAAACAAGTCTAGTTTGAGGCACCGGTGGGCAAACTACCTGTGCTTAAAGCAGTGCAGCCTTGCCTTGTATCCAAGCGTGTTTTGTTTGCTCACAAGCACAGAATTAATTAACAATTCCTGTGAGTGGTACTACTGAAGTGAAAATACAATGGTTCCTTCTTTCCTGCCAGTGGATGAGGGTGATTACTGCTCTGTAAGTAGGAATGACAGCAAACCAGAAAAGTTAAACCTCTTTTCTGTATCTAGAGCTTTGTTGTGCCATCTCAATTTAGGCAAAACTTCTTTGGAAGTCTGTGAAATTTGTTTGTAAGATTCCCCTTGGGACGACTGAGGATTTTGTCAGAGTAATTTCTGCAAAACCAGAATTATTTTTGCAGTTTAACCAATTTAAAGAAGTAATTACCTGGAATTTGACAAGCTTGCATGTACTGCTTGCCCCAGACAGACAACCTAAAGCAACTCCAGCTGAGGTGTCTGGTCCCAGAGCTATTTTCTCTAGTGGTGGTTTGCTACTCATTTACCACAGTGTGTGGTACAAACTGTAATGCACCATTTCTTTCTTGCAGGATGTCCCTGGACAAAACTAGGTTTTCATGGCCATAACCTTCCCAATGTTTTCTCTTATAAGAAAGATGGGAATTTTTTGCTCCTTCTCAGTAATTTCAATAAGCTATTTGACAACAGCTAATGCTGTGGTCACACTAATGCTCACCTGTGAGGAGAGGAGGGAACTTTATTCCATGGTTAATTCCTGTCCCACTGGAGAGTGTTACAGATGTATTGAAACTGGAGCAGCTTCACCTCTCAGGTGTACTGGGTTTCTCTGGGAGGTTTTTAGGACAGAGATGCCCACTGGTACCCTCTGCACTTTATTCCTCAGCTCTTCTAAAATCTGATTTGGTTCTGTTAGTGTTTCTTCTGATTTTTAAGATTTGTAGAGGTTTGCACCTTAGTATTCCTGGTATTTCTGCTGGGTGCAGCATCCGATCCACACCATAGAAAAAGAAGCAAAGCTGAAAGACTCGGATCAGTGGAAATACAAACCTACATATAAGATTTCTTTTTGTGAACTCCTTTTGTATGACTAATAAAAAGCATCACAGCGCAATTATGTTTTTATCATGTCACTATTCTTTTGTTTGAAGTGTCAATGAAGCCCATATTGCTGCAATAATGTTTTATTGTTCTGTGCAGCCAGACTATCAGTGGTATGTTCCTGACCAGTTTCCGCCAGATGTGCAGCACAAGGCAAATGGTAAGACAGCAGCTGTACAGAGTATATATTAAATGTACTTTTATTTTAAATGGAGGCCTTTGAGAGATGCAGAGTAAACTTTCCTATCTGTGTGTTGAGTGCTTATGTGACAGCTTTGCCTTGGAGGGTCAAGGCTGGTGTATGTGCAACACAGGTGAAGTTTCTAATCCAACACCACCTACGCTGCAGCTTTCAGCTTGGCTGCAATTCATAAAATGTCTCCATTACACTTTATGGGATCACACATTTGCCTCATTAAACACCTGGTAATAGTCCTAAAAAGAAGATATTCTCAGAATTCTCCTTAGAGCTTCTGTTGCTCCAACTAAGACCAAATGTGATGATGTGCTGAACCTGGGGACCAACATGGGGTAGGTTTTGAAGTCCTTGGTAACGAAGTACAGGATTTAGGAGGTTGTTTCACTTTAAGGGCAAAATGCCCATTGCTGGTCTTGACCTGCCCTGGTAGTTCAGGGTGCCAGGTCTGAAAATCAAGCCATGTGAATGATCAGAGTCAATTAGTTGCCAAAGTGTCAGTACAAACTACTTGGTTCTTGAAACCAGGAGTTGTTTAATATTTATACCTGGGTTTGAAACCATTTCTGGTTGTTTTGAAGTACTTGCTTCAAAAGGTGGATGCCAGGGAGAACAAGGAATCCCTTCTGGGTGGGAATCTGCCATTCCTTGGTGCGAGTGGGTGCCGTATGGGGTGGCAGGGACTGATGAGTCCAGAACTGTTTTGGAACATCTACAAGAAGATGATGGCTACAGAGCAACCATTCTGTTCTTTATTGTTGTCCACATTTGCCCAGAAGAGAGGGTAGGGTAGGAATGTAGCTCTCCAAAATGGCTGATGAACTTCCCATAATGAGATGGCAACTGTGTGGAGGGTTCTGATGTGGTTGTGGAGAAAGTGGTGCTGTGACTGCACGAGAGAACGGGAGATTAATTTTGTCATTGCTCCCACTTGGACTGGCAGTGATTTACTGCAGCAGAGGGGACAGGGAGGATGTTTGTAGCAGGGAATGAAACCAGTCAGGCCACCAGCTGTAGCTGTGGGCCAGGGCAGAGTTCTGAGGGGATCTGAGGAAAAGGAGTTCTTCTCTTACTCTGCTTGACTGTGTGACTTGACTTCTGGCTCCCTGAAAAGAAACCTTTGAAAAAATCCATGCTCTGTCTCCTTGTTACTGTTCCTTGCCCAGAACATCCAAATACCTCCTTCTCAAGTGGGACAGTGGGCAGGACACTTGGAAACTTTTCTATTTCCTTTTTTTCTTTTTTTTTTAATTTTTCCATACCCCTCAAAGAGGATTTCTTAACAAGTCCCATCATAGCACTCTGCAGGATGTCTGCTTTAACATCTTTAGGGTTCTTTTTATCTTGGCTGATAAAACAAAGATGGTTTTATTAGCCAATGATCACTCCAACTTCTATCAATTAAAAGTTACTAGCCTTAGTTTATGTATTATATGTAGTGGTCTATATTAAATCTACCTGTAAGTATTTTGAGAAAAGTTTCAAAGATAGAAACCCAATAATATGTGATGATAAAGTATTCCAATGTTCCAGTTTCCTATTTTGTGCAAGTGCTGATTACAATGTTGGCTTTAAACGAGCCAGGATGTGCAGCAACATTCCTGATTCTCTTTTCTCATCCTTTGTTTTCTCATTAGATGTTAAACTGACCAATAAATCTTATCTGTGCTGAGCTAGGACTTCATTAGAGAAAAACAAATCAGCAGTGCAGCAACTTTTAGGCATGAAGCAGTTTCCTGCAGGAATGCTATTTCAGATTGATGATCCTAAGGAAAACCCTTAAGTTTTCCTTAATAAAGTTTCCTTTAACACTGGGCATTTTTTTCCCTTGAGTAATAATTATAAAATTATTTTATAATAATATACAGGTTGTAGCTTTAGAGCTGAGCAGAAGTGAAATGAATTGTGAAACTGATATTTCTTATAATAGTCCATCCAAAAAAGCCTGCTTTAAAGATATATGGAATCTGTGAGAGTCTCTGCATCACCTCTGACTAGTTGCTGTAATGTCCTGGGGCCTGCAAGGACTGCTGTCACTAAGGAGGAGTTGGGGATGTTTTCTGCTGTTCTGTACAGATGTATCTCCATTGTGTTTCCCTCCTCTCTCCCCTCCCTGGGCAGGGAGGAAGGCACTTGCACCCAGGTACTTTGGGTTTTCCAGGTCCTTCTGTAACCACCTGTAATTTCATGTTTTCTGCTTCTTGTGTAACTCTTTCTTCTGCCTGGTACCACTTCCTTTGGCTGTTCCCATGTCCCAAGGAGGCCATCTCAAAGGATTGCTGTCTCTGTGAAGCCCAGTGTGTCTTTCTGGTTTGTCCCAGACACATTTTGTGGCTGTATCTCTAGAAACAGGATGAAAGCTGTTTGGCTCTGTTTTCTACAGTTTGTTCTCCAGACTGTTATTTTCCCCAGAGATGTGTTTTTGTAGTTGCCTGAGGAGCAGTGTTGTGTCCAGCGCTGAACTCTCATGGTGGTGTGGTGGTTTGGATCTGGCTCTTTTTGATTTGAGCCCTTTCTAATTAGCTGGAAATAACTTCACCAGAATACAGGATGGATGAGAGGAATAAGGTGAAAGAAGAAAGAAAAGCAGCCCTCAAAAAACTGCTTAAAAACTCAGACAACTCCTAGCAGAGTTCTGCTTGTCTGGGAACATAAGTATTTCTTCTCTATATATTCCTAAACTTTAAATAGTCCATCTGAAAGCAGGCAGGGCAAAGAGATGGACAGGAACATCTTGTCTAGAAAGCAGGATTAGGGAAAATCATCCAAAAAAAAGCCAAGGTGTTTCCTTGAAGGTCCCAATGAAAAGGGAGAGGCAAGTGACAGGAGACAGGAAGAGATTAAGGAAGATGATGATAAGACATGTTGTTACTGGCAATGTATTTCCAATAGAATAACTCTTCTTTCCCAGCTCTGGACCGGGCCCTTCTCAGGGACTTTGCTGTGCAGGAAGCCTAGTCCTAAACTGCTGAAATTCTTCCAGCTCAGCCTTGTTTGACCAGCAGAGCTGCCTCTGGAGGGACATCACCTCCCAGGCCTCTCCATGCTCACTCAGTGTTCCTGGGACTGGCTTTGTGTGGTTCTCTTTGGGGTTTGAGGGTGGTTTGAGTTGAATTTTTAAGGAGCAAGGCGGAATGATCTCCAGAAAATGTTCTTAATGTCACTTTTTTTGGCAAGAGTGTTGACTTCCTTCCTTATCCAACTGTGCAAAATTGAAAAGACAGTTGGAAAAAAAAAGCTTGGGTTTGGAGATTTTCTCTGAACCCAGTTTTTTAATGCAAAATTCTCTGGAAAAGAGGTTTATTGCTCCGAAGCCTACTCAGAGCAGGAACCCTTTTGCATGCCACAGCTGCTGGCATGTATTANCTCTGGAAAAGAGGTTTATTGCTCTGAAGCCTACTCAGAGCAGGAACCACAGCTGCTGGCATGTATTGCCTTTTCCACTTTCAAAATGGATCTTACTGCATGGTTATTTTTGTTTTGGCAGAAAGATTCTCAGTTCATGTATTTAAGGACCTCAGTCACCCCTTCAGAACATCAGATGTAACTACTGGATTTCTGTGACCTGGGCTGTGTGTTTTTGTGTTGGATCCAGTAATGCCAGGCCCAGGGAGCAGCCAAAATGTCTTGGCACACTTAGGGAAAGCAGAAATCAACCTGGGAAGCCCCAAGGATGCCCAGATGAGCACATGAAGCAGCAGGATGTGCCCACTTACTTCCATTATAATCTCATCTCCTGTTCTGTTTCCACACTCTGCTGCTTTCCAGATTTTTACCCTCAAGGTACCTAATTTGCTGCTAATGTCGTTATAATTACAGCTAATTGGAAGAAGAGGAGGGAGAATTGTGGGGGTTTTCCACTGAAAATAATGACATCTGCAGGGAGAGGGGGAAAAAATGAAAAACTGAAAAATGGATTTGTGGAAGTCTTCAATGAAAACCAGACAGGGGGGAAAAAAGTCAATTAATTGACATCTTAATTTTCCTGGAAAAAATCCCAGACCCTAAATATTTTTGGTATTAGCCTGTTCTTAGTGCATACACGAGAAATTATCAGTGCTCCCAAGTAGTCAAGACAGATTTAATTAGCAGCTTGCCATCCCCACTGGGAATGAAAATGTGATTATTTTCAGGATTTTGACTGATGCAACTTGATTTCTGCTGCTGCAATGTAACAGAAAGGCCATTAGCACACCTGTGATTTCTAACTCCAGAACATGCCAGGTTGCTTGTTTTGGAAATGCATTGATTTAAAAGTCAGCTTTATCTCCCTCACCCAAAGCAGCAGGCTGCTAATTGTTGCTCTCCCTGGCTGTCCTGACTAAAGCCTGTGAATCTTATCTCTGATACAACCTGTAAGGAAAAAGTGCCACCACAACCTGTGATTCACAGGACAGCCAACTTGCTGTGAAGCCCTTTTGGACCAAGTTTTCTTTCCCATCCCTTGGGATCTCCTCAGCCCTGTGGGTTTGCAGTGAGTGATGGGGTTACTGTGCAGAGCAGCTCTCCGAGCCCAATCCAAAACCCTGCTGGAAACGTTTCACACTGTGTTCCTCTTGTAAGTGAAATGCTGCGTGCACTGGAGGTGTGTTACAGCATTTCCAAAGTCTTTGGAAACTTCAGGAAGTGTGTGTTACACCAGCAATAGCATGTTTCCTTTCTTCAGTTTTGTTTTGATTTCCTAGCTTGAGCGAGTTACTGTCAAAGACATTTCTGAAGCACAGACACCTGCTTAGCCAAAGGTACTGCTGCCTGTTTGTTCCCTCTGTCTTACTTACCTACTCCCCTGGATGTACACCTGTGAGCTCTGCTGAATGTCAGCTGAGCTTCTTGGAGGTCTAGAGAGGTTTTACAGGGGGCTTTAGGGCATTAGACCCTCCTGTTTGCTCTGTATTAACCATCAGGGCTAGATGAAAGTCGGGAGAGTGACTGCTTGTGCACTCTTCTATTTCTTCTGCTCTCTCTTACTTCTTCACTCTTACTGCCTTGTAGTGGATTGATTACAGTCTTCTCAAGATGTACAGTGTTGGCTTTGGGAGAGGATGTGAAAATGTTACAAAACAGAGGGAAATTAATCCTAAGTGAGTTGCTTTTCTCAATCTCAAAACAAATTCCTGTTGATTTCCTCGCGCAGGTTCATCCCTGGAGAAGGGAGCCCGTCGCTGACAGCCTGCCCCCCACACAAATGCAAACCCAAGGCTGCAAGCAAGTCTGGCAACTTCACTCTTTTGTTTTCTTCTGGGGTTTTGTTGGTTTGCATTTTGCCCCCAGCTCCTTATCCCTTCAGTGCGTGTGATTTATGTGTGGGGAAATCCCTGCAAGGACAATAGAAAACTAGATCGTAGAGGCTGGTGATCCCCAGGATCCAGTTCAGCTCTGCTGGGAAGTGTTGCTGCCCTTTGTTCTGCAGATGCTGTGTGTGCTATGAGAATCTGAGGAAAAGCCTTCTGGGAAAAGATAATGGTTCAGACTTGCTGTGGGTTCAGACTGCCACACCTGCTTTGAATCTGAGAGCTCATATGCCCAATAGTGTTGTGATTTTGTTGTTGTTGCTGTTTGAGAATTATAGGGTGTTTATTTGATTCCAAGCAATGATTTGTTGATAAATCATCTTGAATTCTACCATATTTTTCTTGGTAAAAAGGAAATCTGCTTCATCATTTGAACACATTTGTGTAATTGTAATCAGACTGTCATTGATGCCAGGACAGGTAAAATGTGTCCCTTTTTGTGTCCAGGTCAGCTCTCCTTTTGTTTTGGTTCTAGAATTATATGGAAAAAGTAATAACAGGGTTTTTTTCAGGGTGTACTTATGTATATCAGAAGAATTTTAGTAGAAACATTTAATGGGTTTAACTTCTCAGTGAATGTGTCTTTATATTTTGAAATAATACTTGTGATGAATCTGAACATCGTTGTGTACCCTCTAAGAATAAAGCCTGGCTTTTTAAGTGAAATTGTAGTTAGACAATTAATTTTTTTCAGAAAGTTATGGTGGGTGTTCAGTCAGCATTACTTGTTAATCTGTTTGCAAGATTCTCTTCCCTTCAGGCTTTTAGGAAGGCAGCTCTTGGGAGACAGGTATCCCAACCTGCTGGGACCCCACCTGAGAGGAGAACCATGAAGCCACATGGGATGTCCTGCCTGCTTTCCTGATAGCTCAGGAGCAGTTTCACATGGATGTAAGTTCCAGCACAGTTTTTTGAGCTGTGCAAAGACAGAATCATCAGCTGCAAAGTTGCCTGCATGTGTCATTTCTGCTTTTAGAACAGGTATTTCCATTCCCTTCGATGTACAAAGGCCTGTGCACTGGAATGAGAACCACCTTACAGGATCAAACCTGTTCAGCATTTGATTTTGGACTCAATGGGAACAGTCCATGGGAAAGGATTTTTCTGCTTTTACACTGTGGAGTGATCCAAGGAATGACATTCCCAACTCATAGCAGGGACTCTGGGAGAACCCAGCAGAGAACTGAGCAGATCAGCCTCTGGAGAGAAGTGGCTTTTCCAGGAGTCTGACTGCAGCACTGGCTACAGGATGAACTCCCAGGTCTCTGTGAGAGAGAGGAGTTTTTCTCTCTGCATGAATTCGGAGCTGGCTTGCAGAGACACCCCAGCAGCAGATAATTTACCCAGCAAACAATGCAGCCGCTACTCCTGATTAGCAGTTCGGCTAATCAGGGTGAGATCATGGAAAATGCTAATGCCGTGCCTTCGGAAAATCCAATTACAATGTAACCCAATTCAATGGCAGTGCACAGCAGGTGACCAGAGCTGTGGGCAGAGCCGCGGAGCCCCCGAACAGACGAGCTTCTGTGTGGGTGGGGAGGGGAACTGCTGCCTCCCCGGTTCATTTATTCCCACTGTTTCCCCCAGCTAACCACGGAGGTTTGCTCCTGCCCTTTGTGGTGCTTAACTCATTATTTAACAGCTTCTGCAAGCGTTATCTGCCCCGAGCTGGCGATTGAACACGAGCTATTCACAGGAGGAAAACAGTGTTTGCAGGGCCATCTTTTTTCCCCCTCTACTTAGTCACAGGCTTTTAATGTTTGTCAGGCTTGGGCACAGCCCTAAACTTGGACTCGCACAAATCCCAACCACACCAAGTGTGGGATGTTCCTTCTGTTGTATGATAGAGAATTTGTATCTTTTAAAATGCATATAAAATGCCTGCAAGTTGCTTTTCCTCTTGGTTTCCTTGGAATGATGTGTGTTTCCCAAATGCAGGTGCTGTCATCTGTTTGAATTAGCACTGTCAGGCTCGAACACCCCCAAAGGATACGCTTTCTGCAGTGACCCAGACAACTCTGTGGGGGTGAGTTATTTTAGTTCAAATCAACCAAGGTGTTCTTAGCAGGCGTTTTTCCTTCTCTGAGCTTTGGCAAAGCTGGATATCACCACTCCCAGTTCTCCCTGAAAAACTTGAGCTCTTTGGGGAACTTTTGTCCTTTGTTTTTTTTTTTTTTCCCCATCAACATTTTCATAACTTGAAGGAGTTTTGTTTGTTTGTTTGTTTTGATTCACCACCATTAGAGTTCCCAGGTGTTTTAAGCCCTGTGCCTTGACAAAAATTTGTGTTGTTTTAAACTTGTCTTTTCCTTCTGAAGGCCTGAAGGTCTACTGGGGACAGCCATGTCAATGTTTATTCCGTTCTATATCTGTAGATATTTCTTTCTACTCTTACAATTAGATAATGTGTGGCATGATATCATTGATGATAATAAGTTGTCCATCTTTACAAATCACTATCATCCCTCCTAGTCTCAGGCTGTCATCTGTTTTAGGAAGGAAAAATTATTAGTTTGGGATTGTTGATAAAATCTGGGAGCTGTTTTAATGGCCTGAGAAACTCTGGGTCTAAGAGGAGGTGGGTTCGTGATGATGCATTGGAGAAAGCACTTGGAGTGCCCCAAATACACACCTGTGGTAGGAAGGCTGGCTAACATGGCAACAACATGTTTCTGGGTAATTAGAACTATGAGATGCCCAACATTTCTGATGTTCATGCCCCTCTCTCTCTCTGTAGTCTAGAATAGAATGAGAAAAAGCAGGTGGTGTATGAGGATACCTTTTGGTAATCTCAGTTGCTCCAGCTCCCCCTGTTCTACTCCAATGGGCTGGGAATTCTGCCTAGCCCAACAGCACCCTGAGCTAGGAGAATATTTCTAATCAGGTTGAAGGTCTCACTCTTATTAGAAAACAAAACAAAACACAAAAACCCAAACAAACCTGAAGTTTAAAAATAGGTTCTGTGTTCTATCTTTGTCGTGAGAATGACAGAAGAGCTCCCCTGCTTTGTGCAGATGCAAGTTTAAAGGTCTGCAAGACACCACAGGGTGGAAAATAGTTTTTTGATTAATAAAACACTTTCCCACCAGGAGCCAGGATGCTGGTTAATGCTGTGTTTTCACTTCCAGCAGCAACAGCCCCTCTCCCACCTGCCCTATAAAGGGGAAGCACCCAGGTGCTTCCTGCCCAAGGGCTGCTGCTGTGAGAGCAAGAGGTCCACGCTGGCCACCACACTCTGCTGGTCACCAGAGGGGTCCTGACCTTGCAAGGCTAAGCCTGTAGGTTGCACCTTTGTTTGGTCTAATGGGAGACAGCAGACTAAGGAGGGTCTGAGGCTCTTCCCGTGGCCAAGGGGAAAGATTTGGAGAAGGGGAGTCTGGTGGAGGATGGCAGGATGTGTGCTGCTGGTGTTGGGGTTGTGTGACCCCATGAGGAGAGAAGTCGCTGCTCTGGTTGCTCTTTTGTTGAGCTCCTTTCTTGGCCTTGTTGCCATCTGCTTAATTTCTTTCACTTAGTTATTTGGTTTAGCTGAGAGGAGAGAGGGAGATGTTTTAATTTTTTTTTATTCTTTGGAGGAAGTTTTCATTTTGTGCCTCCCTGTGTTCAGGCTTCCCATGTCTCAGTTATTAGTCATGTTACTCTCAAATGAATCCAGTTAAGGCAATGGCATTATCCTGCAGGGCTGGCACATGCGTGGATTCTTTGCAAGTTATTCAGCAAACCAGCTACCTCTTGGACTAAATGTAGCAGTCATGTTAAACTGCTCGTTAAGGTTGAGCACAAAGCACCAGCCAGATGATGTCCCTATGCTGAAATTTAAGGAAAACTTCCCTTTTCTGAAGATCAAAATAAGAGCTGGTCTTTTTGCAATTCCTGTTCTTTTCCCCTTTTCCTCCTCAGCGCCAAATTTGCAGCCTGTCCTTTATAGTCATGACCCAGCATGGAATCTGTAGAAATACTGTCAGAAGCAACAATCCTAGTTATGCCAAATAGAAGGGAGTAGCAAGCACACCAGGAAAACACAGTCATGGGCACCAAAGAGCAGGATATCCCAAATAAAATCCTTTCTGCATAAGTGACCTGTTCAGTCACCAAAAGAAGCTTTGGAGGGGCAGGGAATCACCCCATATTTTCAGTGTTCTTTTAGGAAAGAAAAGCTGTCACAGGAGAAAAGCTGATTTCTCATGAACAGGGATAACAATACTCTCTTATGTTGGCAGCAGCAAGAGAGGGATTACTTTATTCCCTGTTACAATTCTCCTGTGGCCAAGAGTTAAGTCAGGGTGGGGATGCCAAACAGGAAACTTGGAGCCTCCAATGATGCACTTTCTTTGCAAGGGAAGGGAACTTGCTTCAGTCAGGTTTGAGGCATGAATGTTGCCTTACGGTTAACTAAAAGCAGGCTTGAGTCTGTCTCAGTAATGCCAGCAAAATTGGCTGTTCACAGGGATTGCTCCTAATCCTTAACAGTGGTAATTGAAATTCAAAGCGTGTGTGTGATGTTATCTCACAGCTCCTGACTTCGGAAGGGACATCTGATGTCCCTGAGGACTGGGGCGTGGTGGGGTCAGGATGCTGGAGCTGCTTTTCCATCTCTGTCTGATGAATTCAGAACACAGGACTTTGAAGCACAGCTAAGAGAGAGCTGCAAAGCCAGAAAACCTCCCCACCAACCCAAGCCCCCTGCGTGGCAGGGTGACCTCTGTGCATCACAGTTGTACCCTAGGAGGTACCTGTTGGGCAACTGAAACAAGAGAAGTCCCCAGGGGAAAAAAAACAAAACNCAGGGAAAAAAAAACAAAAAAAAAAAAAAAAAAACAAAAAAAAAAAAACAAAAAAACAAACAAACAAAAAAAACCCCACAATTAATCTGAATGTGCTGTTAATTTAATAGTATTCCCACGTGGAGTCTTAGTGCTACTATTCACAGGCTGACCATAACTTCCTACTGTTCCACAGGTGCTTTGCTTTCCATGCTCATTCCTTTGCTGTCCTTGACTTTGGAGCCTCAACACACCATCCACTTGTAATTTCTCTTTTTTTTTTTTGGGTCAGATGAGGTTTGCAGAAAGTAAAATTCCCATTGGAAGGGAACTTAGAAGGGTGGTGCTGCACTGCCAAGACAGCTTTTCCAAATAATTGAATTCTTGTTAATAGAAGTTTTCACTTTGATGAATGCAAACATTCAAGCTGTAGCATGTTGTGTGGCTTTCTGTACCTGAAAGCACAGATAAGGGATGTGGGAAATGCAAACAAAAAAACCTCTGAGAAGTACCAGGAAGGGGGAGGATATTAACAAGGAAGGAATATCCCTATTCTGTCCAAATTAGTTTAGTTTCTGTATGTAAACATCAGTATTATTTATGAGCAGTGTTTCATTTTGTTTTATTTAGATCAGCTTAATCCAATGAAGACTGTAAGCCTTTCTTCACCTGGGAATAAAATGATATAGGCCTTGCACCTGGATTTATGTGTGCCAGTGGGTGTAACACTGGCTCAGTGTTTCATGACTACCCAGCAAATGTCATTCATCTCACTCAGTTGTTCTCAAAATTATTACCTTTCAGTTGCAGGCATCTAAATCTCCACTAAATTCTTCAGGCTACTTTAAACTTTGATGTATTAGTCCCTGAAATTCTGCCTCTGAAGTCCCCAGAAACCCAGTGGGGCTCTGCAGAGCCCAGGCTGAGTCTGGCTTTGCTAAACTGCACAGATTTTCCTTCCTCTATAGGAAAAACACGTGTAGGAACCTCAGGTCCTTCCAGGTGGTCTGTATGTGCAGGTGCTCCTGTGTGTACTTGAATGTTTGTATGACAGAAAATAAGTGTTCGGCTCTGGAGGTTTGAGTGTAAGTGCTAAATATTTAGATATACGTGCTCTTCCCTCTAGGAAAGAACTCTGCTAAAACTTAACCTGGCCACATAGCATGCTGTGTCCCCAGGGGAGAGCAGGGTGGTAAGAGAAAATGAAGATTAAATTTTAACCTGGAGTTCAAACTTCAGCAGGGTTTAGTTTTTCAAGTCTCCCCAGGCTGAGAAGCCTTGGCTGTGTTCGTGGCACCTTGCATTGGAGGCTGGCAGAGCCCACCACTCCTGCCACCACGCTTTGTTTTCTCAGTGGCAGCTTGGGGTTTCCACACTGCTGGGGCAGAAGGGTGTTTTTCAGCAGCAGGGAGAAGGTCAGTGCTCACAGCTGAGGGCAAGGCTGCCTTTGTCCAAAACGGTATCATTTTAGGCCAGCATGAAATACCACTCCTGGCAATTTAAACACCTTTCCTTTGTGGTCAGAAAGCACAGTAAAAAAAACCCCTTGGCTTCTTCAAAGGCTTCCCAGGCCATTCCCTCACCTCAGGGAGCTGATCTCTGTTGTGCAAGGCACCAGCTCTTGGGTACAGGGAGCAGATTATTTTTAGGAGTTCCCAAACACAGGTCTAACCCTGCCTCTCCCTTGCACAAAGGGGAAGGGACCCAGGCAGAATAGATCCATGCTTTTTGCCTGGTTCCCTATAAAGCAGTGTTTATGAAGCTGTGCTGGCTCTGCCCATGCAGGTGTCTGCCAGACTTTCACAGTGCCTTTGTATCACCTGGGAAATGTCATATTTACCAGCTTCAGTCAAACTTGATAGAAAGCCAGCAGGTCTCCATGGTGTTGGCTTTCCTAGAGGTGGGCAAAGGTAAGGTGAAATAGAGCTATGGTACACAACTGGTGTAACTCCAGTATCTTCATCCATTCCCATTACTTTTCTTCTGCTTGGAAATAGGAGAATTCACCCACGTCAGAAGATGGAATCCAACCTGTCCATTTTCCTCAGTGGGAACATTGTCTGAATAAAGACATCAAAATCAAGTCATTGCTATCCAGGGTCATCTCTGCTTTGGAGACCGTAAAATTCACCAAACAACTGTATATGTGACTTTGAGCTGGGAAGGAGCTTTATTGGCTCTAGAGGGAATGAGCATGTAAATTGCAGACTGTTTGTAATCCAGATCCAGGCCAGTTCCCAGGAAATCTGCAGTGCTATTGATAAAGCAGGAGAAGGTTATGAATTAGTGCATGACAAATGAGGTGCTGGGCTGGCAGCTGATCTGGTCGATACATTGAAATGTTGTTATTGATCCCAGGCTTGACTTGGTGATGGGATTTTTGTGGACATGGTCATGTTCATGGCTTCACAGACACCACACTGTCTGCTCTGGAAGAGTGAGATGAATTAAGGAAACACCTGAGGAAGTGCCTTGTCAGAGTAGTGCCAGACCTTTACTGAGGCAGCGTTGCATTGCTGTGACTGAGCTGTAGCTGATGCCAAGGCCATCTCTCTCTTTAGTTCACCGTCATCCCATTCTTAACAGGAGTAAAATGTCATTTAAAAACAGATGTGCTGCATCCTATCCTACTCTCAAAGATTATGATGGTGCTGGGGAAAATGAGCTGTATGTTTCCTATTTGCTTTTGCCTGGTTTTAAAGTGCTGTTTCCTTTCCCTTTTTCCTCACCGAACCAACCCTTGCAAAGCTTTGAAAGAAGCCTTGACCCCTGGACTGACCTGCTTTCTCAGCAACACTGAGGATATTGGCAGGTAGGGAATGGCCTTATTTTGGGGGGCTTGTACTTGGGGAAACTGTTATTATCAGTTGTTGGGTGTCCATGAAGGCAGTACATGAGTTTGCCCTCTGTTAGCCGGTCAGCGCTGTGGAAATGCTCTAGATGGTGTCATGGAGCACTTCCCTCTCCCAGAGGGTACATGTTACAGGGAACTCCTTTTCCAAGTTTGGATTCTTATTATCCCTAGAAAGATTAGCAAAAGAGGAATTAAAGAAGAGCTACCCATTGCCCCCGGCAGAAAGAAGATTCCAGTGAGAAACTCGGGGCTTGAGAGTCTTTTGCCTGTGTGTCTCTTGTATTCGGTGTGTTTTTAAAGCAGTGCTCTTAGGAACAGTCCTCAGAGCCTTCTGGCATAGCAGGTAGGGGTGTTTGCGGACAGTAAATTCCAGGAGTGGGACGAGAAACTGGGGCTGCAAAATACCTCATCAGTTTGGATGAAAAACCTTAAAGCTGGTGCTGAGAAAAATAATTATCTTTAAGCAAACGCTTCTGGTTGGAATAGTAACACTCAGAACTATTTCCAGCCACTTAGTTCGGGGGTGCTCTTTCCACGCTCTCTGGTTTAGTTGATTCCCTCTGTTCCTCCAGCTGTTGTTGCAAAAAACAAGAGGAGAGATTAAATAAATGTATCCCATCAATTCCTCCTTGGCCCTTACAGCTTGGGTAGGAACTCATCTGCCCAGACTTCTAATGTCTTGAGGCAAGCTCTCCCATGGGCTTCCCTGAGGACCACACACAGACATTCAGCTCTCTTCTGGTATTTTTCTGTTAATTGCCCACCTTCTAACAAGCAGTCCTTGCTCTCATCCAGAGCCCCAAATAATTTCTTTTGAATGGCTCTGGTGTGCTGTGCTACACGGGGATGGCAAATAGAAGCGTCTCTGTTGTGCCTTTTGCCCCTCCCAACACAGCAACACTATGAAAACACAAACTAGAGGGGCTCGTTGGCTGCCCACACAGGCTGTGTGTGAGCCATCCCCATATCCATGTGAATCCTGCTGTCCTGCCAAGTTGGAGGAGGCTTCTACCAGCACTGAAGGCAAGCAAGTTACGTGTGTTCCCACATGTGTTCTTGAGGCAGAGACAAATCTCTGCTGTTGCAGAAGATGTTGGGTTTTAAGCTTTGCATCATTGTGTTCTCTATCATTTTGATCTCGTGCGTTTTCAGGTTCTGCTTTCCTGGCCAATGCAATTTGTTACAATTAACTTGTGATCTTCTGCATTGGCCTTTATCATCTCTGCACTGGAGACGGGAAGCAATTATAGATTTTTGGAATAGATGTCCTACTTGGACACAACAGAGTGTCTTTCACAGGACCCTGTGTTTTGTAAGACAGGATTCAAAACTCTGCTAACATCCTGGAGTGCAAACTTGGGAAATCTTGTCATTCCTGAGCTGTGCTGTGACCCATCGATGGGACAGCTGGAGAAGGTGCTGAGGGATTTGGGCTCCTGTCACTGGTTTGCCCTGTGACCAGACATGAGCCACACCTGTCTGCATTGGCCACAGGTGCTTCTCCTCAGGAAACTGAAGTAGCTTTTAGTTTCCCACCAGTAAAGAACATGGTACTGGTTGCACAGGGATTTTGTAAGGCTTGACATGGGAAAAAGCATCTCAGACAACTGTGTAGTTATTTCCAGAGCACAGGAATTCAGAGGCTGTTGGACACAAATGTCGTGCTGACTTCCCTCTGCTGACCAACCAGACAGGGGGAGCTTTTAGTTTGTTGTCCTTGGAGCTCAGTCAGGGCAGACCAAAGCAAGACCAGCTCTGTGGCACAGTGCTGATGGACTGCCAGTCCTGTCAGTTCTCCTTGGAGCAGTTCATAACTCTGGCTTTGACCAAAATCAATCCCCTGGCACAAGCTGTGGCTGAAATTCTCAGGTCGGGGACACCTGTCTTTGGCCCCAGGAGGACTGCAGGAATGCGTCGACTTTTTGGGAAAGCCCACCAGATGGAGCTCGTGTTTGAGGGATAAAGCTCCAGCGGGCTGTTTTGAAAGCTGGGAAAATGGGACATAGACCTCGTTTTATTGGATTGTTTCAGTAACAGGGTTGAATCGAGCAAACCTGGCTTTCCAAGTGCTTGCTTGTAACAGGAAACGTTGGATGCTAAAGATGCGGGAAAAGGAAATGTATTTTTGCAGCCAGAAGTGCTTGAAGCTTTCACTGATGTTTCCATTTTCTTGTCACTGTTTTAGCACTCACTCCCTCTGTCCCTTAGTGTACTTGCCATGTTAATTAAAATAAATGCACCCCTTAGCTATTAAATCTGTATAAAATCAAAGCACTGGAAAAGTTGCTTAATTGTTTAGGGGAAAAGAAATACACATTTGGGGAGTGAGAAGGAAAAGTGTTCAACCTTAAACTTAGTTACCTAGAAGACAGCTAATTAAACTTTGGAGTGTGGCAAAGAAAGCAGAATTAGGGATGTTTTAGCCTGAAAAGTTTTCTGAAAGGCATAATCCATGGATTCAGAGGCCCAGCTACATGTCATTGGCACCAGGACCGTGCTGGTTCTGGGGTGTGTGTCACCTCTCAGATTTGCGCCTCAAAACCCTTTGAAAACACGTTTTTAGAAGCACATTTGTTATTGATGTAATCAAACCACTCCAGTAATGCATCAGAGAGCAGTATAAACACTCTGGCTGTGAGGACGTTGTGCTTATCTTCAGTGTGGGTGGTAGGAGCACCGGGGAGATTCAGCCCCTGCTCCACGCAGAGCCTCAGGTCACGTTCTCGTGGAGAGCAGAGCAAATGGATGTCACTAATTTCACCTCCTAATGAGACAGGCAAGTCACTGCAGCCCACCTGTGTTGCCTGTAATGCAACCAAGCCATCCTGGTGGCACTGGAGATGTCCTTGGGGCAACAGAAAGCTGAATTGCACTTGCTATAAGATTCATTTTGAAGCTGCGCCAACCAACCAAAAAATGTGTTCTTACTGAACGGCCTGTAGTTTCAGCCAACATGCAGCAGGCCTGCTGCCTCATCCCATGGCATTTCTCCCTTTGTGAGACAGAAGCCAGTCAGAGGATCTTTTATTCTGAATCATATAGGATGAGCTGCCCTTCAATAATGCCTTTAGAAGAGCCATTCTATAGCTCGCCATCCCACTCAGTTATTGCCTGGAGCTCTCCTCCCCCGTGCAAATGTGAATGCCAGCACACAAAACATCACTGCTAATTGCCAAGTGCTGTTGGATAGACTGGGCTAAGAAAAAAGGAGCATATGTGCATTAACATAGCTGGATGTATGCTTTAAGTGCTGTGTGGCAGCTAGTTGTAGTTCTGCAGTAGCCAGGTGTTGCACCATGATTAATTTAAGCTCGTTTTGTATTGTTAAAAGCCTGTAGAGCAGACTTTGAAAACAGATAAAGTTGTAACCTGGGGCTCCCCAGAGGACAAACATTGTTTTCCTTGTTGCTCCCTGTCAGAGACTCAAATCTTAGCTCTGCTATATCTCAGATTCTCTCAACAATGATGTCACTGGTCAATGAGTGACAATTTCCCTCTTCCTCGGTGTCTTCTGTCTATTAAATAAATTGCGTGTTCTGATTTCCTGGGAATCCAGGGTGTCTGCTCATTAAATGCACTCAGTGGCACGGGTCACTGCTCATCCAGGGCTGTTCTGTCAAGAGGGGGCCACATCTGCTGCACACAGAAACGTTACATGCCACGGATGTGCAAAAACACTAAGAATTGTGGCCATCTTCATGTTACACTTGGCTTGGGATCTTCTGGGAAAGTCCAAGGGGAAACGTGTTGTCCTGGTGGTGATTTGGGTGTTTCTGCTGAGTAGAGTTTGTAATTTTATGTTTTTGTCTTGTTCTTGGTCAACCAGAAGGGAGAGTCTCAGTCTTGGAATAAGAGCTGAGGATGTCAAAGGCTGGTCTTCACCTCGAGGGAGGACAGAGACGTAGAGGAAGAAGTTGATGGCCATGGATTTTTTCAGTGACCTATGAGGTGTTAAGACATCACAGACTCCCCTTGCCTGTCCTCTGTGAAGGCAAATCCTCCTTGATCAGTTGCCATCAGGTAAGCCCAAAATCAGTTCTTCAAATCCATTCTACTTTTCTGCCCAGTATCTTCCAATCTTTTGTATTGCACAGGCAGGGACTTATGGAGCCCTGAAGTATGGTCTTGAAATTGCAATTACCACTTTTGCACTGAGGGTTTATGAGGAGCAGAATGAAGCTGTATATAGAACTGAAGTTTAGGGCACATGAAGCATTAAATGCAAAAAAAAAGAACAACAAAAGGTTCAGTTTCAAGTACTATTTTTGAACAGCTGGTTCCTGTTGGAAGGAAAGAGTTTGTCGCTCCACTGTGTGCGAGTGTGTAATGGTGTGGTCAGAAAATAGTGACTTGAATCAACCCTTTGCAGTGACATGTCTAAAACAATTATTCTTTGAAGACAGGAATGTAACAAGAACCTGGGCCTGGGCTGTGTCTGTGGGAACACCTAGTCTTGTAAGAATTAAAGGGTGCATGTTCTAGATCAAAGTAGCCTTGACTTCCTAATATGTCTCATTATCATGCCATTCATCTTTATTAAATTCTCTTGTTTTAATTAAAGGAATGGATATTTTGCATCAGAGTTTAAGGGGTCTGTTGGGCACTTGAGATTAAACCAATGGTTTATTAACAACTTTATCTGGAAAGTAGATTAGATTATTTAAATTATGCAAAATAGCATCATTTTTCTTCCTGAGTAGAAAGAGGTTATGATTAAGAAATAATGCTTGGAGCATGAAAGCTCTGCTTGCCATTATTTTTCACATTCAGATTTGGGATTTCAGAGTGAAACCATTCATCTTTGATCTGGTTTAATAACAGTACATCAAATTTGGCAAAATAAAAACAAATGCTGCAGTGGTGTCCAACAGCAGGTGTTTTCCAGTGGCAATGTGGGAAACACCAGTGCTGGAGACCTGATTCAACTGGGCCACACTTTAGGTTTGTATTGTATTTTTGTGCTGTTGGAGCAATACATCTTGTTAATCAGTTCATAAAACAGAAGGATTAAAAAGAATGCACTGGAGGTGTAAAACAGTCAACACCAAGAGAGTTTAAAGATTAGCTTAATAAATTAAACATAATTGGATAAAATGGGCAAGTAATGAGTTGAGGGCAGCCCAAATGTGCAGTTTCTTGGGGTCGGTGGCAATGCATCAGCTTACACTGCATCTGCGTAAAGCCTGGAGGCCACATAACAGGGTTCCATGAAATTCTATTAACAGTGCTCTGCTGTTGAGGTGTCTTGCTTCAGCCTTCTCCCACCAGCACTTCTAAGTGATGCAGCAGAAACACTGGGTTAAATCACAAGCTGCACGCCAACTGCTGCACCTGCTTTTGATTTTTCCCAAGAGAGGGTAAAGAAAATGTCTCTGATTAGCGAAAGGACCTGTGATTGAGGCTAGCAGGGAGCCAGCAATGTGTGCAGGGCACAATGCTCCTTGCCTGCCTGCCCGGGCTGTGCTCAGGGAAGCAGCAGCACTGCGGGAAGGTGTTCTCATGGGGTCGTGCTCTCTCCAGCCCTACAGGGCCATTGCTGCTCACACAGGGCACTTTGCTTCAAGCAGCCTGATGGGCAGAAGAAAAACCTCTTCCTCAAGTGCAACCTGTGGCTCAACCTCAGGCAAGCAAAACGTAGTGAGCAACATCAGCATTCCTCCTGGAGGCAGGAGCATCACCTCTGTGCTCACGGCATTCGGTTTCATTGCTTACCTGCATGCTGTTGCTGCTTGGGCTCCACCTGGGCACTCGTGTGTTGCTCCTTTGGGGGAGGCAGCAGCAGCTACCAAACCAGATGCTTCCCAGATGCCTCTTGAGGCCCCTGCTGTCCAGTTCAGTCCTCTTCTGAGACAGTGAGCACTGTGTGACGCTGCATAACTAAACCACACCACAGCCTGGATGATCAGGCGTAATCGATTGGTGAGTCAGGTTTAGCACCTCAGTTTCTGACGTTAATAAATAACAAGACCCTTCCCCTAGCGACAACTGCTAATTAATGGATTACTGATAAGAGATCTTCAGATCTGCACCACAGTGAGAAACGTGTAATTGGGCAAAACGCCTGACTTGTACACGCAATTAAACACACATAGAGTCATCTGTCCTCCACACCAAATGCGCGGCAGCGCTGGGTGCTAAAACTTGCAATGAATTATTTATGTGATGAATTACCCTTCTTTTCTCCCCTCCTAGAATATCCAATTGCCCATTTCCATTTTTGCTTGAGAAAGATTCCTTATTCAGGATTTATTCACTGGATATCTTATTAAACATTTCCTGCTCTTTCTCCTCATAACACACGTCTTGTTTCCTGGTAGCACCTATCCATCCTCTCTAACAGGGTGTCCTGGCGTCGTTACACCATCGAGGGGTGCCATTTTCACCCAGAGGGTTTACATTCTTCTTTGTGAACCAATTACAGATGTTCCAAATTTTGGGCGTTTGTTTTCTCACGGAAATCAAAACAGTCTCAGCCCCCAAGCGAATGATCCATAGTTACAGATGGAGGCTGTGGCTGCATGTGAATGAATAATTTGGTTCTCTTCAGTATTTAGCACAACGCTACTCAGCTCCATGGAAGTCTTTGAGAGGGTGGGAGCAGAAGATGATCACCCAGAGACAAGTAATTTGCAGGTTTGCTGATCTTAGTTTCTCAGTTTTGCCACACAGGCATGAGGAAGAGCATTTTACGGTCAAGGACCTCTTGCCATGGGTGTTGTACCTTGCCATGCCTGGGAGCTGTTCCTGTAAAGGCTGTACAAACAGGAGTCATCTCTGGTTTCAAGGGGGACCTTTTCAATGCCAATTCTCTGGGTGCTAGGATAGCACCTGGGATTGTCCCCTTTGTAATGGATTTAAAAGGAATCACCTACACAAGAGAATTTTCCATATTTGGGGCTTTACTTGCCATTTAACTGGTACCTTCCAGACATCCAGGTAGTTTCCAGCATTTAAATCCCAAATCTGCCTCCTATATCTGTGTTTAACACCTTTGTACCTTATACATTTTCGAGGGGGACAGATCTTGTTGGGAAGGTGTTTTTGCCTGTGCCGCTGACTGGGAGTTGCTCTGTGCCACACTTTAAATCACGACAGGGATTTACAGTTGCGATAGAGGGGGAGCTGCAGGCGTCCAAACCGAGAGTTATCTGTGCAGAGGAGCCGCTGCTCCTCACATGCCTTTGTAAATAACATCCCGGGGATGTCATCCTGCTTCCCCTGAAATCACAAACAGTCATACCCCCTAAGAACAATAGCACTAAAGCTGTCCTCGGGTTGGAAATAATCGGTTTGCCTGTGTGTGAAACGCACGGTCTCCAGAGCTCTTCGGCTGGGTAGCAATATTTTACCTCTAATGACCTCAAACCCGAGCCAGCCATTTCTGCAGGCTCTACAAAGTCCTGGCGTGCCACCCATCGTACCCGAAGGTAGCTGCCTGCCTTCACCTGAGCACATCCCTCTCTGCTGGCTCCTGCATGCTCCAAGGGCTTGGGGCAAAGCTACTCACAATGCACCGGGTCCTCTTGACTAATTTTGGCTTTCTCATTTAGTCAGATTCTCTCATTTTTGGATGACTGAATCTCTGCATCTCCTGGACCAGAAAGAGGAGCCGCGTGTGTTCTGCTGAGGTTTTTTAACTGAGGTGTTGCAGTTGGAGGAGAACGACATTCCAGAAAGGGAGAAGGCAGGATGCTGTGTGCCACTACCAGGTATTTTTTTGGTTCTCCTTAAACATGCATAAATTAATTCTAAACTCGTGTCCTTCCTCCCTTCCCCAAACTCCTACCCTTGAAACCTATTTGAAAATGATAAATATAGTTGTGAGATACGTAAAAATAGGGAGGGACATGAAAGCAGGAGGACAACTGGACAGGGGCTCCCGGGGGGCTCTTTTCCTTAATGCTGGGTTTCTTTTGGTGAACTTATGCTTTTGAGCAGCCTCAAGGGCAGAGTGCTCACTGGCTTGCAGTGAGCACTGTGAGTTGACAGAGTGGGAGGTAAGTGGCAGTAACTAATGGCAATTAGCAGAGGTCTGGACAGCTACGTGTCCCTGCAGACATGAGGTCTTCTGGGGGGCTGTGTCTTCACAGAGGGGAAGCTGCTTGTCACCGTACAGAACGTGACAATTTGCATCCCTCCACTGAGGCTTTGCTGTCAGATTTGCTCAGCTGTATTGCAAAAAAAAAAAAAAAGGTTCTGTTTTATTTTATTTGTGCTTCCTGAAGCTATCGAAGTAGTAGGGAAGGAATTACTGCCCTCAGGAAAATTACCCATCAGCTACCATCAGTAATAACTTGTTTAATGCTTATGTAGCACTTGACGTTTTTATGACTGATGTGCAAAAAAGGAAACAAAAAGAGAGGGGTTTGTTTTAAAAAGGCAAAGGACAGTATCTGCAGGTGATTTGTAAGAGCACTGCCCCTCACTTCCCAAACCTGAAAGCTGCCTGACAAGAACGTAATGAGAGAGAAGGTGAGAGGTTGAACACGCAGCTTCGAGACCCGTTTGCTAAATTGCAGGAGGGCTTAATAAATCCCATTTCTCACGCATCCCTGACGGTCTCCCCAGCCCTCCCTCCCGCCTCCACCGCTGCCGGGATGTTCCGCAGCGCTCCCGCAGCCCCGACCCTTCCAAACAAGCGGCTGCGCGAGGAAGAGGAGCGGGAGCGCTGCATCCCCGGGCGGCCTCCCGCATTTCCCCCGTCCCGGCTTGCGGGCAGGATATAACCCTCCAAGATGGATGTTTGAGTAGCCCCCTGGCAGCGCGGCACAAAGCCGGGCGGCGCGGCTCTGCTGGGGGTCTGCGGGGCGGGCTCTCCCCCGCTACTTCGGGCTCTCCCCTCGGTACCGCGGCTCCCCCGCTGTACTGCGGGCTCTCTCCTGGTGCTGCAGGCTCTCCCCCTGGTGCCGCGGCTCTCTCCCGGTACTGCGGGCTTTTCCTCTTTACTGCGGGCTTCTCGCACGGTGCTGCGGGCTCTCCCCCCCGTTTCTGCGGACTCTCCCCTCGGTACCGCGGACCCTCTCCCGGTACTTCGGGCTCTACTCCCGGTGCCGCGGCTCTCTACTTGTCCCGTGGGCTCTCCCCTCGGTACCGCGGGCTCTACTCCCGGTACTTCGGGCTCTCTCCTTGAANCGCGCCGGGAGCCGCCGCCGCTCCGCACCCCCTCCGCTTAAACTTTTGCCAGCGCTCGGCCGCCCCGCCGTTCCTCCCGGGAGGAGGAGGAGAAGCCGGGGCCGTGCCCTCGCCCCGGGCGGCGGAGGGTGCCCGGGGAGGGCTCCCGGGCTCCTTTTCTCCCTGGGTTTTATTGTTTTTCCTCTCTGTTGTTTTTTTTTTGCCTTTTTTTTTTTTTTTTTTTT
>VXAU01002355.1:88227-105401 GCA_013399695.1 Formicarius rufipectus | reverse complement strand
AGGAGAGGAGAGGAGAGAGAAGAAATTAGTTCAATTTTTAAAAGTTACCTGAGCATAATTTTTTTTTTCTCATGCACCATGTAATCTGTTTTAGGCTTGATAGCTGTAGACCAACAGTTTAGAAATAAATGAAAACAGGTATCTCGCCTGAAAATCTCCATACCTTTTTTTTTTTCTTTTTTTTTTTTTAAATTAAAAAAAAATTTNTTTTTTTTTAAAATTAAACAAACATTTCTCATTGCTGGTTATGAGAATGGCCACTAAGTTGCTAGTTCTATAAAAACTAAATCAGGACCACAAACCCATTAAATAAAACAAACAAACAAACAAAACCACACAAAGCAAAGCTTGTTACAGGAAGATCTAAATTGACAATAAATTATGACTTTGGAAACATTTAAATGTTTTGTATTTCTTTAATAACTAGCTTTAGTACATCCATTAGCGAGGGGTAAGGTCTTCTTCCCCAAGCTATTGTGCTGTATACTGTGCTTCTGAGATTAGACTACCTTTTCGGAATTCTAAAAGTACCTGAAGTGTTGTAAGTATTATCTCCTCTCACATTCCACAAAGAAGGAAGGAAACTCACAGACATCAATAGCAACCTTACTTTTGACATCTCAGTGGTTTGAATCTAACCTTGACAATGGAGTAGGATGAGTATTTTTTCTTTCCTAGAATATTGACTGGTCTCTTATTGGATTCCAAATTGTTCCATTAAGCAGGATGAGCAATTCTTCTGCTCTTACATGTTAGATTATAAGAGGCAGGGGGAAGGATCTTAGAATTTAATTCTAACTTTCTACTCAAGAAAATTCTCAGGAAAGTTCCCAGTTTGATTCTTTCCTCTATCCATAGATAAACTTTGTGATCACTTTGGAAAATAGTGCACTTTATTCTTGCAATAGGAAAGGCATTTTCATGAAGCAGTAGTTTAAAAGGGGATTATGAGAATAAAAAAAATCAGAAAATACAATTTCTCTCATGCATTTTTTATCTTTTTTTTTGTCCATTTTCTGTTTTTTCTCTTCTAATCCTGCTTCTATTTTCTAAATGTCACTAATCAAAACACCTTCTCTTTTTTTGAGATGTTCCAAAGAGAAACGAAGTTCATGATTCATGCCGCTTAAAAACCGTTTTCCAGTGCTACTGCTGAGAAAAAAAAGTTTTGTCTACAGATTGCTATCCAAAATAACTATGTGAGGATGAACAGAAAAATCACTCTAAACCAAAAAGAGATAGAAATTTGTAGGTGAATGTGTTGTCTGACTGGCAGCTACTTACTTGTGTGAAGTGTAAAAGGTATTGTAAGAAAAGAACACTTATTTCCCACCTTTCAGAGCAGCAGAAAAAGGTATGTAGACACTGGAACATTTAAGAGATGAAAATATAAAAGTCTAATACTTGTCACCTCTTGAAGTGTATGAAAGGCATTAACTGATAAAAATTACCCTTCCAGATTATCCTGCATAGATGTGAATTCATGATTGAATTTTATCTGCTTCTTCCCTATTAGAAAAATTATGCCCAAGAGAACACAACTTGGTTGTAGTTTCTATTTAGTGTTATTATTTTATTGTTTATTATGTTGTTGTTGGCTAGACTTCGGGAACGATGATTTTGGGATAAGCTTGCGCAGTGGATTTTTTAGGTGAGGCACAGTGTACGCGGAACTGGCCCCACCCCCTTTACTCCTGAGGTTCATTTTGCCACAGCCGAGCACGCTCGGACAGTGACAGTGAGTTCCTCGGGATTTGAACCAGTGTCCTCAGAGGAGGTGCCGGCTCCAGAGGTGGCAACTTACACCACTCGGCCAATGCCTGCCACTATTGTTTATTAAAGTTCTTTCCAAAGTAGTATCTAGGTTGGTAATGGACTTCTCCTGGGCCAAGTCAATTCCTTTTGATTTCTATTTTTTCAACAAAAGAGGTGTTCCTAGCAGATCTCTTGTGCTCGAATAATGTCAATGATATGTAAAGTAAAAAACATTTGAGTCCTGGAACCAAAAATCTCAAAATGGAAAAGCAAACTCACAAGCTTTGTTTGCTGAAAGAATGAGTGTGCTTCTCCTGAGCAGTGTCTGGTTCAAATTCCCCTATTGCTGTAATAGTGGCATATTCTCTTGCTAACTGATTTTCAATGACTATAAGTACTGTTGTTTACTCCCTTGCAATTACGACTGGACCCAAAGTGTGTAAGAGAAGTTTACTTTAAAACACAGTTAATCTGAATAAACTTATTTTCCTTTTTTAAAAAAAAGCTATGTGGAGTTATGATTTGCCTTCCATCTAGGTTTTGAATTAGTTGCTAAACAACTATCATTGTTGAAATGTTTTATTTTGTACTGTCATCTTCCCATTTCCCCTCCACAGAGGCAAGGCTACAGTCATTTTTACAGTCCTCCTACTGGATACCTGAGATCTCTCAAACGACACTAGAAGTATGTCATTTGACACATAGAATGTGTGGGGAACAAACTGGGTGACCGGCAAAGAGCATTGTCCTCACTCTTGACAATATACTGCAAGGGATATTAAATCTTTGTTCCTTGTTTTAAAATACTTAACATAGTGAAGAACTCAGGATAGTAAAATTCTTACGTTTTAAGTAAAATATGCTGACATAATTTTATAAGTAAGAATCTTTAAATTATTGTTAAACACTTCATTCCAAAATCCCCAGACATCCAACTTTTAGTAAGCTGCACTTTATTTTATTTTCCAAAATACAAACATATGGTACATTTAAAGATATTTAATTACCTGCAGTAGCATTTTTATTGCTATATATGTGCACTATTTATTTTAAATATATTCCAATCATTATAATCTACTAAAAATCAATAAATATTAAATATAATACAAAATACAGATTTCACACTGTTCTTAAATGCATCCTGATTACAAAATAATTACTGGTTGGTAACAAAGATCTAATTTAGAATTTAGGTGTATTATAGCCTAAAGTAAAGGCATATATGGGTCATGGGGCCACATTCCATGACAGAAAGGCTCCAGAGAAATGTTTGATCATTCTTCGTGATGCATAAAATGTGTCACAGCTGTACTATAAAAGATATCAGCCATCAGGTAAGGCTGTCATTTGCGCTTGCAGGAATATATTGGAAAAACACAGTGTTTCTGCATTGTACTTCTGTGGGATTATTGCTGGGGAAAATACAATCTATTTAGTCTACATACATATTACCATAACCCTGCTCTCTTTCAAAAGAAAGCAGTCATAAAATAAACATGGTAAGGAGAATAGATCTGGTTGATATTTTGTTTCAACATACACTCATTTCATATGTTATAAGTTGTGAATATGTTAAGTACTGGTCTACATTAAAGCTAGATTCTACAAAAGGATTGCATATTTCTCTGGGGACTAGTTCCTTTCATTTGATTTCTGTTATGCAGACGTCTTATTTTAGTTCAAAATCTAAGTCTGTGTCACAAATAATATGTATAACAAAGGAACAATGGCAGAAAAAGGAGACCGAAATGTATAAACATTTATTATATTTCCCATTAACTCACAGAGTTTTAAAAAATTGTATTTATTAAGGCAGGCATACTATTAACATATTCATCAAAACACATAGACACTACAATGTTAGAATTTTAGTAGAATGTAAAGATTTTTGCATCCACAGTGTCCATCCATCAGGAAGCACTTTTATCAGAAGTTCATGCCACATTATTTTTTTTGGTAGAGGAAATTTCATACTTATCAAAACAAAAATTGTCTGTTAAAATAACTTTGGAAACTGGTTTTTGTGCAACATTTATTAAATGTAGTATGGTCACATAAAATATAATATTTTAATATGGAAGATGTCAGAAGCACACAAAAATCTGTTGGGTAAACCAGTTGTTAAAGTTTATAACAGTTACTGTATCATAAACTATCCTTATTGAGACATAGAGATAGATGCTATACCCTTGCTAGTTCAATGTGTTTGGAGTTTGGAGTAATGAGTTTAGTGTTGATTTGAGATGTTACTCTGGGGTCTTTTGGTGCTCAAAATTACTCTTATTTTCAAAGTGAAACACTATCATTAGTAAAAAAAAAATAAAGGAAAACAGAAATACAAGATAAGGAATATTATCATGAAGGTAAATTTATTCAGGTTCACTTGAAATGATATGCACGCTGATGAATAACAATCACAGCTTTCAAGGCCATTAGAATCAATTTTACCTGTTGTGTAAATATCTTGGGACTTTCAAAAACTTTTCAAACTTAAACAGACCTTCTAAATGACAGTGTTAGGATTAGTTGCTCAGTAAGAAAATGAAATTCGTTATAACTGAGTTTGAAGAAATACTTTTCACAGAGAATTAACATACGGCACAACAGACAAAATCGATTAAGGCCTGCCATCTGGCAGAAGTCTTGAAAACTTGCTGCCATATGTTTTGACCAAGACTGCAAAATAAACTGTTTTATACTGTCAACACCTCCAGTCCTGTTTTATAAATTACATTTGGTTTTATTATATATATGAAAAAGATTAGGAAAGGTTTCATCTATGACTGGCTGCTTAATTGGAAAACAGACGCTATATAAAATTTTAAAATAGGCTCAGGGTGATTTGGGCTCAGTTTGAAAGCTGTTTGGCAGCTGTAAGTAACAAAAGTGCAAGGATTGCTATAAATTGTTTATTAGGCAGATCTTTAATTCTTAATCGTTATATTTAAATAATTTTCCAAGATTCAACAACTGAAGCTTTTCTTTGATAATAATTACAGAAGAAAAGGTAATTCAAAGCTCCTGGGCAGAGGGAAAGAATGTTCATGAAATTCATACGTATAACCAAGAAGTGATGAAATGAAAAAAAAAAAAAAGCCATCTTTTTCTTAAAAGGATATAGTTTCATAAAGAATAGATTTTAAAAATCAGCATGTATGTATGTTGCTGTAGGAAAAATAACATCTCAGGTTCAAATGAAATTTAGGAATGTTAATCTCTTTTGCAGCTGCTATTTTTGTTTTATGGTATTTTTACAGCTGTTTTTAATTTCTTTTAAGAAATACTAAACCTTTCTGAACATTCCCCAGTGAAACACCATGGTACAGATAATTGGTTTCGTTGCAATTCAGATTATGAACATCATTTTTCAGTTGTTACTTTCAAACTATATACACAGCTAAATCTGTAAGCCATTTTCTTTATTTCAGCTACTATCTAAAAGGAAGAAGAGAGTTTAAAGTATCACAAAGCCTTAATGTCTTCATGAGGATTTGCAATGTTTGAAAATATTTAGTCTCTGATGAAGAATGTTCATAATAAATGCAAAACTATCTTCAAATATATTTATGTTTTTATGATATATACATGGGAAGAGATTAATTATTGCTGGTATGGGGCATTATAAATTGACATCTCTATGCACCACAAAATCCCTTGTATTCTAAAGAGGTCCTTACAAAAGGGATATGGGTGAAGAAGAATTTTAATTCAGTTCTGAGTAGGTTTCATAGCAACTATAACTGAAGAATTAATAAAATCTCCAATGTTACCTCCGTCCTGTGCTTTGTATGCGTCACATACTAGTTTGCTGTCAAAACTCTTGAAGGTAAAAACAGGCTTTCCCCCCACCTTTTCTCTCCCCTGGGCCTTTGGTTAATATGGGAGACAAAGTGCTAAGTAGCACCTGGATATTTTTTTTTTATCCTTATGTTCAACATGCGGTTCCACATTGTATTTAAAAAATATCCTCTAAGCCCTGAAGCAAATAGGCTTTTATTTTACTTCATATGCTTCTATCTATGTCATCACTGTAATATCAGTGTGCTTCATAAGAAGTAATGAATTTATTTTCAGATCACTCCTGTGAGATCAGGAAATACTTGAATGAATATTTACAATGGCAGAACAGAGAGAGGCACTGAGAGCTGTAGTAACAAACATTTCAAGAAAAGCCAAAACCCAGATTGCTCAATTTTTATCTATGGCCTGTATCACAAGACAACTCTCACTTTTCCAGAGGATCCTAGCTCACTCATGTTGGTCAAAACTTAGCACTTTTCCAGTGAAGAACTAACTCATACTGCTCTGAATTTGGTATAGTTTGGTTTTGACCTGATCTTAAATGGAGAACAAAAGTCAAAAACCTATGTGATCAAATAATAAAGGACATTATGTACACATAGGGAAGCCAAGTTCATGTTGCATGTGTAACCTTGTCATTTTCTGATTCCAAGTGCTTCTTTCTTTGTTGTACATTTCACTTAACACTAGGGGTAGGAGACAGTGTTGGTATTGAAAGATTTGTAAAGAATACTTGACAAAAATAGAAAATTCAAAATATTTTATTGCTTGGCAGACAATAGTGAAAGTTTTGTTTGATGCATTTTTTTAGACTTAGATTATGTTTTTTAATATCCTTATATATATTTACAAACAGTGAGGCAGAAAGGTTTGTCTCATTCCATATATACACATACACACACACATACACAAACATATATATATGTCTCTTTCAAGTATTTCTTCCTTTCATATGCATCTGCACATATTATCCAAGGGAAAAAAAAAAAAAAAAAGGCAGGACACCTTCAAGCTCTGTTTTATTCCCTATGGACTGTCATTCATTTTGGAATTCCCTATGAGCTACAGACACATGCACAGAACCACAAAGAATATAAAGCAGACTGTTATGACATCAATTACAAAATTCACCATGAATTCATGTAAACCCTTACGCTGGTTCACACATCAACACCAATTTCATTCCAACACTAAGAGGCACATGTGAGACTAAGACTGATCCCCGTGCCAAATTTCATTTTTTTTAGGCAAATACTCATTGTCACCTTTGTGACTTAGGAACCTATGTCCTCTTTTTCAACATAGAAGAGACTAATCTTAATATACAGAGAGTGGAGATTTAGGGCTTATTGAAAGAACAGAAAGTGACAAGAAAAACAGTTGAAAACTATATCATGCAGGAATTTATATATTTTAGCTAGCTATTAAAAGTTGACTTGTTTGTTTTCAGGTAGATAACACTTAAAGGCTGTATAACTTCAGCATAATTGAAAAAAATAACCGCAGTCCAAACAGGTCTTCATTCTGAAATAAGTTTTGTGATTGAAATTTGTAAAATAAGAATTTTTAATAAATATTCATCAACAAATTTCTCAGAAAACCATGTTCTGGGAGAGGGTGTTTTCACTGACAGCTATTTGGTACTTTTTTTTATAATCTGGCAAAACATTAAATTTTGGTTAGCAAAGTTTCCAGGTCATATAAGAATTGGTGAAGTAGTGAGTTGTGATGAGGACAAGTTAATTTTAGTTTCAGTAAGTGATAGCAAGTTAGCTAGTTTTAGCAAGTGGTAGAGATTTCTTGTGGAACTGATCTCATTCAAACAGTCTACATTTTATGGCAGACACATGTGCAGTCATACATCTGGCAACAACAATAAAATGTAGCCTGGATGACTATACTTTGGAAATAAATGACAGAGTAGAAGATAGGAATTATGGCAAGTAACTGGCTGAAGTTGAGCTACCAGTGCAGTTTAGCGTGGTAACTATGGTGGGTGGACGTGGTTCCTGGTTACACAGAGAAGGAAATAATGAGGGCAATGTTCAACCTTTTGGGAGTCAGGTGTTGAAGGAGTCCTCCTTTTACTTAGGTGATCAAGGTCCTGTGAGTCATCAGCTCCTAAAATAATGGGATTGTTTCAAAATGAGAGTTTTCTTACAGATTCTTGTTGCCTTTGACCATAATAACTTTGTAGAGACAAAACATTTACTTGCAAGACAGAGTGTGAGAAAGATGGAAATTAATGTACATTTTATGAATTAAGTTTATAATGTGAGGAATTAGAATAGAAAATGTGGATTTTTTTTTACCTATCTTTCAATCATTAAAATAGTAATGTTACCTACATTTTATATGATCTGGTTTAATATTTATAGCAATTACTTTTGGATCAAACTTCAGATATATCAAAAGTATCTAAAGTATCTAAAGTAGCTAAATTATTTTCAGAAAGGAGTTTATTTTCCTTTTTCCCTTCTTAGGGTGGCTCGGTTAATAAGTCACATTTTATCATAAAACCCCCCATAATTGTTAAAAATAACACATAGAGTTATTAAACCTGAAGAAGATTACAGAATGGTGATATGTTGACATTTTTATTTTTTTTTATCTTTTCACTTTGTGTTACTAACAACACTGGGCATATGGTCTTTCATAATTTCTCTCACTCAAGATATCAGGTGGTATTTCTTTTGTTTTATGAATGTTTGCCAAGGGAATAAGAGACTGAACCCTCCCTCCAAAAAGCATTTAAATGTATAAAAGAAATAATAGGAAAATCACGAAAGCTTACAGAATAACTCAAGGGTAAATATCCGGTCTGAATTTTCCAAAAATTTACCCGAATTTTAAAATAAACTAGATTCAAAGGCAAAGTGTTCTTTTAAAAAATAATATAAACCTGCTCCGTGACTGAAATGATCAAATGGGAATGTATCAGGAAACGTAAGATAAACAAAAAAACAAGCAGAGTAATAGTAATGAGAGAAAGAGAGAAATATTCAATAAATTAAATGTAATATAATGTCAGGGCAAACGGAAGAAAGATTCAAGGGGAAAAGTTAATTGCTGAAAGAAAATAAGCTTTAGAACTTTACAACAGACACTCAAGTGAAAGATATACATGGAAAGAGGTTTCAAAGCATAACTTGCCAGAATTATTAATTTTAATTGAAGCAGGGGATGACTGCTTCTCAGAGTTCATCTATTTTATAAAGTACAATAGAGAACGTAAAGACTACATGTAGGGAACCACCTAAAATTAGTTTGGTTCTCTTCAACGCATTTTCTACCCCTTACAATCCACAGGTTATGAGGGATCATGACAGGTTTTCTAAGGGTTATATTTTTTTCCTAAGCCCACAAAATAGTCCATAATATTCTAGTATGTTCTTACTTATTCACTGCTTCTTCAATTTCTGTACTCCCTCCACAGGGTTTACAAGTAAAAAGTATATTCTTTCTTATTATATCACAGTATTGAGACTCAGTAGTTCTAAGCCAGAAGAACACTTTTGTTTTGTTTTTTTTTTGTTTGTTTTTTTTTAAGATCCTAGCAGGAATTCCTTTAAGGTACAAGTAATACTTTACTCCACTAAACCAGTGGGTTCTCCAGCCTTACTTAGGGTATTAAAGCGAATGGACAAGTACAAAGATGGTATAATTTACAAATCACATAGTTAATTCAGTGTTATGTCTAAACTTGAAGAAATTGTTTCATCTAATTACTAAATTTATTGACCCTTTAGAGCTCTAGAATAAAGGCTCAGATCTATGTTACAATTCATATTTATGATCAGAAACAACTCTCTCTTATTTTTTCTTTTTTTGAGATGAACATTTCCAAAGCATTTCCTCATATTAAGTTGTTAGGTACAACTCTTTTAAACATCAGAAAGTAAAATACCTTTCTTCTGGAAAGGCAAAATAATCCCTAATTCTAGACATCACTGTGATTGTAGCAGAGGAGAAAATCCCTTCTGATCCTTAAACTGGGTGTTCTGCCAGAAATATTGCATCTTAGAAATATGCACATAGGTTGAGAATGAAGAGGGGAGTAGTATTGCCAAGATGACTGCTGAATGCCAGCAAAGACTAAGAATGAATAATCTGTCGCATAGTGTTCCATGCAGGCCAGGGTGCTTTGAGACACAGGGAGATTGCAAAGAGGAACACGCTCTCATATAGGTTTAAAAAAGTGTACCCCATACACTACATGTGCTAGATAGCTTAGTCTTTCCTCAGATTAGTCCAGTTAAATTTAATTCAGCAAAAACTCTTTGGGTTTATTGTAAAAGAACATTTACTTTGCAAAAAATCGGTATAATTAATTACACCCTCTTTGTTCCTATGACAAAAAGGCTATCTACTGGAATTTTATTGCAATTTAGCTATTAGAAAGGCTATATTATAAAGCCATAAATGTGCTTCTACAGAAAAGGTGTTGTCAAAACGTGGCCACTTTAAATACAAGAAAAACATCAGATTAAACTCTGTAAAATATCTGAATTATACAATTCATTTTTGTTTAAATTTGTGGCATTCCTTCTCATATGATGATTTTCACTGATACACATAAACAGACTAAAAGGGAGCAGATTTCCCCTGAAATCAAGAATTAAATGTGACTAATAAATAAATGTTATTTTTACAGAAACCCATATCTTATGCTACTAAACTAATATAGAATATTTCACTAATTCAAAAAATAATCTATTCTTCTTAATAAATAAAGTAGCACTTACCATTTTTTGCAGTAAGACTAATGAGAAGTTGGTTTTTCCCTCTGATCTTCTCCCCAGTCTTCCATTTGCTAACCAAGACACAAAACAAAAATCCATTTAAGTATTATATCATTCTTTTTAGACTCAGCAATAGCTTACAACAAAAGAAGTTACCGTAAATGATTTCATGTTAGAACTAATTTTTCTAATACATCACAAGCTCACAGATAACCTTGCTTTTGAAAAGGTGTCAAAAAATGCCTAGCATACATCTGTTGCTCAGGCATGAAATACTTAACTATAACAGCACCTAAATACAAGAGGCATTGCACTTTTGTGTCTAGTATTCAAGAGCTTTGACTCTAAAAGACTGTGTAGTTAAGGAACCTGAACCCTCTCTGTCTCTGCCCTAGACACTGAGGGGAGAAAAGTTGTTCCCAGACCAGGATTGTGTGACACCTTACCCTCTCCTGTAGAGCTCAGAGGGAAATGTATGCCCAAACAGAATACCACCTTAAGGTCACCATTTTCCTCATGGCATACTAAGCGCAAAACACGTTATTCTGGCAGGGCCATTTTGTGCTCTTGCGAAGTTCACATTTTAAAATTGGACATTGAGATGCCCATGGCCATAATAGCATCTCAAAGGGGGAAAACCCAGCACTTTCTTTCTTGTCTGTAAAACCACATACCCCCAGTAAAGCTAAATTGAACAAAACTACCCTTATGTTTTCAGAATTTTCAAAGAAATAATGTAACAGTAGACTACAGGTGGTAACATTTTAAGAAAAGTGCATCTGAATGGAGACTAAAGATTCCAACACCCCTTGACAGGACAAAAAGCAGGACCCGAAGAAAGAGGAGGTACATGCCTCTAGTATAAGCTCTAGTGTTGAGCTCTTCATCTCTAGCAGGAGGTGGCCCCTCCTAAGGCTAAGTGCCTCAAATTGTACATGCATAGTTCAAAAGTGAGGCTCTCTGGGGAAAACTTCATGAGGAAGGAATAATGCTTTTTAAAAAAAAATTATTTTCAAGTAAAGTAAAAAGTTTAATTCAATATACAGATGTGATTTCTTCCCCTCCTTTGATCTTTGAAAAGCTCTGGGTAAACACATCTAACAGCTCTCAGCTGCATTTATTTAGCTTAGGTAGCTGGAATTTTACAATAGGCAGTTGGAAGAACAATTGGATTTCTCTGCAATTGTTTTGAAAGAGATTGAACAGTCTTTTCAAACTAAATAGGACCTCAGAGTAGAAATTTACCTGTTGTAAACTTAGGTTAATTTTAATTGAGATAAACAAAGCTACTGATGACTGAATTTTCTGTAGCTAATTCCAAATTTCATTAATTATAAGTCAAGATACAAATTATTAGTATGCACAGCTTTTTGACCACATTCATTTATCTTAAAAACAAACAAGCAAACAAAAAAACCCCAAACAAACAAACAAAACCAAACAAAAACAACAACAACAACAACAAAAGGCAAACAAAAAAACCACAGCAGGCAACAAAATTTATCCCTGGTCATATCTATAATTTTTTTTTTCTAGATGATCAATATTGCACACATAGCATTTAGATTCTAGGTCTTTGTAGTTACTCCCCAGTTTTCTGGAATGCATCTGATAGCAATATATAAAAAAATGAGTATTACAGTCAGAAATATGTTCTGTAAAAGGAATCATAATTTCTAAAAGCAGTGGTGTTGTGGTAGTGATATGGTGTATTTGAGATGTGTGTGTAGGCATGTGCATGCAGCAGATTGAAATATGTGATGTAGAAAGGTTTTTCTGGCAGCAGCTTGGAGTGCAATTGTAAATCATTTCCTCTTTTTAGCACTTAAGAAAGTAAATGAAATGCTTTCTTACCATCATCTGTAGATCAAATACAGAGCACATTATGTATACATATATGTACGGATGTACACACACATGCACAAAGAGTGAAATATAAAATGTTTTAAATAAACCCACACTGCAAAATTGTGTTTATAGGAATTTAATTTTTCATACAAAGATATGAATGCAACTGTATATTTTCCATCAAAATAGAGGTAATTTATTGTGTGTGCATGTGTAGTTACTTCTAGTAAAATATATTAAAATACCTTAGATCATTTTATGAAGTTTGGCTCAAAATCTATTACACATTTTAACAAATGCTGCCAGTGAGCTTTCAGCTGTTGAAGATCTTCTCAGCCTCACCTGATGTCATTAAAACTAAAGGACAAGGTGAGCAGCTCCATGTGGAAAAAATAATATATTAAACAGTATTAGTCTGAGGTGGTAGTAATGGGTCTCCTTTTCTTCTTTAAAATAAATTAAGTCCTTGTAGCCTTTCTTAAACTGAAACGTACAGTAATAGATTTTTCATTGTATCTGAGTTCGCTGTAAGTAGATTCTATTGTAAAGATAAAATATTTGTACTACCAGAAACATAGACCAGATCTACCTTAGCACTAAAACAGCCAGAGTATCTTAACACCAAAACAGCCAGAGTATCTTAACACCAGATCCCCAGTCAAAGCACATGAAAGAAATTAAAAAATAATTAGGAAAAAAATAATTAGAAAACCTATAAAAACACAGACCTACATCTAAGATACATCATTAACTCTTAAACAAATAAAATCAAGTATTTTGTTGCTGCTGAATTTAGAAAGAAATGCTGAAGAGAGGGGATGCAAATGAGGAAAGAGATAGCCAAGCATAAACTGGACACACCTTCACTTATGTTGATTTGATATGTAAGGCTCAGGGTCCCATTTACCTGAATTCAGTTTTGCAACTTCTTAACTTCTTTTAACAATTAACACTAAGAAGTCAAAAAATCTTAAGTTAAAAATTGTTTGGAAAGTACCTGAGAATGAACAGTATTGCTGGGAAAAGGTGTTAACCTAAGCTACAGAGTCTCTACAAAAATGTAAATCTTTTTTATGTTGATTACATTTAGCTGGTAAAATGAAGCCATATTCTAAAAGATATTTTTCTGTGGAAAGTTTCCAGGATATGGAAAGTCCAGAGGAAAGTGCTGGTGTTTATATGAGAGATACTTTCAAGGACAGCATAACTAAGGAAGAGTACGATATTTGGAAAGCCATGTTCTGCTATGAAAAAGAATATCGTCCCTTCAAAGTACCAGAGAGACCACGTTGGAGCGATCATTTTTAAGACTTTCAATGTTTCTAAGCTGCATTAAAGAAATCATTGATGAATATGTACATATATGTTTGTATGTATATGTATGTTACTCTATGTACTCCATCGTTTTCTGAGGGACTGTTATGTGCATAGTTTTGATTGGTTGGCATTTGCCGCAGTGTTTATTATTCTTTTTTATGACCCTTCCCCTGTTTGCCTTTTATGGTTGTTTCTACCTTCGTTGTTAAATATTCCTCCCAATTTTCTCCTTATATGTTAAACTCCGCCTTCTTTCTAGTATCTTCCTTTGCAGCCCTATAAAAAGAGTTTGCAGAGGAGAATAAACGCTTCTTCGGCTTCACCCCAACTTGAGTTCGTGTCTTATTTGAACCCCTCAACTACTCTTGAAGTAGTTGAACCTTTCCTTATCGGATATTTAACCTCCGATATTTGGCCCCAACCTCCGATATTTTTCTCCTATGTCAGCCTTCCTACTAATAGCAATTTCATAAGATACCTTTATATATTTATTGAGCTAACTCCTCCAGGTGTCTTACCTTCAGAGACAAACATGGTTCCCAGGGCACTTGTCCTGCTCATCTCTCCTGGTTTCACCACCAATCACATATACATGATCAATGAATCTCACCTGCTCCAGTCACTAGAACAAAAAACTCATGGACCCTTATGACTCATGTGTGCAGTTGTTGGCATTTACACCCCATATATGCACTCATACACAGAGAACAGTCAGCCCTTCACCAAGGAAAAAAGAAGTGAAGTTCATTGAGCAAACAGAACAAACTTTAGTGATGAGGGAGAGGCCACAGACAGGCAAATGTATTGTTCACAGAGGACTGGTCCTATGATATGGAGGATATCAAAGGAAAGACACTTGTCCTTCCTTTTTCCTGATTTTTCTTCCCAAAACCACCTTTTCCTCTCTCTTTTCCTGGCCTTGTGCAACATCCTTAGGTAGTAACCTCCTTGATCTGTGAGATGGCCAGGAGAGCCTTTTGTAGTCTCCTGGACTCAGGAGGGTGCCCTGGGACAGTCCTTTGCTGAGTCAGGAAAGAACTTGGACTCCTTGGCCTGGCTATTGGGATTACTCTGCCTGGCCATGAACCCCTGTGTACCTCTGGGCTTGTGGAGACAGGCTGATGGTCTGATATCCCACAGATTATTACTCCGGTTCCCCCAACCTGCCGTAATCTCTCTCTGCTCCTTTGTAGGTGTTCAGATGAGTTTCTATTGAGTAACCTAATGAAATACAATTCAAGGAACCAAAAGCACATTATTTTTCTTCTGACATGTTACCTCTTAAAAAACCATGAATCTGCCACTCAGTTGTCATGACTTAACCCCAGCTGACAATGAAGTACCACACAACTCCGTGTTCACTCCTGCCTGCCCCCTCATCCCTGGTGAGATGGGAAGGAGAATTGTAAAAAGGTAAAACATATGGGTTGAGATGAAAACAGTTTTGAAATTGAAATAAAGATAATATTGTAGTAGTAGTAGTAGCAGTAGTAGTAAAACAAGGGGAGGAAGGATGAGGAGGGAATAAAACCCAAGGAACACAAGTGACACACAGCAAATTGTTCACCACTCACTGACCAGTCTGTCCCCAAGCAACAACTGATGACTCACAGCCAACTCCCTGTTTACGTACTGCGCATGATGTTCTCTGGTATGGAATATTCCTTTGGCTAGTTCGAGTCAGCAGTTCTCACTGTGCTCCATCATGGCATCTTGTGCCCCCGTGCCCTNAAAGATAATATTGTAGTAGTAGTAGTAGCAGTAGTAGTAAAACAAGGGGAGGAAGGATGAGGAGGGAATAAAACCCAAGGAACACAAGTGACACACAGCACAATTGTTCACCACTCACTGACCAGTCTGCCCCCAAGCAACAACTGATGACTCACAGCCAACTCCCTGTTTACGTACTGCGCATGATGTTCTCTGGCATGAAATATTCCTTTGGCTAGTTCGGGTCAGCAGTTCTCACTGTGCTCCATCATGGCATCTTGTGCCCCTGTGCCCTGTTAGAGTATGGGAAAATTAAACATCCTTGATTTAGAGTAAGCACTGCTCAGCATCCACTAAAACATCAGTGTGTTACCAACACCATCGACATATTGAATCCACAACACAGCATTGTGCCAGCAACTAAGGAGAAAATTAACTCTATTGCAAGCAAAACCAGGGCACGAGTTTGCATGTCTTTATTGACTAGCATGGTCATTACACATCCTAAGGCATGAATTTCAAACACATTTAACACTTAAGTGACCAAAAATTTATTATGAGGGTCAAGTAATTATTACATTTGCTTTAAAAAAATCTTGACTGCAAAAGACTTACTTTGATCTGATGTAACTTAACATTAACACCATTAATGTTATCTTGTTATTATTTCTTGTGTTGTACCCAGAGAACTTTGCGAGTCCCTTCCAACTCTGCATATTCTGTGATTGTGACCAGTAGGTCAAAGGTGGTGATTCTTTTCCTCTACTCTGTTAGTATGAAGGTCCACCTGGAGTACTGTATCCCAGTTTGGGATCTCAAGAAGAAGGACATGGATATGTTAGATTGAGTGTAGAGCATGGCCATCAAGATGATCAGTGGTCTGGAGCACCTCTCCTATGAAGGCAGGTCGAGAGAGTTGGGGCACTTCAGCCAGGAGAAGAAAAGGCTCCAGGGAAATATTATACTTGCCTTCCAATACCTAAAGGGAGCTCACAAGAAAGCTGACAGGGGAAGGACACATAGTGATAGAGCAAAGGGGAATGGCCCTAAGCTGAATGAGTATGGGTTTAAACTAGATATTAAGAAGAAATTCTTTATTATAATGGTGGCGAGGCACTGGAACATGTTGCCCAGAGAAGCTGGGGACTCCCTGTTCTGGAGGTATTCAAGTCCAAGCTGGATGGAGCTTTGAGTAACTTGATCTAGTGAAGGATTCCCTGCCCATGGCAGGAGTCTTGGAACTGGATGATGCTTGAGGTCCCTTCCAATCCTAACCATTCTATGATTCTATGAAATGAAAACATATCAACCCTGCTTTTTCTTCCTGTTTCATCCTCCAACATGGAAATATCATTTTTGGCTTTATCAGTATGTACTTTAATTGACAACTTCATTCATTGCAGCAGCATTGGTGGTTCAGTGGTAGAATTCTCGCCTGCCACACGGGGGACCCGGGTTCGATTCCCAGCCAATGCAACATTTGCCTCAGGCAGGATGGGCTCATCAGCCGCCCGGCAGCCATCCTAGGAGAAGGACAACTCTGACTCCAAAACCTACATCCTGAGGACCTCGCTGTCACTGTCCAAGCTCGCTAGGCCCTGGCAGATGAACCTCAGGAGTAAAGGGTGGGGCCAGTTCTGTGCACGCTGTGCCTCACCTAAAAAATCCACTGCACAGGCTTGAAGGATTCACCCACTTTGCGTGGGTAAAAACCCTCCCAAATCTTCGTTCGCGAAGTCTAGCCATGATGATGATCATTCATTGCAAGACCTCCCACAAACACTAACTTTTGCAACACTTAACACTAAAAAAATCAGGGAAGATAGAGTTGTAAAAATAATCAGTATTTAGAAATAAGATGGCTCACCTCGACTGAACATTGTATTATTCTGAATTAGGGAATATATTTTTACTGCATCAAATGTCATTAATTCCTGTCTACAGCTACTGGGCCCATAAAAAGCATAATTTTTTTGCTTTTTTTTTTTTTTTTTTTTTTGT
>VXAU01002355.1:57395-88180 GCA_013399695.1 Formicarius rufipectus | reverse complement strand
TTTTTTATTATTTGTATTTGGAATGCCCTGTATAGTGTGTAAAAATAAATAGAAGAAAAGCATGAAAAGAATCTGTCAACTTTTATACAAAATATTTGGTATTTTGTGATATAATCAAAAGGACTGATAAAGAGAAATTTTCTTGCGTTTACTAGCCCATGAGACAGAGACATATATGAAGAGAAAAACTGAAATTTCTTAGAATTAATGAAAAATACTATTCATGGGATAAAGAAAGTCTGGGAAAAGACCAAGTAGATACATTATTCCTAGATTTTTAAAAACATAGTTGTAACATAAAGGCACATATCCTGATATCCTTGAGTATGCCACAGGCATCCATTCATGGCCTTACAGAAAATACTCCAATCAGGGAGCCAGTGTGTTTCTTACTTCTGGTTATCCCTTGGTGCTAATCCAAATGATTAATATCAAGAAGTTAATGCAGCACAGCCACATGCTATATAATAGTGCCAGATTAAAGGCATCAGGGTGATATAATTATTATAGTCATAAGAGAAAGATTTCAATTAAAGGTACTATAGCAGCATGCCACTAAAAACAGCACAGCAGCATACTAATTAAACTGCAAAAATCCAATGCAAGCAATGTGGCTTATGCTATTTGAGTCAAGGAAACAGCCAACGAAGCAGCATAATGATATCCTACAATCCAATAAAATAATGCCAATAATATAATTATACAGTAAATAATCACAATAAAGAGAAAGGTCAAAGATTACAAACTTGTCCTCTGAATGCTATGGATATTTTGTGAACAATGTAATGAAAATCTAGTTTTGAGATTTTTTTTGCCTTTTATGGTGAAACTAAACTGAAAGCATATAAAATCACTTCCCCGCACCCCTTTCTTAGAAAGATATAGTAAGTTTCTACAGCAATATTTTTATTTTTCTCAACTACCAGAGGAAAGTAAATATAAATTGTGCATTGTAGTAGCAGAACACGGCAGCTTTCACTATTAGACTGAGTGAAGCACAACTAAGCAGGGCAATGCCAACTTATGGAAGGCAATGGAAGATAACTAAATTAAATGTATTGTCTTCATAGAAGCAGTCTGGACAGTAATTTATGTTTTAGAAGCTGTAGATCAGTGAGAGGACTTCATCAGAACAACTCCAAATCATACCGTAGGGATAAACAGGAACAAACCTGCTGATGTCTGAGTGCTGAACAGATAAAGTTTTGACTAAATAACTTACAAAATTATATGAGCACTTCTATATAATGCTAACAATTTTGAGAGTCCTGTAAATTATTATTCAGAAGTGTAGACAATCTTCAGCTCCTAACAACAATACTAAGGAATATAAAATGTCAATGCATCTGAGAATCAAATTGTTAATATCTATCTACAGGATCAAAGGCAAGAGATTGGTAGTTAAAGACACTGAAAATCCTTACAAGTGGAAAAATTTCAGGATGGGAAATCTTAAAAACAAGTTAAAGAAGCTCTTAACTGCTTTCAACATAAATTTTGCCTGACAACTATGAGATCTATAGGCACTTTCTGAGGAAAGGGATGACTTTTACAGTACAAAGGCTGATTTGTTTATGATGACAAGTATAAAATCAACAAAACATATTTATCCAAATGTTATTATTTCTTGGAATTATTGTGTGTATTTTTTATAGCCAGAATTATGTTAGTGTCTTAACCATTCCTAGCTCTGTACACTAAACAAAGGAGTTTCTAATATTAAGAAGTTAAATAATAGTTTATATATAGAAATACCACATCAGTAAGAGACTAAAACAAAGATGATTTCTCTCTTTTTCTTCCCAACCCCATCCCGTTTTGTGTTTTTTAGTGCATGACTTAGTTACTGAGGCCAATGGCTAGTCATATAACTGAAAATTTAGTAAATGAAGGCAGAAAATTTAGTGAATAACTGGAAAACTATTGTGGAGACAGTTCTGGAAACAGAAAGCTTTTTATTTGTGTGTTCAATCTATCACATCTGCCTGCATAAACAGTGAAGATGAAGGAAAGAACTTTAGGGTCATGTGAAGGTTTTTCAAAGAAAGGAGTTGAGTGAGAACAAGACCATGATCTTTCACATTCTATGACAGGACTAAAATGTCTGTGTCACTGTCAGAGTAATCTTTGGATTATTATTGTTTCAGGTTTAAATGTCCTGGCAAATAATATTTTTTTTTTATTTTTTTTTTTGGTCTAGTGAGATTGCTTGTGCTTTTCTTCACATTATAGCTTTTATCTTCTGCTCAAAACAGAAAAACATCTTTCTAAACTGTATGTTGATATTCCTCTTATATCACATAACTACCTTTAGCAGGAGTTGGAAATATGTTGCGGTCAGGATTGCCTTGTGTATGCTAAATAAGATAACTTGTAAGATGATCCACTTTTCAATGTGGTTATATTTAACCTTGAACAGAATGTTCTCACATTCTACAAGTAACTTTGATTTTAGTGATCTCTTTGATCTCTCCTTATTGCTTCATTTCTAACCAAGAATTTTTTTCCCCTGAAGATCCTATAGCTGTTCAAAAAATGAATTGTAGTGTTAGAACCTCTAATGCATTTTTCAGACTCCTCTATGGATATATTTGGATAAAATTTGAATATTAAAATAGTTCTATGGCTCCTGTTTTTTCATGTTTAAATGGATGTGTGTGAGAGTTTATACCAAAAGTTCCATTAATATATCTTTTAGTAATTTATAATAAAATCCTACTCCCTTTCCCTGAAATCTCTTTCAAGCCCTTTCATCCTGTTGTGGTCCTAAATTTTTTCTTGAGATAACTGTACTTCCCTTTCACCTATATTTTATATGTTGGTCTGTAATATAGCTACACCAGAAAGAAATAATATGCATTCTATCTGAGAAACTACTAAAGCAGCTTCTGCCACATCGGATTGACCAGCCAATGTATTAATAAGAACTATTGGATAATCAGTGTCTCAATTTAGTCAGGCATAATATAGAATATGCTAAGGATGGTCTTCTTATCTTAATCTTTTAAAAATATGTCTGAAAAACTATATTAGTTACATTTGCATTATTCTAATCTATAATCTCTCAATAATTTTGCACAGAAGGTCAAGTACTCAGAAGTTATTCAGCAACTAATAATAGCTTCTGTTTTGGGACTAAATATCATTGTCACTATTTGCTGTCCTCTGAGCTGCCAGATTTAACTGCATATTTCCATGGATTTTAAAGATCCAGCAGAAACAAGGAATGTCCCACTATTCATTACTGGCAACAGATAGATTTGGAAGTAACTTACACAGTTTAAGTGGGTTAACCTAAGAGCCAAACTTCCACCAGGCCACTTGCTCACTTTTACTCCTCAGCAGGACAGAGGTAAAAAATAGAACAGGGAAGCTCATAAATAAAGACAGAAAGATCACTCATAAATTACCATCATAGGCAAAACAAATTAAATTTGTAGAAAATTATTTCCAATTAAAATGGATATGAATTGTGAGAAACAAAAACAAACATTAAAGCAACACGTTTGCTCCCTGCTTCTTCCAGGCTCAGCTTGATTCCTTCATTCAAGATACATCTACTCACACCCTCTGAGCAGAAAAGGAAGATGAGAAATGGAGACAGTGTTCAATCCATATCAGTTCTCTCTATCCCTCCTTTCTCCTCATGCTTTTTTCTTGCTCCAGTGTGGGCTTTCTCCATGGGTTTCTGTTCTTCAATGTTAACCTGCCCCAGCATGGGCTCTCAACAAGCTCCAGTTCCTTCAGGAAATATCCACCTGTTCCATGGGTTGCAGTAGAGATATCTTCTCTGGTGTGGTCTTCTTCACAGACTGCAGAGGAATCTCATCTCTGGCACCTGGAGCAGCTCTTCCTCCTCCTTCTCTAACCTTAGTGATTCCTGTATTTCTCTCTCACTCTCCTCCTCTCTTTGTTATTTTCCCCTTAATAAATATGGTTACAGGTAAATGCCTTCTTTAGCTGGGCACAATAGGGAAATATAAGGTAAGTAGCACAGGACATACAAAAATGCTGCAATGATACTGGACATTGCAAAAACAAGGGACAGTAGTATCTATTTTTTCTGTTGCTTATCATTTTGCAAAAGTTTCTCACACAGCAAAGATGATATGTATAGAAATGTTACTAACAAAAAAGATCTACTAAATCACAGAAACAAGACATTTCCTGAGATGACATGAGTTTGAAAATTGGACAACAAGCAATCTTGATGATGAGAAATAGCTTCTAGATGATGAACATTTGAAATAGTTTTAGTTTGGTTCTAAAAATATGTGCACATAGAGAAATTCAAAAACAAACAAGATGGAATTGTCCACCATAAGGGACACTAGAAGGAAGCTTCAAATGGTGTTTAGGAGCCTTTCCATCAGATGATTTTCAAAATGTCTTGTGAATTTCCTATGTTCACTTCAATCACCTCAAATTCAATGAAATGTTCAATAAATATTGGGTACATCATATGATATTGGTATTTTCAAAGAAAGAAAATTTAAGGGAGTTATTTCTTTCCAACAAATAACACAAAAAGAATACAGATAAAACAAAGGCTCTGGAAGAGGAGAATTATTCCCGTTCTCTCATTAGATTTTGCTGTTTACCTGCCTAATAACAATCATGGAGAACGTGTCAAAATTTTATATTTTTCTGTCCTTTAACTATACATCAGTCTCTATACCAGTTGCATGTTTTGCCTACACATAGAAGTAGTGATGAAATGTGTGTTGGAATGTCACAAAGATCTATTCAAACAGCATTCAGCAGCTCCTGATACTCCAACTTATGCACAAGTAAACAGAGACATTCAAAATACCTAGACCAAAAATTTTATTAATACACTAGAGAGGAGGAAAACAGTATGATCATGCTTGTTTAGAAGAAGAGAATCTTTAAATTACTTGGGAGAAGAGAAACAAGGCTCAGGTGAGACTAGGAATATCTAAAAGGACAAAAAAACCCACACTGTTCCTACCCTGTGTCTAAGTTTAGAGGAAATTAAGAAAGTTTTTGGACTAGAAACCAAAGAAGGAGACAGACCTCCTTTGGACTCAAAACAAAATTTAACTAAGGTATGATAATAGCAAGGATAACAGTTCTTAGCCACAATATATATCTCTATATATCTATATCTATATATATATCTACTCAAGAGAAAACAAAGCAACCAGAACTAAACGACAAATTTGTGGGACAATTCCCTTTTGAACCTCCCTCCACCTCAGTCACTGCTCCCGTGGGCGCAGTAATATTTACGGACAGCAGGTGGCGATGTTGCTCCTCAGCCGGTGCTGAGCTGACCCCCGGGAGTGGGTGGAAAAAGTTTTTGTGTGTCCGAGATAGTTGATGTAGAGTTGGTGCAAAGGCGCTGTGCAGAGAAGGAAAGAACTGGGATTCTTTTTCCATGGGCAAAAACTCCCTCTTGGTCCGTGGCTATGGGAGGGATGTTGCTCAGAGCCAGCAGTCCCGCGCGCCCTGGCCAGCAGCTGCTGGTCCTCTCAGGAAGCCTGACACAAAAGGCCCTGTTTAGCAAGTCTCTCTCTCTCCCTCTGAAGCACAAGGAAATCCAAGAATGCAGGGATTGGGAAAGGGGAGGAAAAGGGAAGGAGACCAAGCTCGTAGGCAGAGGTTCCCTGAGAAGCCTGTCTCTCCCTGTCTCTCCAGTAGCCCTCTCCCTTCCCCCCTGGCAAGTCAAAAACTAAAAAGTTCCCCTTTTCCCTCACCACACCCCTGTGAGCTACCATTGCTAGGTAACCCCTTTCAGTATCCTTTGATATCTGCAGTGGGAGAAGATCAGGGCCATTAGCTCCTCATTGGTTGGTAGGGGAAAGGAAAATTCCTCCGGCTCCTAAGAAAACTATAATACTCTGTTTCCACACCATTTCTGTCCTGCTCTCCCAAGAGTGTGCTCATGAAAAGGGAGTTAGAGTTAGAAAGTGCTAATACCCACAAAATTCGGCACTGTTTTGCTTTTCCTTCTTTCTCTTCCTGTCCTTTTATTACTGTTTGCTTCTTTTTTTGTTTCTTTGAATCTACATACTCAAATCATTCCTTCAACTTCAACTCTGTCCCCTTTTATTATTACCTCCACCCTCAGGATTGCCACAATCTTTATCTACTTACCTGTTAACATTCCTTGCAAATGTTCCTAGAGTATTTTGAGCAACACTCATTTTCCTTCTAAATTCAGTAATATGCTCTAAAGAAACCCCAAACCAAACAACCCACCCTAACCCCCACTCTTTGACAAAACAATTCGGAAAAAAAAAGCAGTGCCTTTTCATCACAAGCAAGATTTATTCCAGTTTTTCATACATTTATTTGCAGTCTACAGTGACCCTTCATACAAATCATTACTATTTTTCTTAGCTCCGGAAAGAGTCCAGTAAAGTACTTCTTGACTTGGATGTTACTAAGTGCAACATGGGTCTTAGAGGTCATCTAGTATAAATCCAGACAAAGCAGATCCTCAAAGAATTGGAAAAAGGAAAAAGGAAAAAGGAAAAAAGAAAAAAAAAGTTGGAAGGCTTGTCTGTATTCCTTGAAGAAAAAAAATAGGGTAAGGGAATATGAGAAGATGGGACCATCGGATAAGGACAGATTTACCAACAAATTCACCTACGAAGAACTAAACCCAGTAGGAATTGGGCTGTCTACAACAGACCTTTTGCATTCTGTTTCAATTTTCTATATGAGGTACTTTAATATCAAATAAATGAATAATGGAAATGGAGTAGGGTAAAAAATACAATACCAGAACTTCCCATGCCTGAGGGTCTCAAACCACTTTCATTCTTCAAATACGTTATGAGTCATAGTCCTTCACCCTTTTCCCCACAACCATACTCACTAACAAGCCTCAATGTTCAAAATATATGGCAAATTAAACCTCCTTGGACTGAAATTCCTATAATGTTTATTGCATTGATTGACTTATAAGAAATTCTTCTTTTGGGTGGGATATATTTTCCTTTTCTGTTTTCTGTCTTGTGGTGCCTGCTATTTTTATTGCAACTTAAAAAATAGTTGAGCATTTTATAAACCTAAGGGCTAATACAAGTAGCTTAAGAAAAAAGAGAGGTAATGTAGTGTTTGAGGAACAGCCCACATTAACAGCTTTCACTAAAACTAAAGTTTTCTACCAATCAATAAAGTAGCTACAGTACAGATGGTGACTGTACAAGTTTTCCCATTCTAAAAATCTCATCTCTTCACAAAGGCCCACTTTCATGGAGGAGAGGACAGTTTATTGTAAAGGCACATTAAATTTTTTACATCTGTGCTAGAATTGCAAACAAAGGTACAGTTCTTTCAGCAGGACTATTGTTCAAAATTACAGATATTTCTTGAAGAATTCTGTATTGCATTTCTGTGGTTTAGGAGGACTAAAACTCTTTCACAACATAATTCAACTATCTACAGATAGTTTATCAATATATGTTCTTACATGACTTCTCTTTGGAGAAAAATTAAAATAATATTTTTTTACTTCTTATTGTACATTAAATGAAGGTCTTGCTGATTATAAAGTCAAGAAGGTACTAGAAAAACAGTATACTCATATTCAAAACCATTTGCAAATTTTTGGGAAAGACAGGGAAATTTCATTTGCATCCTATATACATGGTCATTCTAAATATTCTCTAAAACTTGTATTTACAGGGTTTTATAGAGATATGAGGGTTTCAAATCAATAGAATCCTCTGGAGAGGCGTGATGATGTTAACATAATAAAAAATCTATACCTTAAATAAAATACATAAAAAAAGAAATTATTAATATTTTTTCCTTTCCTGTTTTTTCCACTTTTAAGCGATGTTTTTACTTGTCTAATTCACTAGAAAATGTCTACATTATTTCCAATTGATGGTCGCTGTCAGGTTAGATAACATGCACTGAAAATCTAACTTTTATAGCAAACTTTGTGTTTTGTTCAAATCAAGTATACCAAATGAAAAACAAGTATCTTCACTCATATTTTTAAAACCAGAAATTTATTTGAAAAATGAATTTTACTGTTAAAGCTAATGAACAGTTCAGATACTTGTAGAAGAATACAGAGGATCTCTATTTAAAAAGGATTTTCTTGAGAAATAAACAGAATAATATAGTAGCCACATCTGAAAATAAATTAATATTTAGTGAGAAAAAGGATGCACTATTTCAAATTCAGTGAGAAAAGATTCAGTGAGAAAAGCTACGATTATGTAGCCTTCATAAATGTTATCATAATGATAGTGCTTTATCTGATTCATACAAAATGATTCAGCTTGAGACAAAGGAATAAACAATAATGAAACTCAACAATCTAAAGTTAAATGATTGGGATACTCAGCAGCATTTATGTCTGTACAATAGATGATTCTTTTCAAAAGACTGAAGAAAATACTCTGGGACTGGAAGATTTAGGAAAGTGGTAATGAGATACAGAGCCTTTCACCTCTAGGTCATTAAGTTCAATTGCATTTCGAGTTTCTGAAATTTGCTTCAGCTGATGGGTATTCAATAGTCTATTGTGAAATGTGTTGGAAGTCTCAGTCCCATATCTACTACAAAAGTAACTGCATAACATTTAGCAGTCATAGCAATAATGCCTGTAGCATGTGCATGAGTGTCTTCCAAAACAAGTTGTAAAGGCTCCAAATTTTGCTGCACTACAGGAGTCACTCTTATAAAACATCAGTTCTGAGACTGTTTCACACCAAAACAAAATTACATTTGCAAATGAAATATGAAAATTAAGAAAGCGACTATTATTGTCTCAGTTATATTTCCTATGGAAATATGATTATCTTATTTTCTTCCACATAACTATTTTTCAGCTTGTTTTAGGGTTTTTTGCTGCTTATGCAATGCTGTGCAGGGGTGCATCCAAACTGAGAAGGATTCACACAGCTGTGCAGCCATCCACAAAGACTAGAGTTAATGAGATCTGCTGCTCTCCCCTTACACTGTCATCCTGAAAATTTCACATCATAAATTCTGTCCTGTAGATATTCTCTGGAGTATACTCAAAAATTAGGGAGTCATGCAAGGGAAAGTTGAGTTTAAGGAACCTAAGACACAATGGAAGCATAAGAAACTTCTAAGAATTACAGTGCAGAAACCCTACTAGGCTGGAGAGAAAACAATTCATCTGGGTGGCCATGGCAACACAAATGTTGTGGTTCTCTTAAATCTATTAAAATAGGATTTTACTGTTTTGGAATTATGCAGTCTTGGTTACTTTATTCTTCAATAGATCTTTTTGTGTACATATGACATTTGCCAAGATTATTTCAGACTTGCCATTATAAATCCTAAAAGGTTCCTGAGCAATTAATTTTTTTTATATAAATTAGAAAGTTACATCACCGTGATCTCATAAGGAGAAATAGCCACTTCTAGTTTAAATGAAGTAGTCTGATTACAATATAAATATAGATGCTAATAAAAAATAAAGGAGACAGAAACGAGTTTGGGTTTCAATATCCTTATGCTAAATCATATGAACAGAGCAGCAAAACCTTAAAAAGAGTAAATGCTAAGTGTGCTTCCTGGTTAGGGAACACAGAAGTATCTGTGGCTGTGCTGGGTGATTCCCTATTAAAAGAAGTTGAGAAAATATGATTCCCTAAACACTTCCAAGAAATATCAGCATGAGGACTAGTGATGCATCACAAGTCAGTAAATGTTACCTGAGGAATGAGAACAGCTAAGAAAGACCTTTATCGTTGTCCATAGCCTTCTTTCTTCTTTCTTTTTTCTTTTTTCTTTCTTTTATTTTCTTTTCTTTTTCTTTTCTTTTCTTTTCTTTCTTTTCTTTTCTTTTCTTTCTTTTCTTTTCTTTTCTTTCTTTTCTTTTCTTTTCTTTCTTTTCTTTTCTTTTCTTTCTTTTCTTTTCTTTTCTTTCTTTTCTTTTCTTTTCTTTCTTTTCTTTTCTTTTCTTTCTTTTCTTTTCTTTTCTTTCTTTTCTTTTCTTTTCTTATCTTTTCTTTTCTTTTCTTTTTTATGTTGTTTTGTGGTTTTATATTTTGTTTGTTTGGGAGGGTTCGTTTGGTGTTTTGATTTTTGTTTTGTTTTGAATTATTCTGTCAATAGCTTGCAAAACTACATCATGAAATAAACATTCTTTTATACTAGATTTGTTTAGCTATAAAGATAACTGAGTAATTCAGTAATGGATAAACCGCTCCTTCAGAAGCTGTAAATACATTACTTAAACATGACTTGATCAGGCCTGACACTGGGATTTTTATTAAATAATTTTGGCTCTACAGCATCTGAGTTGCCTCCACCTTAGGGGTGGGGGCAGAAGTAGAAAAGATCAGCATATAATTTATCTGTTTCATTTTAGGATGCATCTACCTTAATGTATTTCTTTGGAACAATACTATACTGTTGAAATGCATTCCATTATGTGTCCCAACTACCAATTTTAATCTGGATCACAGATTACTTTTGGAAGAAACTGTTGTTGTTGTTGGCTGGACTTCGCGAACAAAGATCTTGGGATAAGCCTGCACAATGGATTTTTTTAAGTGAGGCACAGGGTGCGCAGAACTGGCCCCACTCCCTTTACTCCTGAGGCTCATCTTGCCACGGCCGAGGAGCTCGGACGGCGACAGCGAGTTCCTCCAGGATTCGAACCGGCGTCCTCAGAGGAGGAGCCGGCTCCACAGGCGGGGGCCTACGCCACTCGGCCAACGCCCGCCGCCTCTCAAGTGTAAGGAAGAAACTGAAGCTGTGATTAAAATCTGCTTCAAACAGGCTTCACTGCCACAAAGTTTTGAAGATAAGTCAGTAGTGGGTACGTCAGGGACTGATACTGTCAGTACAGTTTAAACTCTTCATTACTGACTTGTATGGTGGGGTATCGTGCAGGTCAGCAAATTTGCAATGATGGAAAACTGGAAGGAGTGGCCAGTAGTCCAGGTACCACTCAAGGGAACCTAGGCAGGGTGAGTAATTGGGCTGAGAAGAGTCTCATGAAATTCAACAAAGGGAAATGTAAGGATTTACATCTTGGGAGGAATAACTCCAGGCACCAGTGCTCTGCTATATCTGATTGCAATGCAGTTCTGCAGAGAAGGACCTTTGGTTATTGATAGTCAGCAAGTTGAACATGAACCAACAATGTGTCCATGTGGCAAAGAAAACTAGTGGTATTTTGGGCTGAATTAGTAAGTGTTGAATAGTAAGACTGAGAGATGATCCTTCAGCTCTACTCAGCACTGGTGAGACATCTAGAGTACTGTGTCCAGTTCTATACTCTCCAGTACGAGAAAGATGTGGACTTACCAGAGTCTAGCACAGGGCACAAATATGATCAGAGGAATGAAGCATCATTTCCATGAGGAGAGTGTGAGTTGGGAATGCTCAGCATGAAGGAAAGATTTTTTTATCAATGTGTATAAATATTTGATGCTAAAGACTGGAGAAGAGGGAGCCAGACACTTTGCAGTGGTGCCAAGTGACATGACAGGAAGCAATTGGCACAAATTGAATCCCATGAAATGCAATATAAACCCAGGAAAACTCTTGTATTATGATCAAATACTGGAATAGGTTGACAGAAAGCTTATGGTGTCTCCACCTGAAGAGATATGCAAAACCTGGCTGACACAATCCTGTGCAACCTGTTTTGGCTGACCTTAGTTGAGCAATGGGATTAGACTAGAAAGTCTCAAGAGGTCCCTTCTAACAAAAATGATGCTGTGATTCTGTTTGACTCTGTAAAGTCTTCCAGCACATGAACCAATAAGAGGGTCCTTAATTGTTAAGAGCCCCTGTGTTATCTTGAGTTGTTTTTTATCCTTCATGCAATAAAGCAATCCATGGTTCTGATTTTAACATCAACTACAGGGTATCAAATTGCTAAGATTTATCTGTCCCTCATCTATCCAATCTATCTTCTACCTTTTACCTCAATAACCCCTTTCTTTGCCTACTTTGCTTTCTTTTGATGTTCCTCATTAATGAATCCTTTTCTGAAATCCTTTTTAGTTATTCTGTTTCATTCTCCTCTGTCCTGATGATTACATCAATCCTCCTAGTCTTCCAGAAAATCTTAGGTGGTGTCAGCCATGCCTTCAAAAGACCAACAGGGCCTTCAGAAACAGGATAACTAGCAGTAGAAAATGTCTGTTAAGCTCATGACTTCCCCTTGATGAGGGAATGTTGCATATAGTTCAAGAAGATGAAGCTGATCTTAACAATGAAGAACAGCAATTGCACCTGGCATGTGACATGGCAGATATTCTCCTATTGTGGAAATACTGAAAAGGTCTTCTGACAGAGATGTCTTAAGACAAATCTATTAATTTGAATTCTGCAATTTTAGAAAGGCCCAGAGGGCATCTGCTGCTGCTTCAAGATGTCATTTTCTGGACACAGTATAAAAGCACTGTAAGGTTTATCAGTTTTATCAGTTTTCAGGGACACTTTTTTATTCACTCCCCAGTATAGCCAAGATCAACCCTTTTAGTTTAAATAGGTAAATCATTATTACCTCTTTTATTTGCATGATTTGATTATGGCATGAGGGAGAAAGGGACTTTGAGGGAGGGACTTCTGGAGAGAGCAGAAGTCATATGTCAGGTCTACAGAGTCTATAACTATTGTCGGTCTGATCATAAATCCCATTTTGCAAGTTCACTGCAACCCTGAGCTGTGAAATACTCCACGTAGCTCTTTTAGTGACCACCTGCTCAACCCTGTGTAATTGCTTAATTCCATCCTTCCGTATGAGTACTCACTAATGTAGTCCTCCTGGACTTCTGTACAAGGACTGTGCCATGAAGCTTCTTTCCCCTCCAAACACAAGAGTTTGGAGTTCTAGTAAAGGTGCTGCGCAGAGCAACTTTTAAGGTCTTGTATACCAGGTTAGAGATATAGAAAACCCAGGCATTGCATATCCTTTCAGTAGCATCTCATGATTTGTTTGCGCACCTCTAGCGGTAGTCCTTGAGGCTAATGCCCTACACAGTTGAAATGTGCATCTTGTTGGGACTTCCTAGGCAGTTAAGGAATCAATAGAAGAATAAAGGCCTGGATGATCTTATCAACATCTCTTATTGGAACTGTTGAAGCTGAGCTGAATAGCGAATTGATGAAGACTTGGAGAGTCTGTGTCTGACTGACTTCAGTGAACATGCCCACCCCAAGCCAATTAGCAATGAAAAATTGAGTCACAATTAGAGGTGGTGGCAGCAACCTCTGTGGCTACAGATATCAGCTGCTAGAATTTCATGTGGGTAGCACAGTTCTAGGTTATTCTTTCAAAATCAAATGAATTATTTTCATTTGGTGAAAACATATCAAAAACTATTAAATGCTAAGACATGTTCTAAATTTCTGTTTAAAAGAATTTGTAGAAGTTGATAAGAAATTGTACTGGGTAAAAGACACGTAGCAAATGCAGTCTACTAATGAGAGATAGGAAACTGTTCTGGATAAAGCTGTAGTCTAGCCTTGTACTCATATCCATCAAAAACTAGGTCTGTCAACAAAGTCATCTGTGGTTTTGATTTTTTTCTATATCAATATAATAATAATTATATGTATGCTAAAACTGAACATATAAATTAGATCAAGTACTTGCCTTTTTTTTTTTTTTATTTCTCATGGATTCTACATTCTCCATAATAATTTGGTTTATTGATGAGATAAAATCATTGTTTTACCATTATAAATTAGAAAACCATAGTAGTAACAATGAAATACAGTAAATATGAAAATCTTCAATCCAAAAGTAGAGTAAGGCCATTTTTAAATGAAGTTATCCTAAATAATATGATTGCAATAGGAGAGGGGTTAATATTTACAAATATTACAGGATAACAATGGAAAATAAATCAAATACCAGTATCACAGAATCACAGATATTCTACATTGGAAGGCATCCAAAAAGATTGAGTCTAATTCTTAAGTGAATGGCTCACACAGGAATCCAATCCACAACCATGGAGTTATTGGCACCAGACTCTAACCAAATAAGCCAATCTCACAGTCAAGTAGCGAATATATGCCACTGGAGTGACTACAAGATCTGACTTACCCTAATTGTTTTTTCCATAATGTGGAGAGATTTTTATGTTTTTACTGTAAATCTCCAGCTGGTCATGAATCAAATCAAAAATGTTTGATCACAACAGAGGTGAAATTTTTTCTATATTCTGTTGCAACCTGCAAAACTGTAGCAAAATTACAAAGCAGACCTATTTATTTGAGATGACTATGTTCATATTAAATGTGAAATTATGCTGGGAAACAAATTATATTATCACAATGCATTAACACCTGCAGTAGAACAATAGAAAAGGACCTTACTGAGCTGCAAAACTGCACTTCCACAAAATGCAGGCAGACAATTCACTTTCACAGAAGAGACAATCTCAGAGACAGAAACAAATCCAAATCCTTGACATTTACTTTAATTGGATCAGAATTTGGCTTTCAAAATATACATTTGCAAGACAGAGTCAAAGAACAATAAACACCAAGATACATGATTTCATTCAAGTGGCTTCTTTCTAAGAAAAGAACCTCTATTCCATATTATTGCCATTCCAGTTGATTAACTCTTACATATCTATTCCATTCACTTTAATTTAAATTTCATTAGCTCTGGTTCTCGCTAAGTTCAAAGTAATTTTTATTTTTAAACACTTTTACTATGAAACTGTTTTGTCCTCATTGATATCATTATTTGCTGTATCTGAGAATATCTTTCATAAAAACTACTTCCTGGAATATTATTTTCAAAGAATCATAAACATTAAAAAGGTAAAAGACTTATTATACTACACCAAACCGCTCCTGATTTCAGGGGCTTTCCTCAGGCATATTTTTACATGTCTCAAAAGACACTTCTGCTCATTCCACTCACTCTGTGGTCTGCCATCCTCACAATTCTACCCTTTCAATGTTACAGTCAAAGCTGCATAACTTTATTATTAAATCAATAAGAAAAGGTAAATTATGAAGAAGGAAGATGTTTTCAGAACTGAGAGTTGTATTCAGGCAGCCTATTACAGTGCCCAGGATGGAGTTAGACACTTCCTTTGGCAACAAGGACCAGTTCAGATCACCTAGTATTTAGTAACATCAGACCCCAATCTATATTTTTATGCCTGTATAGTATGGTAATGGTATTCCTAGATTCTCAGGCCAAAAGGTACAAAATCATCTGTGTTTATGCTATGCCGTACTCAGGCTCTATGCCATACAACCACCAGAAAAAGTCTGCCACATGGAAACTACTTGTAAGAAATTATAAGTTTTGGAAACCCACTTCCAAAGTACTTCCTGGGCATGGTTTCTGGGAGTGCTGGCTGATAAGTGAGAATCTCTCCAGTGGTGAATTGAAAATTCTTACCAGACCAAAATTTGGACTTAACAAAATTATTTATGCTAACTTAAAAAGGCTTTTTCAGCAAAATGCTTCTTTCTCTAGTTCATTTTCCATGGGGGAAAAAAAAAAAAGTCCCTACATTTGACTTTTCTGCAAAGACAGTAAGAGAAGAGGAAGGTCTCAATGTGATTGTGCAAGGATGTACCTTCATCTCCTTGTTAATAAGTTGAACTGCCAAATCAATTCCAGCATACATAAAGGATTAATCATTTCTGTACACTAATATTATTGAATGCTGTCTTCATGATTCTGTTGACAAATCACTAGTCTTTTTTCCTGTTGAGAAATCGACTCAGAAAAGATTATATTATAACTCCAAGGAAAAAAATTAAGTCAAACTATGAATCCTTTCCCCAGAATCTTTTAAAAAAGTTCAAACGTAAGATCAGAATATTTGAGGAGTGATTTAAACTTTTTGAATTGAAAAGGTCTTTTTAATATTAATATCCATAATACTGAATCTAAATGTTAACATAGTCAATACATTTTCAGTGCTCTGGATAATTATGGTTTTTTTTCCTCAAAGCAATAATAGACACTAAAATTGACAGTTAAGGACTAATGAGAGTTAATACTGAGAAAAGGGAAACTGAGAGGAAGGTAAAACTATAGGTAAAAGTTATACTTTATTTGTGACAACCAAGGTTGAGAGATAAATGGCACGTGGAAATTCAAAGCATATGTGATCCAAAACTCCAAGAAGATATAACTGAAGAGTTTCACAGTCTGAAAATAAATAATTGTTGAGAACAAAGGCCGCAATCTTTGTCATTATTCACTGAACAAAATTCCTATCAATAATTAATACTGCCAGTTTTTGTAGAGCAAGTACTGAAGAATTTTCCCTCCAATGAGAAAGAAGAAAACTGCAAATATGAGAAATGTTGCAGAAAAATCCCACTTTTTCTGTATTTAACATTGATAACTCTGATGTTCAAAGGTCAGTATTTCTATATGTGCTCTGAAGTGCTAAAGCTTAAATTCTCCTCCTATGTTTTGAAAAAACCCAAAACCTCCTGGTAGCAAGGGGCCTGTCTAGAATGTCATCTAAACCTTGGGAGAGTGTTGAAAGAGTGTCCCTGGTCCGATAAGACTGCAGACATCTGCTGTTACAGTATCTCCAAACTGTCTGCAGTTGACAAGGTTTGTGGTTTCTGTGTACTCCTTAGCCCGGATGGAAACTCCCTTTATCAATCCCTTTGTTTCTTCTGTCTCATGTTCCTTAACCTTGCATTCCTGAGCTCTTCCATAGCGAGCATGATGTAATCTTTTAATTGCAATATCTCCTCGTATATTTAGCATAAAACTAACCCCTGAGATGAATATTTAGTCACTGAATCTATATATTGTATGACATAGCTTCAATAAATATCTCTGTTTGCCCCCCGAAATGGAGATCGTGTTTCCCTGACCGCCACAAATGGTGCCCGACTGTGGGGCTATGAACCCCAGCTTCTAATATTTAGAAGTCCGCTGACCAGAGACATCAAACTTGAGCAGGGAAGTACGCCTCTTGCTGCAGTGGTGTTGCACGGTTCGAAATAAGGAAGGAGCTCTGAAACTTACAGTCCCTGTGTGAAGGAAGGCTTCAGATGAGCGTACCATGAACTGAAGCTTAAAAGAGCTTCGTGGAATAACAAGTAGGAAAATATGAGGGGAAATCTGTCATCAGAACAGAAACATGTATATTCGATCATGGATAGCCTGCTTAAACAGCATGGCTCAAAGACTGGCGAGCAATCTTTGCAGAGCTTACTACTTTGGGCTTGAGCAAATGATCCTGAACTAAACGTAATGAACATCTTTGATGATGCTCAGTAGGATCGAATTGGTGTTCTCTCGTGGGATGCGACAACCACGGGTGATGACAAAGCCATGAAAATCCTACATCTGTGGTGTGTTGTCTTTGAAACCTTAAAAGCCCATGTCACTAAGAAACCGCACCCTCCTGGAGTGAGAGGGACAGGCGGGGACAGCCCCAGTACTCATGCTCTGCCAACAGCCCCGCCAGAAAAGAACCGCCGGTCCCCTGCCAAGCCGCCACTCAGCGAGCCCATCCCTGTGTTGCTGCTGGAAACACATAATAGCTGCGACGCACAGGTCTGCCTGCAGCTGCCGTCCCACCAGGAGACAATTCACTTCCGCACGGCTGTCCGAGAAAGCAGCACGGCAGCTCTGGACTCAGACTCTGATAAAAGTCACTGTGGCTCCAGTGCAAATAGCTTTATTGGTGAGCTGGACCCGCATCCTCCAGACTCCATATCTAGATGGGAGAACTTAAGGCAGAACACTGCTGCCATCAGAGACACATATGTTGCAAAAGCCTTCCCGGTGTTCGCGCATTCCCGGCAGCCAGCTCAGTGGGAGCCCGTCCCATACCCCTTAATTAAGGACTTGAGAAAGTCAGTAAAACCCTACAACAAGCATGTGGAATTCCCCAATATTTGTAGTCTCGAAAAGAAGCAGCAAGTAGCTTCTCCTCCATGATCTAAGGTGCATTAATGGGCTCATTGAGCCAATGGGAGCGTTACAGTCTGGTCTGCCTTCCCCAGCAATGCTGCCACAGAACTGGCTGCTAACAGTAATTGATTTAAAAGACTGCTTCTTTACTATCCCTTTACATCTGAAGGATGCAAAGAGGTTTGCCTTTTCAGTGCCCTCTCTGAATGACAGTGAGCCATAAGCATGCTATCACTGGAATGTCCTGCCACAAGGGATGAAAAATTCTCCCACAATTTGCCAGCTTTATGTAGCTCCTGCTTTGTCACCTGTGTGCCAAAAGCACCCAGAAGCTATCATTTACCATTTTATGGACGACATTCTTGTCTGTGCAGCCAACACAGAGTTAATGCAGCAGGCTCTAGCAGAGACAGTCAAAGCAGTCACAGACCACGGTTTCCAAGTAGCTCCAGAGAAAATAAAACAGGAAACCCCCTGGCATTACCTAGGATGGAAAATCACAGATTCCTCTATTCAGCTTCAGTGTGCATCTATTACCACTACAGTGCAAATGCTTAATGACTTGCAGACTCTTTTAGGAGCCATCAACTGGCTGCGACCTGTTTTAGGTATTACCACCAATGAACTGTGCCCTTGCCATTCAGCTTGCTAAAAGGAGATACAGACTTAACATCACCTTGGCAGCTGACCTCAGAAGCCACCGAAGCACTGCAAATCATCGAACACAAACTGAATACCAAGCAAGGTGATCAACGGCTCCTTAATGAACCTGCAGTGCTTGTCATCATCAAAGGACCTCAGCAGCCCTTTGGACTGTTAGGACAGTTGCATCAGGACAATACCATGTTTTGCTTGTGGGAATGGGTTTTCTTAGCTCACCAGTTTTCAAAAACAGTTACCAGACTGTCAGAAATGATTTCTAAGCTATGCTTTGAAGGTCATAGGAGGTGTTGGGAGCTCACTGGAAGTGACACCTAAACTGTGTATTTGCCAATGACCACAGAGCATTTGGAGCAATTGCAGACACTCAGTTTTGATTTTCAAACTGCTCTCACTGATTATCATGGCTAATTAAGTATTCATTTACCTGCCTGTGCTTTTTTACAGAGACTTAACCACATTCCTTTGAAGCTGAGAGCACACTGGTCTCCTGTTCCACTGCCAAATGCCCAGACTGTCTTCACTGGTGGCTCTGGGAAAACAGTAAATTCTGTAGTGGTTTGGCAAAAAGACAGGCAGTGGCAACAAGACATTCACAAAATTCAGGGGTCACCCCAAATTGTTGAACTGTCTACAGTTATCCATGCTCTTTCTTTGTTTACAGAGGCTTTAAACATAGTCTCAAGACTCGTAGTTGGAATCATCTGGCGAAGAAATTACTAACCAAACTTTGTTCTCTTTGTTTAAGCAGTTAATGCATATTGTTCATAACAGATAATTTCCATTTTTCAATATGCACATACGCTCTCACACTCTCTTGCCAGGACCCATCACCGAAAGAAACAGGTGTGCAGATGTGCTGGCAGGACCAGTAATAGTCTCTCAGCATGTAGAACAAGCTAAATTGTCTCCTGACTTTTTCCACCAGAATGCTAAAGCTCTAAGAAAGGAATTCAGTCTTGCCACAGAGCAAGCCCATGCAATCATAGCTTCTTGCTCAGACGGCCAGTCAATTGCACCTCTAGCCCCAGAAGGAGTAAATCCTCGTGGGTTAGAGCCCCTACAAATTTGGCAAACTGACATCACACATGTACCATCCTTTGGCAAATTAAAGTATGTTCATGTCTCTATTGATACCTTTTCAGGCTTCTTAGTGGCCACAGCACACTCAGGTGAGAAAAGTAGAGACGTCCAGAAACATTTCCTATCTGCCTTTGCACATATGGGTGTACCAGCACAGGTAAAAACAGACAATGGGCCCTCATATGTGTCTAAACAAACCCAAGATTTTTTTGTGCTATGGGATATAGAACACATTACAGGAATTCCTCACTCTCCCACTGGTCAAGCTATCATAGAGCGTGCACATCACACTCTAAAAAATATGCTCCAAAAACAAAAAAGGGGAAGTACAGGTCTGACCCCACAAGAATGCTTAAACAAAGCACTGTATGTGCTAAATTTCCTGAAAAGAATGATAGAAGATTCTTCCCCAGTGCAGCAACACTTTGTACCTGCACGCGTTTCTGATAAACCTAAGGCTGAAGTAATGTTTAAGGATCCACTTTCAGGGCAATGGAAAGGCCCATGCCTTTTGATTACCTGGGGAAAAGGGTATACTTGCGTTTTGACAAGTCATGATCCGAGATGGATCCCATCACGTTTTATATGACCATCTCTTGTGCTGTCCTCTTGACCTCAGCGATGCCTGCGAGAATGCCTCCTCCTGCTCCAGTTCCACCCAAATGGCTCACCTCCAGCAGGAAAAATGTGTGGACAACCCTTGCAAAAGCCACTGGGACTGACGCGCTGTGCCCGTCAGTTGCCATGCTTGCAAATCCGTTCCGAGGATTAGGGGCATGGAGGTGAATTACTCATGCAAAAGCTTCCCAGGAGGACACAAACGATAAAGCAACAGGAGGATGGGGAAAATACGAAAGGAGATGTTTGAGACAGTAGGGAGAGGACAATGAAGAGGAGACAGCAATCCCCTTTTTGTGTGTTAGAAATGACTGCAATGGTAGTAAAACAAATAGTCCAGATTTGGGGATGAGTATGATGTTGACAATTTAGAATTTTTAGCACTAGCCCTGTATAAAAGAATTCAAAAGAGAGGAGGAATGGTTTGTTGATTACTGCAAGGAGGCTTTGAGGTTGAATGAATTCATTCTAACACAGGGCTAAACAGTTCCTAATTGTTCTGCTCCGGAAAGAGCAAATGCCTATGTTACAACCGATTTGGATTGCTGCTAGTGAAGGCGAAGTTAAGATTCCGTGAGAATATTTTATATTTCAGTACTTCTTGGATTTGGAAGTCTGAATTTTAAATTCTCCATTTCTTAATTTACAGCTGTTTGCATTCAGCTGAATTCTGTGCTCCGGAAGAACATGCAGCACCATTCCACAGTCTTCCTTAATATTTTTTAAATTATTATTATTTGAATGCAATAATGTAATTTTTAAAATATCAGTGAAATAAGGAGCAAAAAATCAACTTTTATTCATCTTTTCAGTTAAAATAACACACACTTAAAATATTACTTTTTAAAAAATTGCAGAAATAGGTAGATTTTAATTTTAAGATAATATTTACTTCTAACTTTTTTTTTTTTTTTTAATCCCAAACCAGCTGGCTGCCAAAGTATCTACCTACTGTACTATAATCAAGCTTTAGATATTATGACAAGCTACTAGTTTGAGCCTTTTCTGTACATCTGCAAATAGAGAATCTCTTCCAGTCTTTTCATCTGAAGAGACTGCTTCATAAGAACACCCATTAGGAACTCTTAAGCCTGACAATATCCCAGCTTTCTTCAAACGTTATGAATGTAGATGCTTTCCTCACATAAGAATAGTCAGGAATTTTCTTTTGTTGAAAACATGTCATAAACAGAAAGAACTAACAAACACTAATTTAAGGAATGAAAATCAAGCTTTAAGACAGGCTTTCATGTGTCTGTCAAGAGCAGTTTCTTCTTCAATCTTTGCTATAATTAGAAGTCAAAAATCAGCTCAGGCAGTAATGTATATTACAGAAATTTCCTGAAATTTGTTCATATGATCACATATAATCATATGGAAGAAGAAGAAGAATGGCAAATGCTGGAGATAACAAATTTTAGGATTAACAGTATTTTTGTAAGGGAATTGAAATATCCAAATCAGTAAAAATATATTCTTTTTTAAAAAGAACGTACACAACTCTGAGGCCAGAACATAGTCATTCTTACTAATGACATTGTAATTAAAAGTGGTTGGCTGAGGTGTCTATTTGATATGCCATGTTACAATATTTGTAGCAAAGGAGATGAGAGCTCTAGGGAGCCCTTATAATCCCTGTGCCATAGGGTATGATCGGAGCAGAATGGGACATAAGAACAAACCAGGCACTGACCTACACAACTTCAGCACGTCACTGTTGACTTGCAATATGAGACACTGAACTAACGCATTGATCAATGCAGGTTTGTTGCTCAGACAATTCCTTGAGACATCTGTAAGGTTTAGTAACTTAGCAACAAGAGTAATTATTTTAAATAATCTTTAATATAAAAATGCATCATCCAAATGGATTGCCTCAGTATCCCTTTCATAACAAATATTTTTATTTTGAAGAACCTAGGTTTTGCAAGCACAATGCTTACTCCAGAATACAGTGATATTTTAGTTTAGTCTTGTATACAGCACTGACACAGAAAGGTGTTTCAAAACAGGTGATAGTGTAATTTAATCTGCAAAATCACTTCATATGAAGTTGCCAACAAAAATTCTTCAAGCAGTTATCAACTCTGCAAAGAGGAGTTATAGATCTTTATTATCAAAATTATAGAATTGATATATTTTTATAAGGAAAATTGTAACATGTATAAAAATATAATATTATTTCTGATTTTTTTTTTTATTTCGTTGTCATTAAACTAACATTTTGTGTGAAAAGTACCTCTCTTTCACCCTAGGTTACTGATCATTTCAACCATAAAAAGAGCCAGCTAAAGATTCTCTCATTTATTCTGTCTGCGTCTGTCATCTTATCATAGTCTAAAGGAAAAAAAAAAAAAAAAAGAAAAAAAGAAAAAAAGAAAAGAGTATATTAGTGTCACTTGTCGAAGCTACTGAACATGCAGTCAAACCATGAGCTAGGTGTAACAGTTACCTTTAAGATCAAAGCTGGCAGTCTGCAACCAGATCATGATTCATAATTTGAGTGCCACTAATTTCTATTATAAAGGCAACAGATAAACCACATTTTAAAAAAGCTTTTTGCTTTACTGGCAGGACAGATTAGTCTTTCCATTTATTCTGGGTCTGTAAATGTAGCTGTTGCTATAGTAACTCTATATCTCTTGAAGAGTAAATAATTGTGTTAAATGGCTAAATAGCAAATAGGTTTATAGCTACACTGGTACTGAAGAATTTGAATATGCTAAATTTTTAACTGTATTTTTCAAGATCATCTGTACAGTGACCATAATTTGTTCCATATGGAAACTAGTCTTTTAAGAGTTGTGCAGTTATGCACTGAGTAAATGACTGAACAAATTTTCTGAATCTCAAAAAATTCGGGATGTTAGTCTATTAAGAATTTCTATTGCAATACTCTACAGTTCTCTCCAAGCAAATATCATAGGAAAGTAATGAAAACATATCAAAAGACTTTGTCAGAATTAGGCCCTTATGTTTAAACATTAGAGCAACTAAATTGACTATTGGTGATTCAGAAAAAATCAAAGAGCCATGTAGAAATCCATGGACTTTGTCTCCAATACATGTTTTTATTAGAAAACATTTTTTGCTACAGACAATCCAAAGTTGTGGAATACTTGGAAGAAAAAAGGCGTGTAGTTCTGAGCAATCCAGATATCCTAGGTTTTGAGACAATGCAGCTGTGTTAATTGTAAAGTAAGACCTTAAATGTTAGTTATAAAAAGATACAAGAGAGAAAACTGTGGCTGGGAAATATGTCTGAACTTGCAAAAATAAAGGAACAAAGAAGTACCTACATGACAAGAGAGCAATGCAGAAGGAGGAATAACAGTTCGTGTGAACAAGAAGCTTTAACCAATAATAGAATAAAGCAAGATGCCTGGACAGTAGACGATAGCCAATAAGCGTTTGATGTGCATGTGATATTGATGCTAAAAAAGTATAAAACAGCAAGTTTTGTAAGCAATAAATTGGTATTAGCCTGGATCGTATTGTTCAATGTGCTGTGTCCGCTATCCTGCTAATTCCACACAAAGTAACCAATTTATACTGTATATTTCTATCGGAGGTTTGGGAGAAAATATCTTTGACTTAACCACCTAAAAGCTCCAACATTTATATTCTATAAACAGATAACTATTCTATGATATGATGATTCCGTGATTTAATTAAGTACTATTGGTTTCACACTCCACACCCCTCCTGCCTAAAATAAAAAGACAAAATGTAAGGAATAAATTTGTAGTGCTGCCTTTCACAAAGAAAAATGAATTATTTTATTTTTGAACCTTCTTAGGGTAAAGAAAAAAGTAATTGGATCATCAGCGAAGAATAGGAAAAAACCCTCTATCTATTACCAGGTGATTGGTCTCATAATTCCATATAGCCTGTTGATGTGTAACACACAGCACTGAGTTACATTGTTGTTGACACAGAAAATGTTTACAGTATATTTTTAAGCAATTCAAATGATATGTTGTTATGTCGTTATGTGTGGATTTGTTTGTTTGTTTGTTTTTGGGAGGAGCTTTTTGTTTGTTTGTCTTTTTAATTCATTGAAACCAGTCTTACTTGGTTAAGACAATACATATCAGAGGAATCAGAAAATTATTCAGATATATAAATTGAGAGATGGTAATCTTAGATAATTAAATTTAGTCCCTCATTGAAATACTTCAAAAGAAGTTTGTTAGCTACACCATAATAAAACAAAATAAAATATCATGTTACAGCTGGTCATGGCTGTTATGAAAGAATCACAATAGTTGAAAATTTCACAAAGAGTTAAGCACTCCCCTGAGGCCTTAGCAGTATATGTCCATTATAGAATCACGGAATCATAAATCATTAGGGTTGGAGAAGACCTCCAAGAGCACCAATGTAAGTCTTTGACCAAACACCCCCTTATCAAAAAAACTGTACCACAAGAACTTAAAAGAAGAAAACTGCTGGCACATCAAAAACTCACTTTCTTTGGTTCCTGGGACTGCTGCAGAGAGGTAGTCACTGGCTTCTGCTCCCCCAGAGCACCTCTTCACTCCAGCTTTTGCCAACCAAGGGAGTTCCTTTTGTGCATGGTGAGCTCTGCCACCCCCTCATGGACCTGACCCCCTTGCCAGTCCCACGTGGCAACCATCAGTAATGCCTGTTTCACTGCTCACTGCCTGAGCCCTGACAACCACTCCCACTGGAGTTCCCACTTCACTTGGGAGTCACGCCTGTGCCACCACCTGTGCCACCACCACAGTCTTTGTTGCTTCTCCCTCAGTTGTGACTCTGCCCTGGCTACATCATGATCATGTGACCACGTCAGGAATGTATTGCCATCTCGGTGGCATGGAGTTGAATTTAGGTCACTTTTTTTTTTTTTCCCCCCTTCTTTTTTAATCCTTTCATTTTCATTGTATAGTTTTGTTTGGTTCTCTGGTATAAGCAAAATTGTTATTGATTTTCATAATCACTCAAATGCCTCATAATTAAAAAAAAAAATCATAATTTATGGGAAGAGGTTACTATTTCATTAGAGATTCCAACTCCTGGGACATATTTTCAACAAACTACGACAATTCTCCCTAATGTGCAACACTGGCGCAACTTGAGCCATTTTGTCTTGTTGCTAGTTGTCTGGGACAAGTAGGTTCTCTTCAACCTTCTTTAAGATATCTGTAGAGTGTGATAAAGTCTTCACTGAACCTCCTTTTCTCTGGGCTAAGCAAACCCAGCGTCCTCAGCCACTCCACAAGGAAATTACTCTCTGGACCCTTCACCAGCTTCATTGACCTTCTCTAGACATGCTGCAGCATCTCAATATTTTTCCTGAATAGAGGACCCCAGCACTGGACACAATATTTGAGGTACAGCCTCACTGGTGCCTGTATTACACATGTATGGTATAACACCTACACGGTATTACCCCTGTACAGATCTCAAAATCTGTTTCCCTCTTTAAATGCTTCAAACATTTAGGTTTATTTTGTTTTGCTTTAATGTTTCAAGATCAAGTCTGGCTGGCTAATGAGGACAACTACTAAAATCTGTTTACTCAGGAAATTATCATATATCTGACACAATTTTCTAAAAACAATCATTGAATATGCAACATCAGAGAACATAGCACAGCACAGAGAGCATACCTTTTCATGTTCCTAGAGAAATGTTCATTTTATTTGAAAAGCAGTTATGGAAAGCTGGCAGCTCTGAAAAGACAGACTTGTGGATGCACTGTGTGGACCAGAGTGCAACAACAATGCAGGAGACTGAACAAACTTTATGATGTAGTCAGTGCTTGAACTTCAGCGTCTTTCAAGACTGTTGCAGGGTTTGCCTATATAAATTAACTGCTTTCCAGCAGTGATGGAGTAACAACCTATGCAGTTGCAAAAGTGTTAAGTGTTCTTCTTGCTGAATTTAGTGTAATAACCTATTTGCAGAATCAGCTTTTCATATCTACTAAAAGAGCTGTTCCAGCTTGCAGCCTTTCCCAATAAAAACCTTTAAACCAGCAGGGCTTAGAAATAACTGTATTTTATTAGTGGGGAAATACTAGTGCATATTAAAAGCTTGACAATCTCTTTAAAATATGTTGATTGTGAAATTGTTCTTGAAAAATATTGGAGGTGAGCTTGTCCAAAGTGACATAAACAAATGTTGTTTAGGGAATTTTATCCTCTCTATGGTATCAGTATGGTTTCATAGCTTATACGTTTTTAAAGGAACAGATTTCCTTCAACTAGTGTATGAAATGTGTTAACTGATTGGCTTGAAATAACATGCAGCAGAATATTCATCAAGTGCTTCAGGAATATTTAACAATTAATGCTTTTTGGAGATACCTGACAATTCTACATAAGAGTTACCTTGGTGTTTAAAATTATTTTGGGTATATCACATTTCAAAGAGAGATGTTTTCTTCATTTTCTGTCAGCTAGAATCAGTTGTCAAAGGTAACACCATCCAAACAACTGAAGAGACATTCAGGGCAGATACTGCTGGGAAGACCTCAGAGGAAAGACAATGCCAAGTTTATAGAACAGGGAAGAGTGATAGGTTTTTATTTCCACTGCTCAGCTGGGTCTCCAATGTAAAATTAGCTGAGTGAAGCATGGTGTAAGTTCAGCCAAGGCAGCACTTTCAGTCAGAACCTGAGAACTGATCATGGTCTTTCCCTTGTAGCTGTATACATTTACATCTTCAAAGAAGACTTTATTTTATCAAAGCCTAAGCAACCAGCCTCTCTTATTTCAGTTTTAAGTTGTGTTTTCTAGTGCTTGTTTTTGTTCTTTTTATTCTCTTTCAACTAATTTTGTCCTGGTGAGAGGTGACTTGGATTTGAGGAAGAGCATGCATGATTACTGATTATTTCCTGGTTTCCAAAGAAAATCAGACTCACACAATCAGTGCTATGTCTCTTCCTGTCTGCACAAAGAGTTGGAAAAGAATTGTTATTTGTGTATAAGACAGAAGTTGCTAATGCCCAAACACAGACAAACTACACTCAGGTCTCACATCTCGTTAACCAACTCATAATTAACTATGACACACATATCCATAACAAACTAAGTTGGATTTCATGCTAGTTATGGGAGTATTGAAATCCTAGACTTTTATGTTAGTGCACCAATCAGCTGTCAAATATATAATTCTGTTTTTCATTGACTTCTCACGTGTTTTTCCTAAAGTCCTAGCAGATGGTACTATTGAGACATTTGAAAGACTCTCTCTTGAGCTTATTTCCTAGGCAAAATGCCTCAAATGTCTTGAATAGTTTCTGCCAGAAACCAAGAAGAAATACATTTGCTCTCTAGCACTTTTTTCAATCTGCACTGTGTGGACTTCTATACTGTTTTGTTTCTTGGGGATTGTATTCAATGAAAACCTATTTCTCTTCATATTCAAAACTACTTAATTATAGCAATGGGAAAAAATATTAAAATGGCAAACTTATTTCCAAATGATCAAAGCCACTCATCACTAACAATTTGATTTCAAAGAAATGTCATTAATATAAAATTGCAGGATATGGGCAAGACTACCACAGTAGTCTGCAGTGAAATCAATAAAAGTCTTTTTTTCATGTTTGTGGTATTTTCTTAAAAAATAATATAAACACTGTTTCTGGTAATTTGCCACTTACTGAGAATTTCAGGAAAGTACCTGAACGTTTTCTAGTGCCTGCCTAATGCCATTCAGAAAACCAAAATAAAATGAAACAGTGAATCTCTAAAGTGAATTGTGAAAGTATTTTAGCTTTGTCTAAAAACAGTGTCTAAAAACTCTGTTCTTACTTCTGGAAACCCTTGGAAAGTAGGCTTGCTGTGTGCATGCAGTCCACTTGCCACAGGCAAGATGTCAACAACTCAGAGTACATCTGGGTAGCAGCACCTATTTAATAATCAAGAAGACTTGGGCTGTTACCCAACTTGATTATCTCACATATTCACTTGTCCACTCTGCCTCCAGCTTTATGTTTCCTAAGTCTCTAACTCCCTTCCACTCTAATCTCATTTGCTACTGGCCAGGAATGGCTGGGCAAATCGTTCTAATTTCATTCTGGGCATCCACTCCAAGTCATGAGTCTCAGGTTCCAAGTTTTGCATATCTCCATAGTTCTCCTATGCAGCACCTTCCTTCCAACTTAAAGTTTTCATAGAATCATAGAATAGAATCATAGAATATCCTGAGCTGGAAATGACCCACTAGGACCATCAAAGTTCAAGTCCTATTTCCGCACAGGACAGTTGCAAGAATTATATTACATGCCTGAGCTTTCTTCATTTAAATACTTTATATGTAGAAATATAGATTGTGATGAGTTGAGTGCATCCCTGAGAAGCAGGACTTCGGAGTGTTAGTGGATGAGAAACTTGACATAATATGGAAATGTACAATTGCAGTCTGGAAAACTAAGTGTATCCTTGGCTATACCAAATAAATTGTGATCAGAAGGTTGAGGGAGGTGATTCTCCCCTTCTACTCTGTCTCGATGAAACCCCACCTGGACTACTTCATCCGTCTTTGGAGCTCCCAAAATAAGAACAGCATGGATCTGTCGGATAGAGTCCAGAGGAAGGCCATGGAAATGCTCAGAGGGCTGGAGCACCTCTCCTATGAAGACAGGCTGAGAGAGCTGAAGTTGTGTAACCTGGAGAGGAGAAGGCTGTAGGGAGACCTTGTAACAGCCTTATGGTACCTTAAAGGGGGTCTACAAGACAGCCGGAGAGGAACTCTTCACAAGGGCATGTAGTGATAGAACAAAGGGGAATAGCTGAAAAAGAGTAGGTTTACATTAAATATTTGGAATACATTTTTTACAGTCAGAGTAGTTGTCCAGAGAAGTTGTGGATGCCCAATCCCTGGAAGTGTTCAAGACCTGATTGGACACAACTTTGAGTGACCTTATCTAGTGCAAGGTGTTCATGCACATGGCAGGGAGGTTGGTACTAGATGATCTCTAAGTTTCTTTCCAACTAAAACCATTCTATGATTCTTTGATTCCATAACAACCAACTTTCCTAGTGTTAAACAAAAGTTCAATAATGGAACATACTGCCTTATAAAACTACAAATAAATAAAAACAAAACAAAACAAAAAAAAAACAAACAAAAAACAAACCAAACAAACCAACCAACCAACCAAACAAACAAACCCCAGCATTTTAAACATAGATTGTGAAGAGTAGATAATTATATAAATTGCTGTGACAAATAAGCAAGACATCTTGTATTATTCCAAAACTGAAAGTAAATACATCAGGTGTTAAGAAAGGTGAACTTTCGTTCACATAAAACTTTTTACTTGCCTTTGAGGCAATTTTAGAATAATTTTCTAGCTTTGGAATAATCCCTAGAAGTCTCAAACCATGTAGTACAAGTCAGCAGACAATGCTTAAACATTTAAGAATAAGAACAATCATGGACTAGGATACAGGCTGCACTCTTATTGATTAGATATTCAATGTTAGGGTAACATATTTTATAATATCAGTATTAGAAAAGCATTTCATATCACAATTTAAAGGATGGAAGGATTTTGTTAACTGGTATATTAATTTGAACAGAATGTGCAAGATATACAATAATTTCTACTGGTTAGAAAATGGTTTATGCTCCCTTGCAGAAAGCCTATTTGACTACTCATGAGACTGTTCCTTTTCAGTGTTGGTATACACTTTTAGCAACAGTTTAAAAGTCGGCTTTAATGTGCAACAAGGAAGTATGAATTTTTATTTTGTCTTTGTTACAGAGTTTTAAAAATAAAGATAATTCAGAGTAATTAGGAACTGCAGCCAGAAAACACTGTAACAATCATAAAGTAGTATAAATCTTGCAGTGTCAGGAGAGTGGTGCTATAGCCAGTGATTAGAACTACATAGCTGAGGAAAAATGTAACAAAGAACATTCCAGGACAACAGGGATTATCTGATTACTTAAAAACGTGTGGAAAACTTCTTAAACATCTTCAAAAAACCTTCAGCTTATATGTCAATTTATTCAATATTTGTCTTTTTATCCTTAGCTTTTTGTCTCGTCTCAGTTTTCTAAAAAACAACTTAAATACTTCATTATACCATCACCATTAACCTAATTGGTAAAATAGGTGTTATTATCATACTGAGGACACTTAATACCATCCTAAACCTCTCTTCTTACAGACTCCTATGTATCATAAAACATGAGGAGAAGACACAAGATAGGACACAGTTAACCACAGTACAAAAGCTTCAGGACAGAATTCAATTGGCCAACACTATAATCTTCATTTTGTCAGAAAGAAACTAATGGAACTATTCAGTCATTAATTTCTGCTAACAAAGACAAAAGCTGTTAATTAAGGTGGTTGGATACAAATAGTGAGACTTCACAATGGATCCTGTTCATCATCAAATGGTGACCTCAGTTAGAAACCTGTGGTTACTGTGGTTGTTTTCTGAGCAAACCTGTCAAAAGTGAAAGAAATGTGATGTGTTCTATATACACTTTTGAAACAAGCTGGATCTGTCACATGCGGTTCCCAAAAGTTTGCTTATTAAATGAAGGTTGCATTGAAACTTCCTAAAGAAAAAAAAAAAAA
>VXAU01002355.1:44190-57361 GCA_013399695.1 Formicarius rufipectus | reverse complement strand
AAAAAAAAAAAAAAAAAAAAAAAAAAAAAGAACCATTCTGAAGAGGCTGACAGCCTCCAGATATGTACCCAACAGTCCTAATGTGTCTTCAAAAACCCAAGAAACATGCAAAATTAGTCTACAGTATGAAAGTTAACTTCATGAACTTCATGCATAGTCTTCAAGATATCCCATGCCAAAAGCAAAGTGAACAGTAAAAGGAAGATATTTAAAAATCTAAGCACTAAGGGAAAATAAACACACCCTGTATAGTATACTTCAGATTATTCAGTGGTAAAGAAGGATGAGGAAGAGACATTGTCTGTGCATAAAGATGTCAGACTTCATCTGACTTCATGTTTGAAAAGCAGGCCAAAGGCACCAAGACTGAAGCACCTCAATTGATCTGCTCAACAATAATTAAGACATTTACTTATATTTTACAATTACCGCTGCTTTCAATTAGAAAAGCTCCTACAATAGTCCATGCAAAGAAGAAATAAAAGAAGTATATAAACAAATCCTAGTTCAACAAAGCTTACTTGAATATATTATGTTCAAAGATTTCAAATGTCCGTAACAGAAAACAGTTCTGACTGCAATATAATCTAGCTTCATTCCACTAGTACTGCTCGCTTCCTCACGACACCGATGTTATCTCTAATTCACTGAGACCTATATTTACAGGAGAAATTTTAATTGATAATAAAATATTCCTTTACTGCTCAGAGAGAGTGGGCTTTTGGATAACTCCATAGAAACTTTTGCAGGTTAGTTGAGAAATTGTATACAGAAGATTTCCATAAACAATAACTCTGATATGGAAGATTTCAAATAGAAAAGCCTCGAGGATCTGTGCTTAGGTAATTTTTTTTAAAATCCTTTTTCTTTGATTTTTTTTATTAAATTTTTAACATAAAGGAACAAAAAAAGACAAACATCAGAAGTACCAAGAAATATATATAATTATTAGATCAATAAACAATCCAGTAATTCTTAGAGGACATTCAAATAACCTTTGTCAGTAAAAAGACTACATTGTATGTTAAATACAAATCTTAGGAGATAATTAACATTCCAGGAAAATAAAAGCATATTGATAATGTTGATTTAGCTCCCTTAATTTTGTTCAAAATTACCTCCACAGATCACAGATTCAAAGAATAGTAAAGAGAACAAAAGCAGCACAGAAGAAAGAAATATGCATAAAAGGAACAGCAATAAATAAAATGAAAACTAGAAAATGAAATAGATAATAAATGAATAAGCATGTAAAATGGCAATATTACATCAGCCCCTCATTAAGCAAACGTTGACCCTGAAATCTGATATGTAATATTTAATGCAAACAATATATAAAAAAATTACCACCAGTCATACTGTATTATCATATCTGTGCTCTAGCATTGTATTGAAATGAATCACATATTATCTATATTTCAAGACCTTGTCACTTTTTTATTATCACATCTCCATATTTTTGGAAATGAAATAACATCTTGCTAAATAACTGAACTCATAGCAAATTTGGCCTCATGCACCCTTGCACAACAGTAACTGATTTTATCGGACCGACCCACTCAAAATTTTTATTTTTATTTAAAGAGTAACTAAATATTAGTATCAGTTAGATAAGTGTATCTGTCCCTTTCTCTGCAAAATTAATTTTTACCAGGTATGTCCCATATGGCCTTCAATTATGTATTATGACATCTTTGGTCAAGGTTATTGGCGGTGTCAAGTCAAACTTTAACAAGGTGTAAGGAAGGATAACCAGCAATGAGGTGATTCTAAAATGAAATTAATATCAAAAGGGATCTTTATTTCACCACCTTCACTGCAGAAAAAATAAACTGTGAATGTTCTCTTTTGGTCATGGGTCCAATACTTGGGCACCACATAGTGCAGATCAAAAAAAAAAAAAATATTTTTTGAGAGGGCAGATTGTTCTGCTAAATATTCTACTCACCTTCACCTGTAACAAAGTTGCATATTTAAATATAAATATCCCTCTGGTGGCATTGGAGAAGTTGGAATTCTAAGACAAAAATTGTTTTTGCAAATTTGTACTTATAAAACTTCTTTTGTACCACTGTAATCACTTAACTACCCAATATGGTTAGACTGTTAATAACTTTATTTTTTTAAAATTTATTTTAGTTTGCCTGTATTGAGTTCTAATGATATTATGCATATCATAGCTTTCATTTGTTTTGCTGTATCATTTCCAACAGACTAAATTTGAAAATGAAGTGATTTCTGTGAGTCAGTTTCTACTAATCAAAAAGAAAAAAAAAGAAAAAAGAATCCCTAAGAGTTGCAGGATAATTTTTTAACTAAAACATGAAAAACTCAGAATGACTGCATATACTTTGTTACTTTGCTGAAATTGAGGCATCTGTACATAAACTTCAAAGCAACCAAAGCAGTTCCATGAATTTCCTTTCCTGGTGTATGAAAAATGTTTTTTATTTAAAATTTCTCATACAATGCAAATTACATCTAAATTATTTTAAATAAAGTTCCTAATTCAAAATTCGGTGTTTCCTGGGCAAAACACAGACTATTTTGAAAACATATTTTAGTAAATTATGAGGAAAAAGAAACAACAAACAAACAAACAAAAACCCAAAACAAAACAAAACAAACAAACAAAAATAAACAAAAAACAACCAACTAAACAAACAAACAAAAAACCAATTTCAACACATGTAACATCGTGTCTTCATTAACAAAAAATGGCATTTAACTATTTTAAGTGTTATACAACTTGGGGAATTTAAGTGTGGTAAAGAAATATGATAAAATCAGAAAACAGTGACATGGAGTTGTTATAATATGAAAAAGATGTAAAAATTTTAGTAAAAGTGAGCAAAACCTGTAATTGAGGAATATTGTTTTGAAAAAGAGTCCTCTTCTGTTATAGACTCTTAACATTTAAACCAGAAAGCAACTGATGCATTAAGGAATCTAGAGAGCTAGTCATGATTTGCAGCACACTAGTTGTCCTGACTTTGCCAGTGAGATTTTTAAATGAAGTTAATCATAAGGTAGGTATCTAGATCTTCAAAATTAGTTTTAGGATATGTAGTCAATGGGGAGTTAATTGATACAGACAATAGAATTTTTGAAATTAGCCATTTCATTTTTAAAAGGCTTTAAACTGGTCAGATTTGTTAGAGACCTAAGTTATAGGCTTTTCAGACTATGTAAAGGGACCTATAAAGGGACCCAACTGGCTCATGGAAGCAATTGCTATTAAAAGAAAACAGTTCCACATATAAAGAATGATTTTGTACTACAATTTAACTCATTATACTGTTCATTTTTTTAGTAATGTCTTTCTGTATGTTTGGTCAAGGTGCTCACAAAGAGACATAACAAAGTTGCCATAATTTCCCATAACCCTGTGAAATTTCTGAAGATAATTTATTTCTTCTTGTGGACCCATTCTTGCATTCTCATTCTGCATATCATTATTGTGTAGACTCTGGGTCATTCAATTATCTAGTTCATTTCCACTCCTTGATGTTGGACAGTTTTTGTAGAAATACACAAGAAACTATAGGTTTTAATTAAGCAACCCATTTTTACCTGTCAAAAATCATTATAGATGCTGCTTATAGTTTAATAGTAAAGATGGAAAAAATTATTTAAATTACTCTAATAAGGGTAGTGAAGCTTAGTTTTATGGTTTATGCATGTACAAAATTACAGGTATATGCCTATCTTACGAGAAAAGATGTAGAGGTTGAATACCTCTCACCAGCTTGACTTGTTCATTTAGCTATTGATTTTTCAGAATGTAAATTAGTTTTCATCATTAAGGGTATTGTCGTAAATGTTATAGACAAAAAATACATGTAAAATTTTAAAGCATTGTTATAAGATCTTTACAAAATCTAATGAAAAAGCATGAGAATGTATACATAAAATTTTTCTTATCTACAGGGTTCAGTTACTTTATTAACAGGTCTGAAAAACGTGTTATGTTTTTATAGATAAATTATTTATTATTTGGTTATTTAGTTCATAAGGACAGAAATGTGATGGCAAAACCCCTCGATAGTATGTTTATAAAGATCTATTTTAGAGCTTCAGATAAAAGATATGGCAGTAAGTTGAGGAGAGAGTTGTTATGAATGCTTTAATTGTTTGAGGTCATAGGAAATGAAATCAGATCAAAAAAAAAAAAAAAAACCAAGTTTTACTCACTTTTGTTCTTTGATCCACTGATTAACATTTGCAACCACTAACTCACTTTCCTGATGGAGGTGACTGTTGTCAGTTCGTGCTGCTTCCAGAGACTGGCACAAAGTTTCCAGCTGTGGATGCAGAGAGATCAAAGCATATGATGGACTCCCTAGAACACACTCTATCTGGAATACTAATAATAGTCTGTACTACTTGTAAAGAATCAAGTCATTTTTCTCCACTCCTTCAAATAATCAGGGTTTCCTTGTACATGCTATTAATTGATTCAATATGCTAGAAGGAATGTCTGAACTTTTCCCACGCCTTACATTTACCCGTTTATTATAATATACACTCGTCTACCTCCAGAGGTTGTTTTAATTGAAATCAGATTTATTTTATGAAAATGGAACCATTATAACTTACTATGTTTCAGTTTAAATGTTTTATTCTTTCCACTTTTGGTTTTATTTTTGCTATGTATTTCTTAAAGATTAGCTCTTTGGTCATGGCTCATTGCATTAGAATGGAAAGATGTTAAAGGAATGGAATTTTTTTTTGTATATTCAACATATAAAAAAAGTAGGGAACGTTGAAAAACAGAACAACTTAAAACTCGGGAGCTGAATGTCAGACTTTCACCTTTATATCTCCAAGTGAAATCAAGTACAAGTCAATGGTGGTGAAAATCTGTTAACATCTGATACATACTTGGGGCCTAAGTAAAAGGACAAAATAGTTTGATGATTTCTGTACTGTTGCTTTTGGGTACTCCAGTTTACATAGCAAAATGCATAACAACAAGAATTATTCCAGCAGTCTCTAAATGGGCCAAAACCTGATTTTTTCAATAGTCACTTCCTTTTCTAGCTTCCACAACCACTACTAAAGCAAATTCACAATAATTAATAATTCTGTAGGAATGAAATTCTAAAAAACTAACTTCACTATAAAAACAAAATTCTGAGTGGAGAAATCTTTTATTCAACAAATAAGCTTACATGAAGAAACAACAAGAAAAAGCAGATTTATAAGCAATTACTGGCAAAAACAGAAAAAAAAGAAAAAAAAGAAAAAAAGACATAATAAAAAAACATATGTGGATTTTTAAGAATATATCTATATTTTCTTGTTTTCCAAATGAGAACATACATTTAAAATTACCATTTCCTTCAATAACATTTTATCATTGTTAAAATGAACAAAAATTAACATCAGAAATAGTGTGCCTTTTTGACTTCTGTTCAAAATAGTGGTCTCATATCAATGACATTTAAAAGTTCTTAGTGTAATAAATCTTCAAATACTATGCATAAAAGCCTCATATTAATATGTGTAATATTAAGATAGAATATATAACTAATTAAAATCAAATCAAAATAATACCCACTTACTCTTGTGAGAGCCATGTTATGCATATTAATGTTATGTAATAGATTGCACTAATGTTGTAAAACAATTTACTTATTCTATATATCTTTAAAACATTATCATGTATTATTGAACTACACACAATTTGTATCTGGTTGCTTTTGTAATTATGTGAAATTAGAAAAAGTTTAGTAATTGACAAGTTATGATTTCCTGATGTAGCGACAAAAAATATAAAACATATCAAACAGATGTTGACAAAAAAACAATGACCTGCAAAGCTTAATAAGGGTTATAAATATGAGTGTATTATCTGTCTATCTATCTATCTATCTATCTATCTATCTNGCCTAAGTAAAAGGACAAAATAGTTTGATGATTTCTGTACTGTTGCTTTTGGGTACTCCAGTTTACATAGCAAAATGCATAACAACAAGAATTATTCCAGCAGTCTCTAAATGGGCCAAAACCTGATTTTTTCAATAGTCACTTCCTTTTCTAGCTTCCACAACCACTACTAAAGCAAATTCACAATAATTAATAATTCTGTAGGAATGAAATTCTAAAAAACTAACTTCACTATAAAAACAAAATTCTGAGTGGAGAAATCTTTTATTCAACAAATAAGCTTACATGAAGAAACAACAAGAAAAAGCAGATTTATAAGCAATTACTGGCAAAAACAGAAAAAAAAGAAAAAAAAGAAAAAAAGACATAATAAAAAAACATATGTGGATTTTTAAGAACAATATATCTATATTTTCTTGTTTTCCAAATGAGAACATACATTTAAAATTACCATTTCCTTCAATAACATTTTATCATTGTTAAAATGAACAAAAATTAACATCAGAAATAGTGTGCCTTTTTGACTTCTGTTCAAAATAGTGGTCTCATATCAATGACATTTAAAAGTTCTTAGTGTAATAAATCTTCAAATACTATGCATAAAAGCCTCATATTAATATGTGTAATATTAAGATAGAATATATAACTAATTAAAATCAAATCAAAATAATACCCACTTACTCTTGTGAGAGCCATGTTATGCATATTAATGTTATGTAATAGATTGCACTAATGTTGTAAAACAATTTACTTATTCTATATATCTTTAAAACATTATCATGTATTATTGAACTACACACAATTTGTATCTGGTTGCTTTTGTAATTATGTGAAATTAGAAAAAGTTTAGTAATTGACAAGTTATGATTTCCTGATGTAGCGACAAAAAATATAAAACATATCAAACAGATGTTGACAAAAAAACAATGACCTGCAAAGCTTAATAAGGGTTATAAATATGAGTGTATTATCTGTCTATCTATCTATCTATCTATCTATCTATCTATCTATCTATCTATCTATCTATCTATCTATCTATCTATCTATCTATCTATCTATCTTATGTATATATATATATACATGTTTATATATGTTTAAGCGAGAGTAATTTGAAGCAGAATACCTAGAAATTACATAACTTGATATTCACATTATCAAAAATGTTAGAAAGAAATTTCATACTTCAGGTGTTTTGTTCATAAAAAAGAATGAGAAAATAACAACTGTTTTGGATACACAGTGAAACTCAGCAGGAATAAAACTGTGCTTTGCATAATTTTACAATTTTTATTGAGACTTTTGAAAAATAATCATTGGTAGTATTCTCCTGTTTTCTTTGCTTTCAAAAAATTGTGAAAAAATTGTAGTCCTCATAAAAATGAAGTTTCAATAAATGTGAATTAGGTAGGTAAGTCATGACCTTAAGAGAAAGAGAGCAAACATGCTTCTAGTATTTTTCATCAGTTTCAATCTGCATTACATGCCTTCTCACCTAGCCTGTTGTCTCTAAAGAAAAGACAAAGAAATGTGTAAATTCATGTAGTAATTTTGGACCAAGCCTTATTGTGCAGTAAAAAGAGATAGTTACCAGCTATTTTTCCTTTTCTCCATTAATCCTTGCTGAACCATTTTTCGTAGACTGTGGGTGACCGCAGGCTGCTTAGAGATTGATCTCAGCAGAGAGTAAATGGTTAAAGGGCAATTCTGTAGGTATAAATTTACAACCTTCATCATGTCAGCAGAAGAGTATTAGCTGCTACGAATGGTGCAGAGATCAGTACACAGAAAGCACATCTCTACCAGACTATTTCTTCTTTTGGGACACCTAGATAAGTGTGAGATAATGATCTGTAAAGAAACTTTCTGTTGTTTCTCCAGCCTGCCCCTTCCTGAAACTTCATGCTCTCTGTGTCTAACTCTGTGCTGGTAATTACCATGGCACACTCAACATTCCTGGCCCTCTCATCAGTGTGAGCATGACATTACCCAGGTGGGCTTGCATGAAAAGTGAGGCCCAGAGTTTGAGAAAGGACAAAATCTTGTCTACCAAAACATGGCTTCAATATGGGGTTAGTTAAAGCTTGCGTCTAAGCCCAGGAGCTCAGAAGTACAACAAAATGCACTAATATAAATGTAAAACAAGCAAACAAACAAACAAACCAACAAAACAAACAAACCAAAACAAACAAACCAAACCAAAACAAAAATGCAAACAAAAAAGCAAACAAAAAACCCCCACCAAACTTAAAACAATTTTACAAATTATAAGAGATTACATTGTAACATGCCTAAATAGAAAACTAGGACTAAGCCATCAAAGTAATTTTCCACTTGTGTCCTAAGAAAAGACACAAGCTCCACAGGAACTCAGCTCCACATAAGCAGTTCCTTCGCTAACCCAGTGTGCCATGTGCTAACCTACCATGAATGAAATTATCAAGATTAGCAAATGAAAGGCCCAGTCTTAGTACGAACCTGCTTTTAGTGGATTGAAGGCTTTTATTCTGCAGCATGTTATTCATCATATTTCCCAAATATTGTCAATGGTTTGAGTGGATATACTGCTGTTCTTAGAGGTGTGTTTTTGAAAGTAGAAAGTACACAATATTTTCCATAATGAATTTTACCAGTAATTGAGTCATTCTTTATGTCCTCGAGGAAGGGCTGTTGAAGCTGTAGAGTGGATAGTCTCTGAGAGATGTGAGTGGATATGCGTAATACAAAGCATTCAGACTTGACTTCCAAGAGCCTTTAAGAAATTCCATTAATGAAAGTTTTCTCAGGAACTAAAGTAGCCAGGTTTATATAAAACAAGGCCAAGTTTCATGATGTTAAATTAGTGATGATGTTAAATGACACAGTTAATATAAGTGTGCTGAAAATGTGTACAATTAGTAATGAAGTGTAACTTGAGTGTAAAAGTGCAGTTCTTAGGCTGTGCCAAATTAATAGATTTTGCCTTTAGAGGTGAATGAAGGCATGAATAACAAAATGATAACTTGACAGTGATATTCAGCTTTTGAGAGTGGTAGAAGGTACAGTATATTTTATCAGTTGCCCACAGTGTACAATATCTAATATCACAAATAAAAATATTATCTTTGTCCAGTTTTTAAAACAGTTGTTTAATTTTCAGGAGGTCTGATTTTCTACTGTTATAAAATCTGAAAATTCATAACCCTTCAGTATTGTTCAACGATAAGCATCAGGAAATTATTTTCTATATCTGGATTTATACCCTGTATTAATGTAATTTAATTGCAGTTGTCTAAGTAAGATTCCTGAAACAGGAACATAATGTCTTTCATTGGTCCTTCCACAGATATGAACAAGCAGTCTTAGTCTACCTGAATCTCTTTCTAGAGCTGAAAAGAGGCTCAGTTATCTTAAGTATGACAGGTGAGTGCAGAGAGGATGCGAGCATAATCTATTTATTTAACACACCTCTTAGAAACTGGTTTTGTTTCCTGCTCTTTCTCTTATATTTTCTCTTGAAAAATGACTATAGAATGGTCATAATATGATTGCAGAAACAATTTACAATATGTGTTAATGGCAGAAGCTTCAGTACCCTCTCACCTCCTTCCCTCAAATATTTAATTCTTTGCAGAACTTTTTCCTAAAGTATTATCACATCTTCATCCGTAATGATGAGGTAACATGTGTCCATAATAAATTAATAATAAAATAAGATTAATTATAGAAGGTCATGAGTTTATGGATGGAAGATAGTAGTTTAATGGAGAAGAAATACCTGGGTATTGCAATGCTTCTGTAGGCAAAATCTGTATATTTAGCAGAATGAAAGACCTAGGATTAAAATACCCACTGAAGAAATATAAATATATCTTAATAAATATATAATTTATAAAAATAAAATACAACTGAAGAAACCAACTTGCATATTGTTAACTCAAACTGTAAGTTCCTCATTCTAAACTGTGCCATAACTTGTCAATCTGTTGCTGATCTTTCCTGTAAGGAAATGCAAGTCTCGGGATGTCTGTCCACTTGGGCAAATGTTATTGCTTTGTTTACATGTAAGATTTTTGTTCCTGGACAAACAAAAACACTTTTTCTGGTGCACAGATATTCATATAATTGGCATTTGAGTGATTTTTCAGTAATTCTTGTACTTTTCAAGTAAGAGTAGCTTCTTGCATTTATGCTTTAAATCTACATCAGAAAGATGCAACATTAATGGGAAAAAAACCTCATGTAACAAAAAGACTATGAATACAAGGAGCTAGACAAATATATTTATATTTTCATTTACATTTATTTTTAACCAGTATTTATGCATGTTTTCTATACTGACAAACACTGTTTCATGTTTTCATATATTATTTGCATTATTTTTGAAGTAAATTCAACATAATTGCATGATCACTAGATACAGTAAGACAGGTAAGCTTGGTCCTATAATACCTTAAATGCACACTTGAAAATAGAATTTGACTTATAGAACTCTGGTCTAAGTTTATCGTTGTTTCAGTCTTGCATTTTAGATTTTGCAGAGACAGCTATGGAGCATCCTAGCAATTTCTATTTTCTCTCATTGTTGAGAGGAATATATGAATCTTTATTATTATTATGGGATACACAGGAGATGACATCAGCAATCACCGTACTAGGGAACACATCCTTCAAAGCTGCTGAAATTTGTAAAAAACCTTTTCCCCATATCATTCACTATAATTGTGGAGCATTTTGTTGTCTAAGATGGGAAGCTAGTGGAATTTCCAAGGCAGCATAGTAAATAATGTTAGGCAAATAGGCAGAAAGACAGGAAGAGCAATCCTTCAAATCTCCTTAGATATATAACTACTAGTATCTCTCTATTACATTACTAATAAGTATTGTACCAAATGCACTGGTAAGTTCACATTTAACTAACATTTTTCCTTAGATAATCAGTGAATATACAGGAGAAAATACTTTGAGATTCTTCAACACCATGGAATTTTAGGGCATGAAATGTGAATCATGTTAATGAAAAATGGATGTTGACTCTTTCTTTTACCTACTTGTCTATCCTGGCCACAGTAGAAAGATGTGCAATGAAAAATAGCTCTAGAAGTTTTTATCACAACTTGTCTTCAAAAAGGCAAGATTTCTGAAAGACAGTCTATAATTTTGTGGGTATTCATTTTTATCTGCTATTAAATCTTTCTATATTCCTACTGTTTAAAATTCAAATATTCTTTCGGTTTGTCAAGCTAAAAATACAAAATTAAAAAACAATTCTGAAAAGTTTTGTATGAAAGAATTTTTTAGAAACACTTATAGCTAAAATTGTTGCCTATAGGATGAACAAATTTATAATCAATTGCAGAATTACTTTGCAGGAAATAAATAAATAAATAAATAACCCCCAAACAAAAAACTTACTTGAAGTTTGAAAAATGACATAATTTAATAAGGAATTTTGACTCATGCAATTACTTTAAATCAGAAAGAATGGATTACTCATGCTACATAATGTAATTGTGGAATTAGTAATTCATTGCTTACTGAAGTGATGTATTAAAAAAACCAAACCAAACCAAATTAAACCCATAAAAAAAAAAAAACCAAAAAAACAAACAAAAACAAACAAACAAACAAACAAAACAAACAAACAAAAAAACTTTAATTCAAATTTATCATTATAAAAAGAGTGTAATAGAGTGGAGCATTCCTAAAGACAGGAATGAGGCTGTTTTAATCCCTTTAAATATTCCTTAAAGAAAATTGTGTGCTGTCCTTGGGATCATGTGAAAAGCATGCATGTGCCTTCATCACTCTACGAACAAGATGTCTTAGATTCACTATGGTATTTAAAATTGACCCAGTGCTATGCTCCTTTCCTGGAGGTTACATCTTCGACAAAGGCAGATAGGGCACCTGGATAGTGGGAGATGTCTCTGACCTGACCACACAATCCTAATTCTTTCAGTTTCTTCAGTTTCCTATCATTGATGGGCTCACATAGAAAAAATAACTCCTTCTCAACCAGAATTTTTCCAGGTTTGTCACTCTTAGGCATGGATCAGCAGCAGAAGCACTGGAATCTTTAACATGACAGCTAGATCTGCTGCATCACTGGGTGAGACAGGGTCTTACACTTTATGTTCTGCAGAAGTCTGTTTGAGTGTCCCAAGGCATCTGAATTTGTTTTACCCAATTGTTTATCTTATGAAATACATTATCTTTAATTACTTTTTGGCTCTGTTTTATGCCTTTAAATGAACAAGGCCGTGTGACTTTACAATCTAACTTTGGTGAAGTTTATATCTGAAGATTCTTCAATCTGCCTCCTTGTTCATTGGAGACAAATAGAATCATCATTTTGTTATACTTGATGTGCCCTTTAATGACACCTGACTACTGACACTCTTTATGACTATATGCATAAGCACAGATATCTGAATTCCTATAGGAGAACCCTTTAATGGAGGCTTAGAGTCAGTTGATTAAAAGAATATTTATCACACTCAGGTGCTTGTTAGTAGATACAAAGAGAAGATGGCATGACTTCTCACTTGCTATCTACCATAAGCTGTGGCATCAATGCCAGCTGACAGTGTGTTCAGCTGTCTCTGCAACAGATTACATCAAATTGAACAACACATGATTTCTCTTAATTATTGCAAGAGAAACTAGCATTCAGATACATTCTTTAAATGCACAATAAACTTTCTCTTCCTTCTCTTCAGTAGAAGGGAAAAACATGTAGTTTGTGGCACAGCTTATACAACTGATAACTGCAACACCCTTCTCAGCAACTCTCTTGTGTTTTGAAGGCAATGAACAAAATCTATCTACTGTTTGCCCTTAGTTGCTCTGGGTATGAAGGTAGTAAGTGGTATGCAATTAGTATATCAGTATATATTATTAGATCAGTGACCATTCTCATTCTATTTCCTTTTTGGACATACAGTAAGGACAGGTGACAGTATATTAAAGTATAATCTTGAAACAAGCGAGTAATCAAGAGGATTCAGTGGTTTGTACTTTAAGCACTTTAAGCACTTTAAGACAATGTAATATGATAAATTTGAGAACTTTCTAATTTTGAAATCAAATATTAAATATGCATCCCTTACAGCTTGTATAAAAAAGCATGATTTTTCAGTAATCGTTTAAAATAAAAGTTCTCTACTGTTAATACACAGAAACACCCAAATATTTTCAATTTAAATCCTGGAAATACTTGTCCAAATACAGCAGGTTTTCTTGAAGGAGGAAGATTTTAGGGGAAAAAAAAAAAAAAAAAAAAAAAAAGGGGGAAAAGAAA
>VXAU01002355.1:32985-44165 GCA_013399695.1 Formicarius rufipectus | reverse complement strand
AAAATTTAGGGGGAAAAAAAAAAAAAAAAAAAAAAAAGGAGGGAGAAGTAAGATTGAGGGGCTTTACTTTGAACTCCTGGTTGAGTTCATGTCAATGTTTTCAAAAAGAAGAAAAAAAAAGAAGAAGAAAGAAAGGATGTTTCCCGCAGAAATATAAAAAAGATGCAAATAATGTGGAGAAAGACCAAATATTTTTTTATGGGGGAAGGCTCCCCACAATGGGCTCTGAGAAATTTGGGAAAGGGACTATTATGTTGCTTGTGCAAATCCATATTTTATGATTTCCCCTTAAACAGTGAAGTTTTTCTTTGCTGCTGTGCTTTGGGGAATAAAGATGAAAAGCTACTAACAATTTGGCTGCATGTTTTTAATAAAACCCAGGTTTTCTTTTGAGGTCACTAAAAGAAGCACAATTTCAAATTCATGTTTTAACAAATCCATAATGCATCAGTAGACTTACCTTCTTGTCTAAGAGAATGCCAGAGAAAAATTATGCTGTGGGTTCAAAAAAAGAAATGCACATCACTATGAATAAGTAGTTAAATAGAAAAATTTGTTCTTAGAAACTTCTGGTTCCTGTTTCCTGAACTATCTGTGTGTTTATGTTACTCAATCATTGGTGAGAGAAAACAATAGGCAAAAATAGTTTTAGGACTAGGGGTTAGACTTCCTTTTGGCTTGATTCCTTTCTTAGAAGTCTTGTATTTTTGGTGGCAGTGTGCTGACTTCAAGAGAAGAGGTGGCACAGTTCCCCAAGGCTTTGAGTTGGGTGCAGCCTGGCATATCTGACATGGGAAAAATGAGCCATCCATCCATTCCTCTCACTGTCCTTAGATGCCACCAGAACAAGAGTCCATGCACTTTAATACTGTGTTTTATATTGAACTTGAGGCTGCTGTGTATATCAGTTTTGCTGAATTCAGTGTAGGACCAGTTTTTCTGGATTAGGTCTGATGAAAATGCAAACTAATGTGCTAGCGAGGCACTTTCCTATTTACATGAAACTGTATTCCAGTTGCAGGCAAGTTGGATAATTTGTTTTGCTGGCAGCTCAGAATACAGGGTGCATTGAACTCTTAGTTTTAAGCACCATAGTTTTCAGTAAAACTGTTTTACATCCTTTTGATTTCTTTTTACATAAAATAAATGTAATGTATTTAGGGATTAATCATAATTGAAGCAGACACCATACAGCGTAGCAAAGGTTGAAGAGGTTTTAAATTAAAATAAGAAAGTGACCAAAATGCTGTGTTTTGTTTTAGGTTTTTTAATGTCAGCTTTCAGACAAGCGTGGAATAATGAATGTGAAATTATTCTTTTAAAAATAATTAACAACAGATCAAGAATATATAATTGGTTCAATCAAAACATGGCAGATGAATATGGTGGCAAAAAATTAAATTGCTTCTGAAGTAGAAAACTACTATATATAAATTCTGGTCTGCCTGATGAAATAATGTCCTGTTTTATTTATTTTACAGGATAAATGGACTTCAAACATTTCATAAATTTTGAGAGTTTTAAAGATTTTACATTTATTTCCTTACATTTAAATAAGAGCAACATGATTAGGAGAAATTATTCTACATTTTATTTTTTCAAATTTGTGTCACCTTCACTGAAGATACAGATTACTGTATGTTAATCTATGAAAGAAGAAATATGCCATTTGGTTTACTGTTCTCCAATATGTATGTAACAGTGCACAAACAGTTAAACACATAGGTTAAGAAACATAAGTGGTTAAACTATCAAAATAATTTACATGCACAAATGTCATCTGAGTTAAAAAAAAAAAAAAAGGGAGGGGGAGAGTGGAGAGGATATTGTACTAACTATGTATGCCAAATGATGACTCTCTGTGAATCTATTGCAGTAGATTTATCCAAGCAGGTACCTGAAAAACCATAGGCAATGTAGATTGTGTGTTTGCACAGCTAGCAATTTTCCAGGGTAGCTCAGACTAATCTGCCACCGCTGCTTTAACATATCATCTCTGGACTTATTTCTGCCCCTTATTTGACTCTGAAAGAAGCTATTTAAGCCCACACATTTAAGACAATGCAACAAAATCATTTTCTACTAGGGTGACATGCTGAAGCATTTTGGCACAGAGTTCACCGCAATCCAAAACCAGTATAGGTGAAGAGTGAAAACATGCCCAAGTGCCCAGGAAAGGTTGAGACTGAATCAGCCAGTATTGACACTGATGTAGGCTGTCACTACAACCTTAGAGCATTAGATCAGTCATGTTGAAACATATTTAGGCTTCCTAACTAACTCAAAGTATGGTGGGACAAATTTTAACTACATGCACTGCTGAAGGAGATTTTCCAAAGATGAAAGGCTTTTCACCTGAAAAAACCCATTATTAGTAATGTCCCATACGGAGGAGGAGGTCCCACAGATTTATGTACATTCAAGTTGCTCAGGTGCTCATGAACCTGATCTTCCCCTAATGTCAAGGAACCTTACTCCCCCAGTCTCCATCTTGCTGTTCCTCTACTCAAGAGGTGTGGAAAGAGAGGTTACCATTGAAGACTGAGGCAAAAAAATTGTCATGAAGTACCTCAGCCTTCTCCTCATCCATGTTACCAGTTTACTGGCATTGTTTAGCAGGGTCTACACCTTCCTTGACCTTCCTTTTCTGTTTTAAATACCTGTAGAAGCCCTTCCTGTTATTCTCTGCATTCTTTGCCAGGTTCAGTTCCAGCTTTGCCTTGGACTTCCTTACCTCATCCCTATGCAACACTTCATCTCTGTACTCTTCCCAGGTCACTTGTCTCCCTCACTGATCACTTGCAGGAAGGGCCTCTTTTCAGTTTGGATTTCTAGGCTTAGTCCATGAACATAGTCTGGATTTGCAGGAAAATTCAACAAAATCCCACTTGTCCCTCCCAAGGAAGCTTCCTTTTTTCTCCTCTGAGGTTTTGTGGGCTCCTCTGCCTCTCACAACATTATCCATCTCTGCGTGAGCTGCAGATTTGCAGCTTTACACAATGAACATCAGAAACTGTAGAGCTGCAAATAATCCTCTCTATCCCTCCTTTAAGGGCATGTTTAGTTTGCCCAAAAGGAAAAATCATCTTCCCCACTCTTCAATCTGTGTCATTTCCCAATGCCCATAAAGGAACAATTAGTTTCAGAAAGAGTAGAACAGAAGAAAAGTATACTCTTATTACAGAATAGCACATTCTAGACTTCTCATTAGGAAATTGTCAGGAACTGATAATGACCATGTAATAAACATATCTCAAGTTACAAGAATTTTTTTTCTGAAGACTAAGATTTCTTTTTCTAGGACTAATGCTTAGGGTCATACCAAAATGGACAATTGTTCTACTTTCTACTTGCTTGAGAAAATTTTAAAAAAAAACAGAAGTATATGATTAGTAGATTTCTATGAACCTGTCAAAGCTCAATTAATTCAAGCACATCTCCAAAACTGCACTTTTAAATTGTAAAAGTCCTATAATCTCACTTAGATAGCTCTTCCACCTTATAAGAAGTTACAGGGAAAAAGACATAGTTATATATAAAAATATTAAAACCCCCAAAGCCTTTTATACTCTGTTTGAATTAGTTTATGCTACACTTACAGATGAAAATCAAATTTTGCTTATTCACATTATTCTATTTATTTGGTACTCCTTGAGCACCCAATACATTTCTTTGCTTTATTCATGCAAAATTTAGTGTTCTCATGAACACATTTACTATTCTATCTTCCCACTATTTTTCCCTCTATCACCTATGGTTTAAAGATGTCATTTGCTTCTATCTTAAAACAAATAGAGGTTGCTGAAAAAAATCTACCACTGCACAACTCTCATGGATAAGATTCTAAAACATAAATGTCATGAGTCATTAAATATTTAAAGGCATAAAAGTATTCCATTTTAACAATTTAAATAAACCCATAAACATACAATATTGAATCTCAGTGGATTCAAACTGCTACTTGCTTAGTAACTGTAAGAGTGACACGTGACGTCTGCTGTTTCTTGATTTTCTTTCCCATGATATCTACTCCAGTTTCTAATACAGGGGGGAAAAAAAGGGAAAGAAAATCTTTTGAAGCACAATTTTTCCTCTGTCTTTTTATTTCTGGCAGAGTGAGGTTGTGAATTTAAATTTCAGAGAGAAACAATAGGCACTAAATAGTTACCTTCAGCTTTACTAAAGTACTTTGCAAACTTCAGTGCATTTAGTGCTAAGTAGTACTGCTTTAACAATTTCAGTTATTTAACACCTTTTAATGTCTCTCTTTTTCTTGAAGGTTACTAATGGAGTATTTGTTATTACAAACCTATTTATTTAATATATTTGAGGCTATCTTTCTTGGCCTGTTTCTTGGCAGAAGTAAGTAAAAAGAGAACTCTGTGTAGCATATACAGAAAAAAAAATGCTTCATTTTTTCATTATTTAATTCTTAAAGTAGAGACTTCATTAACTATTATCCCTTAGTCATAAAAGGCGAGTATGGATAACAGAGTAGTGGTCATAGCAGACCTGAACAGCAAGCAGGGATGACTCAATATAACTGAAATTACTCAATTCCTTCCTCCCACTTAAAAAAAACCAAACACCAAAAAACAAAAAAACCACACAAACAAACAAAGAAACAAAAACAAACAAACAACAAAAACAAACAAACAAAACCTATATATATGTATTTAGAGAGATACAATTCATTTGATGTGCTGTCAGATTTTTGCTGGATATAGAAATATCTTCAATATCTTCTGAATTACATCTTGTTTTGAAAACTAATCTGGCTCTGGTGTCTTTTGTCAACAACTTCCTGTAAATCGAATCACAGAATAGGTAAGGTTGGAAGGGACCAAAGTGTATCACCTGGTCCAACCTCCTTCCTCAAGCAGGGTCATCCTAGAGCACATTGCACAGAATTGCATCCACACAGTTCTTGAATGTCTCCAGTGAGGGAGACTGCTCAACATCTCTAGGCAATTGTTCCAGTATGAGGGCACTTCTACAGTAAAGAACTTCATATTCAGGCGGAACTTAGCTGACTGAATTCCAACCATAACCTGAGCAATCACACTAACTTAAAGTAAATAAATGGGCAAGAAACTACTACAAATACAAAGAAAAATAATTTTTCAGGAATAAGGGTCTGTTATTGCCTCTATGATAAGAAGAAAATCAATCTTTAAAACAACCTGTATCTCAAACTGTGTGGATGCCAAAAAACAGTCCAATATTTTTCAAGCAGAAAAAGGACTTTGTTCTGCTGAGCAGATTAAGGAACAAAACAGAGGTGCATCTGGACAGATGAGGCAGTTACTCTTTCAGAAGGGAAGCATCTCTCTCTAGTTGACTTCAAGGACCTCACTGACCAATTGACTATCCAGCAACTCCAGCTGATGATGAATGAAAGGAAGGAAAGTTTGACTCCATTCTGTCTTCTTTGTAGAGATGAAGCAGAATAAAATGGGTACTGTGATTTTTTTTATGTACAATGAAATTGAAAGCCTCTTGCAGTATAGTTTCATAACAGTATCTTATAAAAGTTTATTTGCCTATTGTCACAAATCTGTACTAGGAAATCTGCAGCAATATTTTCTTTGTATACAAGATATATCTATTAAAATGACTGTGACCTGGAAAAAAATGAAACCAAGAATAACATATTAGAAAAAGTCATTGTATACATAGAGGACATTGAAAAATAACAAAGATTCCTTTGTATTAAAAGGAAAATTACTTCCAAATCAAAGTGAGTTGCCATTAACTCTCTCATTCTGCTTTTTAGGACATGTGACTAAATATCATTTATATGACAGTCTCATTATTATAGATGCACTATAAGGAAATAGCAAGGAAGTACTGTAGATAGAGTGGTAACCTAGTAATGTAACATGATTTACTTGCAAGGGATGATGAAAAATAGTTAATGGTAATCAATCCAATGAAGAAAAAAATTCTTCTCACTAGATTCAATGGTTACATAAATAAATAAAACCCACTATCAAAGCACCATTATTTTTTTTTAGAATGCATATTCTGCAGAGAAAAAATTTTATTTAATGTGATTGGAAAACACATAACACACTGTAGGTCCTCTTGTAATAAATATGAAGAAATAGAATTTAGCTGAGTTCTTACATGAATATTCCACTTACAAAGTTCTCCTGACTCAGAAAGGTGGGAAAGAAAAAGAAAAAAGAAAACTCTGGTAGTACAAGAAACTGTGAATCAGGTGCCAGTGTTCTTAAATGCAGCATACAGCTTCCACTTAAGAAATAATTTGAAGTAGCAGTCCTATTTAGCATATCATAATTTTTTGAACAAAACAGTAACTATGAGTAAGTAGAAAGTGTTGACAAGGTGTTATGTAGTATTCTTTATATCCCACAAATACTTCTAAATTTTGGAGAAAGCCTTTTATTTGGGCTATTTATTAAAACCAAACAAAAATTAAAGAGCACTAAATTGTTTAGTCATTTAACAGCATTTTGTTAAACATTTTCTAACTTTAAAAGCATCCTGAAAAAGTTTTTCAGTCCTACAAATATTTCCATTTTTAATTTTTTTTTTTTTTAATTTCTAAAAATCTGGAAAAAAATCCAAGTCCTTCACTTCATATTTTTCAAATCACTGACTTTCTTTCCTATGTGAGTTCAATCTTCACTAGGCAATTTTCAGTGCACCTATGGGACTTCTTTCTCTCCCCAGGCTTTCACATTGCCAAAGTACAGACTGGGATCCTTTCCCCCATGAAAAGCTAGCATACCTAAGATGAGCATTGGGGTATCCTTGCTTCTGCCCTTAATATGTTTGACTACATCTCTGTGTGTCTGTGATTACTGCTAGCAGTTTCACAATCAGTGATTCTTGCTCAATCCAGAAAATAAAATGGAGTAGTGGTAAAAGATTATTTTAAGTGCAATTTTGAAAGGCAAAACCCAACACTCCATCTGTGTTTCGCTGTTGGATGTTTCTTCAAGAAGGAAAAAAAATCTCTGTAAATATTTATCATAGCCTTCAAAACATAGAAAACAGAAAATTTAAAATATGGAATTAAGTCTTTTATTAAATATTAGGGAAGTGGTAAAAGAATATGATGCAACAATCTTTGCTATTTCGTTTGCTTGTTTATTCTGTTATTCATAAAATTAGAGATACAGATACTGACTTTACTCTTTGCATATGCATGCTTCTATGAAACAACTATTTAAAATATATTCATATATCAATGGGCCAACCCTGTGTACCCCTTTCATGAGTAATCTATTAAGGAAAAAAAATGAGTACATTTTATATGTTTGTGTACTGTCTCAAAGCAGATCTACCTGAACAAAGTCTAGAAGTGAAAGATGAAGACTGTATAAGTAGAACACTGGCAATGTCAAGATCATTGAGAAGAAAGACAATCCCTGAATAGTTTCAGACCTTGTTTTTGGAAAGGAAGCCACTTCATAATTTTTCCAACATTCACCTAGAGAATATCCATTGGATTGAAAAGAATAAAACGGTTTTAGTTCCAGCTTTCTTCTGGTATTTTCATGCATGTATTTGCATTCCCAAATATACATTAATTTTCTTATATAAAATAAGGAAGGGAGATATCTATTACCAACTTTACACTTATTTTGCTCATGGATAGTCTGTGCTTCTCAGTCCCAGTAAAAGAACCTATCCCATCTTACTATTAACTCTGAAATCAAGATGGAGAGTAAACCCCTAAATATTCTAATGATGTTGTTGGATGGGCAGTATCAACTGTCTTCTGGAATCAGAAGATACATTATTGTTGTTGTTGGCTGGACTTTGCGAACGAAGATTTGGGATAAGCCTGCGCAATGGATTTTTTAGGTGAGGCACAGTGTGCGCGGAACTGGCCCCACACCCTTTACTCCTGAGGTTCATTTTGCCACAGCCGAGCACACTCAGACAGTGACAGCGAGTTCCTCAGGATTTGAACCGTTGTCCTCAGAGGAGGAGCCGGCTCCAGAGGTGGTGACTTACACCACTCGGCCAACGCCCACCGCAGATACATTATTTATTTCTTTGTAAATAACTCCTCCTGCTATACCCCATCTCATCCTTAGCACTGCTTTGGTATCTTGTTTGACCCTTATCTATCCGTTACCAGGAAGTTGACCAAAAGGTAGCACAATTATTTTACATAGCCAGAAAAGCAAATATATGTAAATGTCTTATGATTTCAGTGAAATTGCTTACCTGATGCTAGCATACTAAAGAAAAACTATTTTCTAAATTATTTTTAATTTTTGTTGATGAATCAATTTTTATACTTTTCTTTCATTTTGGGCTTAGAATACTAAGTAAAACTGAAATATTGAAAATTTCCATACCAGGTTTTATGTATTCTCTACCTCTTTCCTGGTTCCAAGATCTGTGTTGTTCTGAGTAGGTCACAATTTCCACCTGCTTTTTAGCAACTCTTACCAGTTCCCATATCCACATTTAAGTGAAGATGGCTCACATGTAAGTTTATATTTTCAACCTCTTTCTTCTAAGCACAGTCAACCCTTTATCCCTTTTGTGTAACCAACTTTGTCGTCTAAAATGAGCTTTGAAATATTCTACCAGACAACAGGTGGAATAATTAACAATAATCGTGTCAGTTAAAACGAGTGAAGAAATCGACATACTTGACAGCATACTTCTGATCATCTACCTCTTATTTATTAAAAATATACATCACATAATTAGGAATTTGGCTCATAGACATTGCTGACAACAATATGCTTGACACATCTATTTTTTTCAACAATTTGACATAGTGATCCTTGATGTCCCATATTTGGAGGAGGCGGAGGAGGAGGAGGAGAAGAAGAAGAAGAAGAAGAAGAAGAAGAAGAAGAAGAAGAAGAAGAAGAAGAAGAAGAAGAAGAAGAAGAAGAAGAAGAAGAAGAAGAAGAGAAGAAGAAAGAAGAAGAAGAAAGAAGAAAGAAGAAGAAGAAAGAAGAAAGAAGAAGAAGAAGAAGAAGTGCTCCACTTGTCTTTTGTAGCAAGGCATACTTACTTTTTTAAAATATGCCTTTCTCCTTTTAATCTTCTTATTTCAATGTCAAGGTTTTCTATGTCTTTTTCAATTTAATTATAGACACCTTTTCTTGCTAGTGTATTTGTGCAAAAGCCACCTCATTATCCACTTTTTGAAAATGAAAACAGAATAATAATTGTCCATCACTATAAGGTGTTTTCTGCAGTCTTTGAAATATTTTATACCTCATTCCCAAACCCTTTCCAACTTTAATGTCAATCTCACCAAGATCTTATACGACAACAAAATCACTGTCTCCTTTTCCACAAGTCCTCTACTTATGCATCCAAAATGTAGCATATTCCAAGAATTATCTATAACTTTACTTTGTCACTATGTTGTTGCATTAGGTGTTCACATTGAATTACTTTCCATATAACCACCAGATTATCCTCTGAATCAGTGCTTTTCAGTACAGTCCCCAGTTCTTGCATATAGCAGATAACACTTCTTACAACACAGCTTTATTTTATTTACAGTGACTTTATATTTACTTTCAAATCATTGATAGGACCACTGACCAATTTTATAACTTTACAAGTCTGTGTTAGAGTCACTGGTAATCAGAGATGTGGTATTTTTACATCTAACATTTAAACCCATTTACGTATGTTTTAATGATCATTTTTTAGTCAGTATATTATTGTGTTCCCAGAGTGCGACAGTGTTGCTAGGTAAAATGTTGGTCAAAGACTTAAAATATTAAATCTACACACATTCCTTGCAAATCAAAATTCTAATTAGTTTATTTGATTTTTAAAAAAATTGCTTAAAAGCACATTAATTAGCACTATTTATAATACCACTGTATAGGTGTTACTGAGATTTTCCTAACATTGCATGAGGCTAAAGGCAGACAAGATACCTAAGTCAATATGCTTGCCAATTTATAACAGTAGAGCAAAGTAACTATTGTACTATGTTCATAGTTTGGTTTTTTTTCTATCAGTATTCCTGGGTTTGAAAAATAAACAGACATCAATAATTTTGAGAGGTCTGTCAGTTCTTTTGTACTCTGATGCAAATTACTGTGGTTAGTTAATTTTAAAAGGTTATCTCTGAGATGTTATTGATAAATACTTTAGGAAGAATCCTGAGAATTGCTGACCAGTGAGTCTTAACAATTACTTTCACAATAGGGGAAAAAAGTAATTAGGGTTAGAAACATATTAAAAGAGTACGATATATCAGGACCACACAAAGTAATAGTTCTCAACCAATTAATAGCCTTTCTCAAAATCAGGCATATATTAAGTAATAGAGAAACTTGAGATTAGTTATTTGAGCTTCCAAAATAGCTCTGTTAAGCTACTCACAAAAAATTATAAAGAAAACTAATGGTTACAAACAAGGGAAAGGGTTTACAGACCGGATACAACACAAGAATTAGGATATAAAAGTGGTAATATATATTGACTTTTCAACAAGGAGGTCCAAGTAGGATATCCAAGAATCTACAACAGAAGTATTGTCTCTTGATTAATGTATAGGAAAAAAGGATTGGTGAGTTGATGCAGGTGTGTGAGACAAGATCTGGGAGAATCCCAGCAAATATAGGGAAGAAAATGTTAAAAAAGGGCTGCTAAAAGTCATTGTAAGCAAATTTTTTACTTGTTTTTAATTCTGAAGTTCTAAATAAATTATAACCTTTCAGATAAAGTAATTGATTTTATCCTGCACAAAAAGTAAATGTATCTATTTTTACCGTGAACTTGTTTTCAAGGCATCATAAAAATTATCATCACTTCAATGGCCATTAATCAGTAAATTTAAGCATATCTACACTGATTTATACTTTAGGATTTATTTCCAAGTGGAAATTTAAAAAAAAAAAAAAGTATGAATAAATGAGTATTAAAATTACTACATCAACATTTATAAAACCAATTGTGTCTTATGTAGAATGAACTTTGTTTGTGCAATCTTTCAAGTGCATACACTTCACAAGTTAAAAAAATGAGTGAATAAGGTAACTAGGGTGATCAAAAACATGAAAATGATGAAATGTAAAATATGAAGTGTTCTTAATTTGGTAAAAAAAAAAAAAGACAGTGTGAAATAAATATTTAAATAATGTTTGCTCTTATAAATTTTCACTTATTTATAGTGACATGAAGACATTTTCCCGTAGATTATAAACGTG
>VXAU01002355.1:2583-30083 GCA_013399695.1 Formicarius rufipectus | reverse complement strand
TGCAGCTGAAAATCAAACAAACTGAAATCCTTCTACATTAAAGCACGCACACAGCCTAGTGACCCACAAAGATGTAGAAGATGCACAAACTAGACAAATGAGGGGGAAAATATATGCAATATCTTTTATGTTATAAAATCTAGTACAACTTGCGTTCCAAAGGAAATCATACAACAGCTTGTTTGTAAATATTACAATTGCCTCCTTCTTCTTTAAAGGGAAATAGAAGGAACCTCACTTTTAAATTAGTGAGGTGATAGAAAAATCAAAATCAGAATTCTAATGAATAACCTACAAATATTTCCCTCAATGTATCTTGCGATAGTGATTTTTTTTCATTAAAAATGTCACTATTCTTCCTTCTACTGTTCCAATTCCACTGAAATATTGATGGCACTTGCAGACTACCTGGACCTTATTTTTCTCCTTAAAGCTGTTGCTAAACACAGATCATGACCATATTCCTGAGGCTTTTGACCCTTTGGGTGAACATTAATACAAAATAAAAGATCTTGTTTGATGAAAGAGACCTCATAAATGATAAAATGCGGACTCTGTTTTAATAACTTTTACATAAAAATTTGTAAAACTGAAAATTGCTCATCTTGTAAATAATAACTGATTTAATTTTTTCTTTAAATATGTAGAGTTTATTTTATAGATGCATCAATCCAGAACAACAGCTTGTTTGTTTTGTGTTTGTGACAATTGTTTATTCCTGTTTTCATTACTAAAAAGAGCTACAGCAATTTGTAACACAGAAACCCTAAGATAAGATACCACCTTTCCGTTGCAGCAGATCTACATTCAGGCCACAGTGACTGGGTGTGTAGCACTGTGTAACTTCCTTTTTGAAAGGAAAGTTTGCCGGAGCCCAGGGTTTCTTATATGCATCCTTTGCGAGTAACAAGTATCTGCTTTGGTGTTTTTCTCCATAAAATTAAGAAAAAAAAAAATACTGCTACATGACTACTGTCTCGAAAATTATTCTAAAATTTTAATAATGTATAAAATATTACCAGTATCTTATTCTGTTATATGAAAAGGTTGGAGAGTACTGAAGACAAATGACCAAATACAAATCAAAGAAATAGATATAGTAATAAATCACAGATCATTAAAAAAAAAAAAAAAAATAAGAATTAATAAAATGTCATCTGAAGAGTTCAGAAGTGCAGAAAGGTTGTTTTTTTATGGCATATATTTGAGGGAGAGGAAGAGTGCTACTGGGGTCCTGGTCACTGGCAAGTCAGCAGTGCCCTGGCAGCCACGAGGGTCAACCATGTCCAGGGGGGCATCAGGCAAAGCATCACCAGCTGGTCGACGGAGGGGATTGTCCCACTCTGCTCAGTGCAGGGGCAGCCTCACCTTGGATATTGTGTGCAGTTTTGGGTGCCACAAAATAAGAAAGATATTAAGCTAATAGAGAGTGTCCAAAGGAGGCAATGAAGACGGTGGAGGGCCTTGAAGGGAAGCCGTATGAGGAGTGGCTGAGGGCACTTAATCTGTTCAACCTGGAGAAGAGAAGACTGAGGGGAGGTGAGACCTCATCACAGTTACAACTTCCTTGTGAGGGGAAGAAAAGGCATAGGCACTGATTTCTTCTGACAGGACCCAAGAGAATGGTCTGAAGTTGTTGTAGAGGAGGTTTAGATTAGAGGGAGGTTGGATATTGGAACAGGCTCCCCAGGGCAGTGGTCACAGCACCAAGTCTAACAGAGTTCAAGAAGCATTTGGATGATACTCTCAGGGACTTGGTGTGACTCTTTGGGATAGTCCTCTGCAGGGCTAAGAGTTGGACTTGATGATCTTGTGGATTCTTCCAACTCCATGCATTCTGAGACTCCATGAATCTGTAGCTGTCCTAAGAGAGCCCCAGAACTGTCCATCTCTGAAATTACTGACCACCATGCTGACCACTATGAATTCTTATTTTCTTCTAATTCCTGTCTTAATACTTATTATTTTCTTTTCTGCCATATTGTCTTAGTTGTTTGGGCTTATAAAGATTGCGGGCTCCTTGCTGAAAAGACTATCTCATGCTCTTCTAATGCCTGGCATGAATGGATCTCAGTTGCAGATTTAGGTTTCTACACAACTATCACAATGCAGCCAGTAAAAAAAGTATTTTACTGTATTGAATTGTAAAAGTATTTGTAATAAAACTTAACACCACAGACACAAATTATAAATGCATCACTGGTTCTGGTTGGTTTTTAAAAAAAAATAGACACATTATAGGATAGGATTATAGTCCCTCTCTTTGTACCCATTATAAAACCAGTTGTTTAACTTCCTTTAGGATTTGTATCACTCAAGAAACAGCAGAGCTGAAATGCATGTTGTTTGGCAGGTTTCCAAAATCTTACCCAGAAACTAAGGACCTTTCAGACCAGAAAAACTAACAAAACCGTAGGTCAGTCAGACCAATACAAAAATAGAGTTATGAGATACATACACACATAAAGTATATGCCATTGCTTACTCTTGGCTGAAATGAGGGTACTTGATAACAGTTTCTGAATATCTTGGGAATGTAAATCCAAGGCAGAAGAATCACACAGGATGATAAACAGGGATTTGAACAGCAGTAATAGGATTAAAGGGAGAATGAAGAAGTTCAAGCTGCATATCAGAGAATGTTTTCTGTTGATATATTAACAAATAAATTTTCTGAAAAATGTTGTAGAGCACTTTTACCTCAGGATTCTTAAATATAAAAAAGGGTAGATAAATTTATTCCCATTTAATTTGTGAAAAAGTGAGGAAATCATTCAGGTAAGGAAAATTGTAGTTTGATTTGTATGTTAAAGTCAAAATACACCATCCAGAAAAGAAGACTTAGTACCCAAAGCACTGAAGGGTGCTAAAGACCATGTCAGCTTGGTCAGACACTCCTGATCATCATTGTTATATGATGAACCAGTAATGGTTAAATTTCTAAAACTATATTAAAAATTCTAAGTAAATAACATTTAATAAATGTCAGATGTTTCATTTTTGTTTTCAGTGTCAATTACTTCCTCTAAGCTGCAATGTTTTCTTTACCTTTCTTTAGAATGAGCTCAAACCAGACAGCTCCTACCTATATCCCAGACTGCATCTCATGTCAGCTGAAGCTATTAATATCATTGTCTAGACTAGTCTCATACACACACAAGGTTTTGTGCAGGTATTAGTGAGGTGTCTTAAAGGTCATTTCTTATTAAAACAGTCACAAATTCTTCCAAATGTCTGTATTCACATTCTTGTTTGGAAATTATTGCAACATCACACTATTAACAGACTCATTAAATTAAGTATTTTTTTTTATTATTCCACTAATTGTTTTTGTTTTCAGATAGTAATGGAACAGTCAAATGTCATGATATTTTATGTATTTTATACTTAAGTAGTCTATTTTAGAATTCCATTGAATCTTTGACTATTGTAAAATCTGATACAGATCCAGCTGTATGCACTGAAAAAATTTAGATGCATAAACCTGATACCATATTTTCTGACCTAATTCTGATGCAGGACTCAGATGTCACTCAACCTAAAACTAAGCAAATTGATGCCTTTTTTTTTTTTTTTTTTTAACTCTACTTGTGTAGTCCAAATGTAAGAAAACTACATTCTAAAACCTTTTCTGAACACATAAAGCATAACCTGTAAAAGTATATGACCTTATTCACACTAGCCAGCTTATGCATCTTTACCTTTGCTCAACTGGCATACAAACCCTAACTTGCATACAAATACTACAAAGGTGAGGATGTATACTGAAAGCATAATGTCATACGCTTTCTCATTAGACTTTTGAATGACCTTCCTTATATGTTAGAGTTAAGTAACAGAGTAATAACTAACATAACTGCCCTTGAGGAACCAAATAGAAAAGCAAGAATGTCTTGCACCTGTGCTATGAGATATCTTTGAAAGAAAAGAACTGCTACTGAGTTCAAGGTCCACAGATAAGAGATTACACTTTCTCAAGACACAGAACAAATCTGATGAAAGTTCACTTGTTTCAAAGTGAAGGAAGAAATTAGAAATAAAATATGAAAATATTCATCATCATCATGGTTAGACTTTGCGAACAAAGATTCGGGAGCGTTTTACCCACGCTTGCTGCAAGCGCGCTGATGGCTGACAAGGCCAAAGGGAGATAGGCAAGTCCGGTTGCAAAAGGCACAGCAGAAAGTCTCCGTAGGTGGCACTGTCAAGGCACGGTTCTTTCTGCATTGTCTTTTCTCCTTCAGGTTGATTCTGTGTGCAGTTTCAAAGAAGACAGCAGCATTATAGATTGTGTGTCTCCACGTCTCTCGATTGGAGGCCAGAGTGGACCATTGATGGTGGTCAGTATGGCCAAGGCTGAGGTGCTGTTTCAGTGAGTCCTTGTATCTCCTCTTCAGGGCTCCTCTCTTGCAGCAGCTGGTGGTGAGTTCACCGTAGAGCACAATCTTAGGGAGGCGGTGATCCTCCATCCTGGAGACGTGCCCTGCCCAGCGCAGCCGCGTTCTCAGCAGCATGGCCTTGATACTGGTGACCTCTGCCTGTTCCAGAACAGACACATTAGTCATGTAATCAGACCAGTGGATGTCTAGGATTGTAAGGAGGCAGCGCTGGTGGAAGCGTTTGAAGAGTCGCAGGTGGTGGTGGTAGATGACCCAAGATTCAGACTCATAGAGAAGAGTAGACAGGACGATGGCTCTATAGACATTGATCTTTGTACTTTTCTTCAGGTGTTTATTGTGCCAGACTCTTTTATGGAGTTTTCCAAAAGCTCTGTATGCCTTTGCTAACCTGTTGCCAATCTCTTTGTTAATCTTACCATCCAAGGAAATGATGCTTCTCAGACAAGTGAACTGCTGGACTGACTTAAGCTCTGATTCACCTATGGTGATGTGGGGGTGATGGAAAACCTCCTGAGGTGCAGGTTGATAGAAAACTTCTGTCTTCTTCAGGCTGACTTCCAGCCCAAAAAGCTCAGCAACCTCTGCAAAACAGGATGTTAAGCTCTGCAGAGCTGTTTCTGTGTGGGCAATGAGGGCATCATCATGAAAATATTAAGTAAGCAGTAAAACCAAGAAATTATTAAGAGCATAGAGTTGATACAAGAAAATGAAGAGAATACTCTACAATCTTGGGTCCCAGGACTAAACAAAATGAGTTCTACCTTCTCGGGGAAAAAACCCTATCAAAGCATATCTTACTAGTGTCATAGGTTCATTACTAAACAGACATGAGGGAATACAATCAATAAGTATTTCTGATCAGAATTCTAAAAACAACAAAGGTATTCTTTACATAATAAAAATAAATAATTGTAGAATGATACCAAAGGGTTTTGATTATCTGAACTACATTTTTTATTTTTTTAATGCAAGGACTTAACTTTATGGAAAAGCAGGCCAAAGGAATGAACTTGAGCAGCAGCCTGACTCCTCCACTCTTACATTAAATAGTAAATGTAGTTTGGCAGCAGTCATGAATAAACAGGAAAAAATAAAAACTAAACAAACCCTACCTCTCCACGAAACATATAAACTAAAAAAAAAAAACAACACAAAAACAAAAACAAACAAACAAACAAACAAAAGAACCAAACTAAAATTCCAGGGGGAAAAAAACAAGGAAAACTATGTTCAGGACTAAGTCAATAAAAAAGCAAGAATAAACTATTAGTAATACCAGTCAATATTTATAGAACAAACTCAATTTCATTGTCAGAGCAGTTTTTACATTTGGTTATAAAATTTGATGAAGATAAGTGCTTTTCACTGGCTTAGTTCTCTTCTACGAAAATATTGAGATTGATAATCATTGTTCCCCTTCCATAATTTTTTTGTGGCAGAGAATAATTCTTGGTGCCTCTGTGATGTGCCTGCACTTAATATTTATGTAAGAAGCTTCCAGATAAGACACTGAACCGTTTGAAAAAACCACCCACTAATAGGTAGAACTGAACAAATAAGGAACTCAATAAGCAAGAAACAGTAGATATGTTTCAACCAACATTTCATCTGAGATACCATACTAGATATTTGATCCTAGATTTTAATCAAGAAAGAAAATACAGTATCACATGTTCTGTTATGTGCTGATAGTTCTATTAAGAAAATTATTGAATAAGATAGAAGGCAGTTGTGGTAAAAACATTGCTTTCCATTAAATGTCCTGTTTCTTTCTTCCTTGCTGGCATTCTGGGACTTCGTGTTTCCCAAGAAGACCATGACACCTTCTTTCCATCTCACTCCAACATGCTGCCAATAGCAAAATGCAAAAAGAAAGCAAAAGCAATTTTTTTAAAAGAAATGTTTCCTAAAGTTGCCTTTATCTGGCTGATCCTGCTCCTGCATTGCACTCTCTGCACTTTTCCAGTCTGTGTCCTTCTGTGGGCAAGTGATGAGAAAACTCACTGTGTTAAAAAGTGTAACTTCTCTGGTGAGATCTTTTCAGTAGATGTGTAGTATTCTGTTTCAAATCCACAGTTATATCAGGTCTACAAAAGTATCAGTGAAGTGGCATGAAGTTGAGGTCTGGGGGATAAGCAAATGGAGGAGCAAGAACAGAGGAGAAAGCACAAACAAAATTGCCATCATATGGAAAACCACATTTCTGCTTCCCGCAAACTTGAAGCTGTATGCTGTAGAGCTACCTCATCAAAAGAGCTGACATGAGCCTTCTCATGTGCCTGAAGTGTCACTGAAATTTAAGCATGGAAGTTGTTCAGCTCACCATTTAGGATTGGCATTGTTTCTGTCAAATCACTCTGCAGAGAGGAGGATAATTTTAAATGCAGACTAGGCAAATAGTCACCTGGTGAAGTATCTTGTTCGATTAACCAAATTTGAGTCATACACATTGGATTTAGTAATGCCAATGGACTCTCCAGAGTGGAAAAGTTAAGTGAGGGCAAATAAGCACCTGAACAAAACAGCACTGAATCCACTCTGTCTCCCTGTCAAAAACATGCAATGCAGGATCTTGAGATTTTTGTTCCTTGCAAGAAGCAGAACACTACTCCATGCAGTCATAACTATGTGGCATTCACATAACTGTGCATACAATAGTTATGATCAAGGAGAACAAAGGGATTTAGATATTCCAAAGGCTGGTTTGAGTGACTCTATCCATATCCATGCTAAAATGTTTAAGTTGAGATACTAGGGAACTGCTATCAGTATTTTTAGCTTGGAGAACAGTTAATCAAAACCTGGATACTCTTTCTGTAAAAACTGTGTATATACTCTGTACTGGGGCAGGTATTTTGTATCAATAAAAAAATCCTCCTAAAATTTTATCTCTTATCCCTTTTTTTTTTTTTTTTTCCCCGATTGATCTGAATGTATAGGACATCTTATTTACTTCAGGGGGCAAGACTGTCTAAATTGACACAGAGATAAAAAGGTAAATACTTACAACAAAAATAAAATTGGGACCAAATAGGTAAAAAGAGTAATGACAGTAATAACCTGCAAGTCATAGAAAAAAAGTACTTTAGATTGGAAGCATCAGATGGAAGAATATACTGGGTTAATACATGTTTTATATAATATCATATAAGATCACTACTGTATCAAAAAATGAAAAGGAAAAAGCTGAAAGCTATGCCATGCTGCAAAAATACTTTGAAGATACTGATATAGATGGATAATATAAATCTTTTAATGAATATGTCTCTCATAGCATAGGCAATATCTTTTTGAATTTCATAACAGCAAATTAAAGCACGATGACAGTCAGTGAGGTTTTTGAATCATTGTACTATGCCCCATGTGCAGTAATGACCCTACTGTCTTAAAATATAACTACATTAACACACATTTATTAACTCAAAAGCATTAAAATTCTGTTAAATCACTTTCAAAAACTAAAATGAAGATTTGTCTGGTTTTAAAGTAAGTGATTTTGGTCTGTAGATGTTAATAACACATCTGAAATCACCCTAAAATATCTACTTATTCTGCACTTAAAATCTGCAATACCAGTTTAAGAAAACTATGTATGTGTGTTTTTAAATTGTCATTGGAATGAAGAATCAGGATGAAAATGTTAGCTGTGTTTTAATGAATACACTTTAACTGTTTCTCCTCACAAAACCTGCTATTTAGATTTAATATATCCCTGATGTTTAGATGATCAAAGCTATAGAGTAGTACTTCTGTCAGAACAGTATAACATTAATACACTGCTTAGAATAACAGCTTTTTAAATGGTAGTTTAAAAAATACTACGTATTTTAATGATTTTGGATTCTTTTCCAAAACCACTGTACTTAAAAAAGAATTTCAATTTTCTTATTTTTTTCTAAATTGTTTTTAATAAGGGACACTTTCCTACCATTAGCAATGTCTCTGATAAGAGCAATTCTTCCCTTCCAGCACCATTTTCATTCAAACTGTTCTATGGAGCAGCAGGCTGCAATTTCTGCATCTGTGCTGTAATTCTACTGTAATTCTTTCACGGAAGCCTAGTCAATCAACCCTGTCCTCTGCATGCTAGCCAACTGTCCTTTTAACACATCCATAGAATGCAATATGAATTGAATGAATAGAATAGCAGTGCTATGGGGACAGTCAGTTACTACAGAGAGATGGGATTGATTGACATTGAAGCATCTGTGGACAAGTTACAGAAGAATTCAAGCAGAATCACTGATGCACTCTCCACACCTCACAAGAGGGAAGGGAAACTACAAGAGATACAATTAATAAATAAATCTGCCTTCTAATTAAGGCTGCATCAAAAAGCTTTTTTGTTTTGTGTTAGTTTTTTATCCCCAATTAGTGAGCAGCTTCTATTAACTGTGTGAAAATTGGGTGTGACTTCAGTTCTACACCACTTACAATTCTAGGATTGTTTTATCTCAAAGTCAGATGGCATTTTTTTAAAACTAGGATGTAACTGCTTCACTTCATTCTTCTCTTTCCTCACTATTGATACAGTTGAAGTATACAGGACTTATATTTAATTTGTAGAGGTTTTTTTTGTTTGGTTGGGATTTTTGTGTGGTTTGGTTTTTTGTTTGTTTGGGTTTTTTTGGGTTTGTTTGTTTGTTTGTTTTGGGTTTTGGTTTGTTTTGGTGGGTTTTTTTGTTTGTTTGTTTGGGGCTTTGGTTTGTTTTGGGGTTTTTTTGTTTGTTTGTTTGTTTAAGTATCAGAACAGCAATATATGTAATACCATTGTAAGGTAACCTTCAATAAAGACAGTTTCTATTTTTCAGTTGTAAAAATTTACACTTATCTGTTGATATGGTACTACTTATTTAAATTGCCTGATGCTATTTTGCTTTAATCAGAAGAGAAAGTGAATATGTTGAATTTAAGTACATACTTGTTCCTTCTTTGTAACAACTCTTGCTCCAGATTTTGCAAACTTAACAAATTTAACAAAAACATACTTTAGTCTTTAATTCTAGTTGCATATAGATCGTTCAAAGGCACTGGTATGAAAGATGACTTATATAGGCAAGTCTTGTTAGCTTTATTTTTAAGTTCTCCCAAGTTGTGCCTAAAGATGAAATCTTTCTTACTGTGATGCCAGTGGTAATAAAAAAGGATGTTCAGAGAGCAAGTAGATACATTTTTTAAAGTTTCCTTTTCTTTTTATGATTTCAGACCTCCTTGTTGGCTTTGTCTTGCTTTTCTGCCATCTCCCATTAAAAAGCAGTTGTTTCATCATAACTAAAATGTTAACACATATAGAAAACTTGAAGTACTTGTTTACTCATGACTACTTTTTGAAGGTCTTTACAGACTTGGATATTGTGACATGCATTTTTCCAGATTTACTTCTGCTGCAGTAAATTCTAAAAGCATTTCTTAATGAATTCATCAAATTTTGAAAATGAAATTGAAACCTTTTATTTCACTATGAAGGCTGATGCAAGCATCCTATCCAAGTTAAATGATCTGCAGAGGATGCTAGGTTTATTTTTATTTTTTTATCATTTTTATAATATCTATAATACTAAATCATTACCAAAAATATTGTTCATTTAAACTAAAAGAATGTTTTGAATGATCTTAAAATAAATCCACTGAAGAGTTTTGCATTATTCCACAACAAAATGGATACAGAAACTGTTTTTCTGAAGTCAGTTACAATAGAAAGGAAGTATAATAATGAAATCTTTCATGAGATCATACTTTATTGATCTAATCAACTTAAAACTGTATGGATTTTTATGTGGCTACATTTCTATTTTATTTAACTGAAACAAATGTCTGAAAATGTATGAATTATTAATGCTTAATCTTAACATTGTTTGGGGTTTTTTTCTTAAAGTTATGTCAATGAAACAAATCATCCATTTCAGGCACACAAATTACATAAATGAAGGGTAAAATAATTTATATTAATAATGTGGCTCAAAAAATATTTTTAGCACTGTAAAGAAATCTTTACAGTGCTTAAAATTAGTTCTATGCTCTTTTAAGTGCTAAGTGAAAAAGGAAGCAGACCAGAAGGAGAACAGTTAAGGCAATCTTTTGGCTTGTAGAGAAGTTTGCTAGAGATTAGAAGACTAAACTATCCTTGCTCTCTTGTCCACAGAGAAGAGGAATAAGGAAGATCACAAAATTACTCCTATTTGCAACAGAAAATTGAAGATAATTAAGAATGGATCATTGTTGAAGACCAAAGACAGTGAACAGCAGCTGTGTGTTTGTTTGCTTGCTTGCTTGGGTATTTTTCATCCAGTTAAAATGAAAACAATTAATGCTGCAGGAGGTGTATTTTTATTATTATTATTTATTTTTATTATTGCATTCTCATTTGGCATGAGGGTAAGAGTTGCATTCTGTCCTCAATACACAGTGAACAAAGCATCACCTGTACTCCCAACACTCTTGCTAGTGATAAGAAAACCAAACCGAGGAATAGATGAAAGTCACTTGCTTAGACAAACTCAGTGTAAAAATGGGCAGTCATGCAACACATAGTCCCATTTGCTGTATTTGTTAAAGCAGATCAAGATCTACGGAGTGAGCATTTATGTTGCCTGCAACAATCTTCTTGTAATGCTATTTTTGAGATCGTCTCCCTCTGGGTCTCTTTTCCTTGGATATCCATCACCAGACAGTGAGATAAAGTAAGATAAACACAACTTAAAGAACTGTACAGTTGTTTATTGGCTAATGCTTAAAGAACAAGTGACTGGAACTAATACCTCATAGACCAAGCATTTCTTTACTCACAAAGCCCAAAGAAATAGTCAATGAACCTCTGTGACCAGGCTGTCATCTGCCAGATGGGAAAAGGTCATGTTCCATTGCTATTCGTAATACATTAATCATCATCACCATCATGTTCTTTTAGGGGCTTTTTAATACTTTATATGATTTCAGATAAGTCATAAAATAATAGAATATAGCTAGTTGTAAGGGACCCACAAGTATTTGTCTTCTTGAGTTCTTGATCTGTTAGTAACTGTTGTCTCAACAATTATACTGCTGTCTTTTTTTTTTTTTAACCTTTTCACTTTTACGCAGTTTGTTTACTTTTGTACACTACATTAACAATTTTTTTTTGTTATCAAAACTTAGCCAACACCATGCTATATAAAAACACCATGTTATATAATAAAATCACCTCAAGTCAGAATATATGTATTTCTATTTACTGTTCTCTTTTCTAGGGTGGAGATGGTGATAGAAAGGAATGAACAGCACCAGACCTCTAGAAAATGAACAGATAAACTATTAAATATAGACTACAAGTGATCACTGTTTCTGCACTTCAGACATTTAGCGATGATCATGTACTAATGGCTCTGCTGGAGAGTAAGACTTGTTCAGGAGAACCTTGACAGCCAGAGAAAGAGACTGATAGAAAGCTCATGAAGTTCAGCAAAGGGTAACTGAGGAGGAATAATCGAGTACAGATTAAAAGTAGATTTCCAGAAAAGACCCTGGAGATACTGGTGACAGCAAGTTTAACCCAAATCAGGAGTGTGCCCTTGCAGCAAAGAAGACCAACAATATCCTGGGCTGTATTAACAAAAGTGTTGCCAACAGATAAAGGGAATAGCACTTCATCACTTCCTTCCCACCTCTTTCAACACTTGTGGAACTAAATCTAGGGTACTGTGTCCAGTATTGAGCTCTGCAATAGAAGAAAACACTGACATAGCAGGGAACATCAACTGTAANCATGGGCAAAACTCTCTCTCTCCCAGTTCGTGGTTGGAGAAGGGATATCACTGAGCTGGAGCCGCCAATGATGGGAGCTCCTCGTGTCTGGGCCAACAGCCGCTGGCCCTCTCAGGAAACCTGGCACAAAAGGCTCCGTTTAGGAAGTGTCTCTCTCTCTGAAGCACTATGAACTCTGAGAATCCAGGGACTGGGAAAAGGGGATGAAAAAACCAAGGAAGGAGACCAAACTCACAGGCAGAGGTTTCTCCGAGAGCCGTCTCTCTCCCCTTCCTCCCCGTAGTTCTCCTCCCCTGCAAGCTGAAAAGCAAAAATGTCCCCTTCTCTCACCACACTCCAGTGAATTACAGTCTCTAGGTAATGCCTTCACTCATCACTTGCTTCTTTTGTTAGAGGCAGTGGATAAAGATAAGGGCCATTCGCCCCTCGTTTGGTGGTAGGGAAAGAAAAATTCCACAAGATTCTAAAACTATAACAAATGCCATCAAGATAAACAAGTGCAAATGACAGAAGGGTAAACTTGAGAGAACTGGCATTTTTCAGTCTTAAGAGCAGAAGACTTACCAGGGATTGATCAGTTGGAACTCTTTTCTAGGATACACAGGGATATATGCACTTGTATCATGGTAAAGTTGAAATACATTTAAGGAATTTTTTTCTTTATAATAAAATTTGGTCAGTTACAGGAAGAGATTGACTCTATTCCTTGGAGGCATCCTTGGAGGTGTTTATTCAAAACCTTTCTGGATACAGTCATTAGAAATCTATTCTCACGGAAACTCTTTGAGCAACAAGTTGGACTATATGACTTCCAGAGGTCTCATTATACCTAAATTGTTTTATGATTCTACATTTTCCAGAAAGGAATGAACTAGAGCAAGTATCTGTTGAAGGAGACAAAATGAACTGCTTAGATATACGAAAAGGGCATTGAGAGAAGTCCTACAAAAATTTTATAGGTAGAGAGAGGAGTTTGAAAAGGAAACTCTTAGAAACATAGAAAGGTTTGTGTAGAAAGAGACCTTAAAGACCACCTACTTTCAAAATCCCTGCCATGGCCAGGGACACCTTCCACTGCACCAGGTTGTTCAAAGCCCCATCCAAGCTGACCGTGAACACTTCCAGGGATAGGGCATCCAAAACTTCTCAGAGAAACGTGTTCCAGCGTTCCATCATCCTCACAGAAAACAATTTTTTGTAATGTCCAATCTGAACCTAACCTCTTTCAGTTTAAAGCCGTTACCCCTTATCCTGTCACTACATGCTCCTATAAAAAGTCTCTCCAGCTTCTGCAGAAAGTAGTCATAAAGCTGCGAGAGATGTGAAGGAGAAAAAAGGACATTAAGTTACTAGTTTCAATAACTCGTCTTTCATTCCCATGTCATCAAATACTTTTTGCATTTTTTCTTAACAAACAGCTTTTGCATATACAATAAGGATGGTAGACACAATTTCCCTGTGCAAATTCATGATTTTGGAACCTCCTAGATATATCCATCATTCTTTATTTAATTCTACACATCACTAGTTCTGATAAATGTTTCCTTCTTCAATCCTGGATGAGTCTAATATAGAAAGAAATAATATACACATAAACAGGTCCACAAGCTCTTGAAGTCTAAAAGACTGTGCTATTGGAAAACAAACAAGTTCAATGTTGTCATGCAAGTTTTCCCTCTAAAGAGAGCTGTTAATGAGCAGTTTATTTTAAATCATGCCAAAAACATTTTCAGGAAGTTGCTCAGTCCTGATTTTGATGATAAAAGTAATGTCATTTGGAGTAGATCTCATTCTGACTAAGGCTAGCAAGGAACATTAACCTTGTTTTTTATGAAGCTTGATTTTGGAGAAGTATAATTTCTTGCTGTCTCAGCTTTGGAAGAGTTCAAAAGCAGAACCAATATTTCTTTCAAAAAGAGTACCAGAAATAGTATGTTCCCTGTATCAGTATCATTATTTTCCTTCTTTGGTTTTTCTTTATCATTTTTTTCTTTTCTTTCTTTTTTTTTTTTTTTTCTTTAGATGTTAACAGTGTATCAAGCAAACAGCAGCTTTCCTGGCATAAGTAATAAAATAAATATTCTACAGAAAGTAAATATTCTTAAATTGCTTGCATCCCTGTAATATAGTATCCCCTCAAATGTAAATGGCGTTCCTTGTCACCTAATTGACTTTTATTCCCAGTCCAACAATATGAGGATGAAGATACATGACTGGAGTAAATTTCTGCATTTTTTTGGTCTAGTCATCCTCTTAACACTACATTTCTTTTGCTTTACTTCTGAGGTTGCCCACTGTATTTTGTGGTAGAGAACAACACAACGTTATCACCAGCTGTTGATGGTTTCCACATATATATGAAACAGCAGCCTATAGAATATAAAGTAAATAATGAACAGTTCTTGTCTCATGACTGTTACCTACACAGCATAAAGGATAGCTGGTGCTACACAGCCCAACACAAACTGTCCTGTAGATATCCTTTAGTATAAACTTTAAGACCATAAACAATGTAGAACATTATTAGAAATAATCAAACAAGAGCTAAGTAGTTCAACCTCGGATTTAAATACAGTGCAACTATATTTGTACAGTGCATCATCCAGCTACAGTGGCTGAGAATCAAAACTCATTAGCCCAGGCACAACACTGCATCAGCAAATCTGTATTGGTTGTGGGAATCTGAGGTAGTATCAGTATTCACTGTTGTGCCACAGCATATGAACTCTAGCTGCTTGCTTCAAACTGTCCAGAAAATACACAGCTTGTGGATTCCTGAGAATCATCACACATTAAGAAAACAGTTGATCATTAAAAAAAAAAAAAAAAAAAAAAAAAAAAAAAAAAAAAAAAAAAAAAAAAAAAAAAAAAAAGAAAGAAAAAGAGAGAGAGAAAGAAAGAAGTTAAAATTATAGTGCCAAAAAGCCCTTAACAGTTTTTCTAGTCCTTCTGCCAGTTCCCTGTGGACCCACAGATGCACCTCATCAGGTGTCAGGGACTTGTGTATATTCAGATTCCTTAAATGGTCTCAAATATGGTCTCCTATTGATGGCAGTTCTACCAGTCACTGCCTTTGCCTTATGTGACTCAGGTGGTGTGGCTCAAATACTCACCGGGGAAGATCAAGGCAAGAAAGTCATCAAGTACTCCAGTCTTCTCCATATCTGTCGGGAGAGACAGCTGTCAGGGACTACTGAGAGAATGATTTTTAAACTGTCTGCTGCTACGACAAACACCTGTTCTATACTCTTTGCCATAGAGCTGCTATTTCTGCAAGTTTTTATACGGTTTAAATGTTATAGTTAGGATAAAAGAAGTATTAGATAGGTAATTAATACCATTCTATTACTTCTATATGTCCAACTGTTCTGCTTGGTTCTGGGAACCCCGGTTGCAGCCCCCTGATTGGTTCATGTACCCCAAAACCTCACTGGCTGGCCGGTGGAGCAATACAGCTCCACCCTATAATGCTAAGCCTCCCCCAGTTCTTCCTTATAAGTTATAAACCTTCCTTTCCTTTTCCTTTTGTGTCGTGGTCCGCCCCTGACTCCACCCACGTTCTAGTACCCTCCAACCGAACCCCATAAGTATCCCATGCTCTCCTCAATAAAGTGTTCATGCCTGTTCACACCCTCCCCGCGTGGACTGATCCTTTTTTCCCTTTCAGACCACAACACATATCCTGAGTAACAAGGTCTCTTGTTTCCTTCCTCTAGTCTTCCTCTTATCAACAGCATGTTTATAGAAGCTTTTTTAGCTCCCATTGATGTCCCTGGACACATTTAAGCCTATTAGGGCTTTAACTTTCCTAACCTCATCTGTTGCTGTGTGGACAATTTCTCTATATTCCCTGCAAGACACTTGACCCAGGTTCGACTCTCTCCAGGCTTCCTTTTTATGTTTGAAGTTGTCCTGGAACTGCATAGTCATTCACACAGGACATCTGGCATTTTTGCGTGACTGAGGGGATCCTTGAATACTAAGTGACTTTCTGGGGCCTTTATCCCACAGTACTCTATCAAGCAAACCCCTAAAAAGGTCAAACTGTAGGGTAGCAAACTAACTGTGTGGCTGTTCCACTGTCCTAGGGATTCAGTGTCCACCATTCTGTGGTCATGGTGGCTGAAACTGCTCTTGAGCTTCACCTTCCCCACCTCACTAACCCCTCCTTGCTGGCAAGAACAGGGTCCAGCATAATACCTCTCCTTGTTGGTTCCTGTATCACTTTGAGAAGGACATTGCCATCAACACATTCCAGAATTTCCTGGATTGCTCATGCTTTGCTGGGTTGTCCCTCCAAGAGATACTGTGGTGGTTGAAGTTCCCCATGAGGACCAGGGCTTGTGAACATGAAGCTGCTCCCATTTGTCTGTAAAAGGCCTCATCAGCTCTGGCTTTTGTCAGATGACCTGCAGCAGAACCCCATTATAGTGTTATCTGTCCCTGCTCTCCCTTTAATCCTGACCATAAACTCCTGGTCTGCTGCTCGTCCCTCCTCAGGCATTTCTCTGTGCATTTCAGCTGGTCATTGACATAGAGGGCAACACACTGTCTTTGTGTCTCCTGCCTGTCCTTCCTAAAAAGCCTGTATTGTTCCATTCCACAGCAGTCATCCCATTATGTCTTTGTGATGACAATAAAATCATAGAGACACTAATCATGTTAGTGTCTCTAACATCTCTTGTTTTTTCCTCATGTATGTGCATTTTCTTAGAGGCATTTAAGTTGAGCCCAAGATAAAGCTGACTTCCTGGTTTCATTTGCAAGTAATATTTTGATTAAGTAGGTATTTATTTCATGAAGTTAGTACAGAGAAGACCACCTTACCTGTCACAGAACATACTCTAAGCAAACAATGAAAAAGTTACAAAGTCTCTACAGATGCAAGATGAAATAAACTCTATTAGAGAGGAAGGAGATGTAAAGGATAATAACCCAATATTCTACATTTGGACTAAAGCATAGGGAAAAAACTGAAGAAAATCATGCACAATTCTCTCTCTAAAAAATAATGCTGTAGGGGTGAAGGCAAAGTTCTTACATGCACAAGCACCCAAACCCAGCTGAAAATAAGATGTATGGTTTTCTCAGGATTATATCAATGTTACATTTGTGTTTGTGTATCTTACCAGAGCTTTGTACTCCTGCTGCTACTTTTAGTGTTCTAATCATAGATTCAAATTCAAAAGAGTTTGATTTCTTTTTAAAACTAGCAGTGAAGGATGTATTTTCTGCTTTTCTTCCACAAATATGACTCTCTAGACAGATACTGGCCTGAAGCCCAGGAGTAGCACTACAGGCTTAAACTAATAAATCGTTATTAATCAGATTGTTCATATCAATATAGTAGTGTTAATTTCCTTTGAGTATCTTTGTGTCCAGACAAGTCAATGTAGTTTCTTTCAGTTTTCCCAGTTTCATCTGCTGATGAAAGGTAAATACAGAAAAGAGAATCCCTCAATACTCAAAATTTGAGATAACAATGGATTTTTATTTGAATCAACTTTGCACTTCCAGATTCAAAGTGAGAGAAACTTTCTGTACAAACATAATTTTGAAAGAAAATTTAAAACTACACACAAAACATAAAATTGCTTCTGTTTTATAGATGCAGCTGAAGAAACTGTTGCATGTCATCTTAATTCCTCTGTGTTCATCATTGTATTGTCCTGAGTTTTATTAACGCTGAAAATATCTTTTAGTACTTTGTAACTTCTTGGGTTCTTACCCTTCTGTTCGTGTACTTGCATAATTTAAAATTATTTGTTGATCTTTTTTTGGCCTCAAAATGTATATACGTTTCCTTCTATGTTGAAATAAATGAACTAGATAACAAAAGGGTATATGAAATCACTGAGAAGGGTATGCCCTAAAATAAATCAGAATATTTTAAGGATAAAGTAATGAATCCATTTCATTATTTCTTGCAATGAGAACAGCAATCTGAACATTAAGAAGTTCAGAATGTAATGCATCATTGACTTCCATATATAGAGCCGAAAAGCAATTCTAATAAATAGGCAGATCATATAAAAATGATTTGTATCAATATCTATCAGTCTGAACTCTGACAGTTCTGCACCCACTGTTTCCCTCAAAGTAGGCAATAATGAAAAAGTGTCTCTTCCATTTATGCATTAATTTCAGGACTGATTGCACCTAACCACATTGAATCTGTCCATATCCTTTTCAAGCATGGCAACTAATGATCACAATTCCTGTCATGTAGATCAGTGCTTCAACATCCGGTTGGAAATTGTCAACTCTGCATGCTACAAATCTATGTTCCGTCAATATTACTAATGGATAAGTAGGCAGGTGCCATTTCAGAACTCCTCTCATCCTGTTTTAGGCTGTGCTGAGTCATTTCACCAAATAAAGCTCAAAAATGTGTTTGCCTGAGCTCAAAAAAATGTTTCCCTGCATTTTCTTTTAGTACACAATACTGCATTTGTCCACTACCAGCTTTATACCCTGATTCAACTGAATTTGAAGTTCCAATCATGATCTATCATGCATCTAGCTGTGTAGACATTTTCACTGGAAAATGTCTACCTATTCACTCTAAATTTTCACTTTTCAGCATGGCACAGCTTTGAGATATAAAGTCCCAACCTAAAACACTAAGAAAATATCAGAAATGTTTTCTATGCTAGTTTTTCAGAAAGGGAACTCATACACAGAGGACATCTTATGGATCTTATGCAGATCAAACTTAATAATTTTATAGGATGGAAGACTGAGAGCAGCCCTACCTACTTGTGGAAATTGGTGGATGAAAGGGTGGACATGAGCCAGTAATGTGGGTTTGCAGTCCAGAAAGTGAACCATGTCCTGGGGTGCATCAGGCAAAGAGTGGGCAGCAGATCAAGTGAGATGATTCTTCCCTCTAACTCTGTTCTGGTGAGACACCACCTGGAGTACTGCATCCAGCCCTGGGGTCCTCAGCACAAGAAAAATGTGGATTTGTTGGATTTAGTCTGGATGAGGGCCATGATGATGATTAGAGAAGTGAAACATCTATTCTATGAGGCAAGTCCGAGAGAGCTGGGGAGAAGAGAAGGCTGTGGGGAAATATCATTACATACTCTCAGTACTTAAAGGGAGCTTATAGGAAAGATGAGGACAAGCATTTTATTAGGTCATTATTGTTGTGACAGGTCAAGAGATAATGGTTTTAAACTAAAAGAAGGTCAACTTCAATTTGATATAGGGAAGAAGTATTTTACAATGAGGGTGGTAAAACACTGGGACAGCTTGCCCAGAGAGATGGTGAGTATTCCATCCCTGGAAACATTCAAGATCAGACAGGATGGGGCTCTGAGCAACATGATGTAGTTTAAGATGTTCAAAGTATTCTGTGATTTTCATATGTATTTCTTTTATCTTCTTCTTTAAAGATTTCTTAATTCTAAAAAATCAATGAAAAATTGGAGAGCGGAAAAAGGAAGGGGAAAAAGGTATACACCAGGAATAAACTTGTGGAAGAAAAATGAAATCTACAACATAAACTCCACTTTAATTATTATGCAGTACTTAAAAGCTACAATGAAATAAAATATGATCAATAAATTGCAGTGTTAATCATGTCAAATAAGGGATATTGTAGACAATCTAGAAAAGGTCATTGATGATTTACCTACTGCACTAAAAATCTACTTGACAAGAGAATTCTAGCTTTTCTAAGGAATAGGCATTAAAAAAGTTAGAGAAGAAGAATGAATACTGTCAAATTAAGCAAGAAGAGTACTTACAAACTAGGAATGACAAAGAGATAATCATGCTGACATCAAAACGTGCATAAAATAACATCTACTGCTAAAAAGTGTGAAGATTTTTGTTTTTAATGAATATTTTGACAGATATGTCATATGGGTTTCAACTCTCCTCCAAAAAGAACAAATGCAATAGGAACCATTTTTGGTAGCATAGTAAGCACACTAATATATGCATATATATGTTAAGATTTACATGTGCTTTCAAGAATCACATGTAGATTAAGGAGTATGTGGTCTGGTCTTTTGAGTATTTTCTAATTTGTTTACTTTGTTAATCTCCTACCTCTGTTTTTATGTTAAACTCCATAGGAAAATTCCATTGGATTTCTATTTACAAAAGATGTGACATATTCTCTAGCTACTTAAAAGATCTAAGCCTCAAAATAACAGTGTGAATAAGTGTCCTTTTCAGATCATGGATTTTTCATGCAGAGAAGAGATATCCATTTTTTTTTTCTAGATGGAAAAAAATATGTTCTCTTTTCTATACATTTTAATTTATGATGGGACTTGTTTCACATTATGTCATTGTCAACCCACTTTGAAAACTGTGTAGAATAACCTCACACCAAACCATTCATACATACCTATGTGTATGGTCTCTGTGTGTGTATTTACATATATGCCATCTCACTCTCTGTACATTTAAAATCTGTGCTGGGTTAATCCCTGCTGGTGACCATCCTTGGCTCCTGATCCCTACCATCTTTTGAAGGCAAGAAGGCCCATGGATCAAGATAATACAGTTCAATAATTAAAGCAAAAGTTGCACAAGTGAGCAAACCAGAAAAAATAATTCTTTGAGTGCTTCATATTAGTAGGCAGATGTCTGGCTACAACCTAGGAAGCAAAATCCTCAGCATGCATGACAGTTGCTTGGAAAGGCAAAGATCAAAATCAAAAACTTCCCTCTTTCTACTACTCTTCCTGAAATTCTTATTGCTGAGCATGACAGTGTAGAGTATGGAATACCTATTTGGACAGTTTGGTTCTGCTGCCTCAACCATATCTACTCCATAATTCTTGTCCACCCCAAGTCTACTTACTTTGATGGAATATGAGGTGGAGAGAGAAAGCATTGATGATACACAAGCATTGCTCAGCTGTAGGTAAATTATTTCTGTGTTATCAACACTCTTTTAGCCACAAATGCAAAGGACAGCATCATATGGGTTGCTATGAACAAAATTAACTTCCTTCCATCCAGACTCAGTTCAAAATCTCATTTCATACTTTCAGATGTGTGGAAAGAGATGAATTCTAGGTAGAAACAATAGAACCAGAACTACCTAAATACGCATATATACATATATATATGTATATGCATATACTTGATGCATTATATCAAATTTATACTGTCAATATAGAGATGTTTTTGATATGCAGAGTGTATCCATCTTTAACAATACCATGATCTTGTTAATCATGTTGAAAATTGGATGGACATGTTCACATAAAAGGATTCACAGATGAGTTTTCCATAAAACTTCACTGGGAATTTGGATTTTGGGGTGTTTTAGTACATAATCTGAAATAGTGAGTTATGTAATAATTTACAAATATTTCCATATCATTTAAGTTTAATGTACTTCTCTGTGACTCTGGAAAGATTTCAGAACAGTTGGAATAATTGACATTGTGACAACTACCTAAGAATTATCACTATACAGTAAAGCATAAAATTTTAGAACCACTCCTAGAATTCTGATAGGTTTACAACTGCAAAATCTAGGATTTGCAATGACTGATTAAGTAGTCTTGCATACTTCAATGCCAAGCACGTGAGACAAGACAAGAACTGAACTTTCCAAAAGAATCAGGGATTCCTTATCTCCTATCAATTATGTCCTTCTACTATACTAGAAAACCATGGCAATTCTGTCCCCTGTTGTCAAGCCCCACAGCTTAGTGGAGAGCTATGACCTCAGAATCAACAACAAAACCATCATCAACAGTATTTTGAGCAGTGCAGGGAAATGAATAAAAGAGTGATCATTAAGACTGCATTAAAACATGGGCTTATACTTTCATCTCTGGCAAAATAGAATCTCTCTCAAGTCCCAGTTAAAGATATATAGTGCACCTGCAGATATCTTTTGACAGTCCTATGACCATTTTGAGGAAGTGATAAAAAATAGTTCAACCCAGTCAGTAAGACTTTTTTTAACAAAACAGATATTATTCAATATCTAAATCAAGTGGATTTTATCTCTGTTTAGACTATTTGTAACAGTCAATATGTTGCAAGATGATAAAAGAAATAAAACCTACAGACTGAACACAAACTCCTCAAAAACAAAAGAATAAACAGTATAATAATAACAGAATGTCATTGGAAAGTGATTTAGTGTTTAAAGCATATTTGCAGAATGTTTCTGTAATTAAGTTTAGCAATTTTAAACATTTTTTCCTTAATAATAAACACTTAATCACAGGGGAAAATAATAAAATAATTTGGGAACAAAGAAGATGGGATTTTATAAATAGGAAAAAAGTAAATTTTTCTATTCATGGTTCCTTATTTTCTCTGACACTCAAATATCAAAACTGGAACAGCAAATAGCTCACCTTTTTCCTTTGAAAGTAATTAAAGATAAAATAAAATACATTCTATAACTGTCACAAAAATGAAAGAGTGGAAACACAATTTTGAATAACAGAAAGAAACATTAAGTTTTTTCTGTTATTAGAATTATGTCAAACGTGCATACAGCTTTCTTCTAATGTGAAAAAATCATCATCAGTGGTAAATTATGTTTCCTTTTTTCATTACCTGTAGAGTCCAAAAGCTCAGTAGAAACTTAGCTATAGTGACACTTAGAAGGCCTCTGGGAATTTTTTTGTGTGTCCTATGGTCCCCAGTGCTGTTATTTCAGTGATGGGAATGGAGTATGCAGGCAGTTGACTCTTTGTCACAGATTCTTTATCTGTGCCTGAGCCTTCTAGTACTAAATAAAAAAGAGGAGATAAAATTTATATGTACACAAGGAGAATTTGAGCTTGAGAAGAAAAGAACAAAGGCTATGCTAACATGCAGAAATTCAGGCATCTTTGGTTACTGCAGTCAACAAGACATCTCTTCCTTCACTTATAGAGATGTTGCAGGTGCAGAAACAGTATTTTCTTTGCACAGATGTGAGACATCAGCCTAACAACCAAACTTTTTGAAGCATAACCAGAGAATTCATAACACGAAGGTTTAGGTTCATCAATATTACAGGCAAACAGAATGTCTCTAATGTAGCACTAGGGGATACTTTGTTAAGTTTTAAATCAAATTGCTTGGACTTCAGTCACAGGACAACTGTTGAAATACAAAATACAATCCAAGAGCTTTTTTTGTACTTTTTTTTTTTTTTAATACCTTGTTTTGATGGGAGAGGGTTACAATTTATAACTACTACGGAACTGAAAATGCTCTGCATAGGTCGCAGTTAGTAATGGAGTAATTTAGTTAGAACAAAACTCCAGTCTCTCTATACTACACTTTTACATTGCCATATCCTCAAATAAATTGTCAAATACACAGTGCAGTGTAAATCCACAGCAGACCTACTGAAGTAAGGAAGACCATGAAAAATTTAATGACAGATTTGAAGAGAAAGGCTATGTGTAGGGAAGAACACAGAAAACACAGAACTGAGAAATTAAATTCATTAGAAGCATTGACAAAAGGGCAAATGTTTACTGCAAACCTGTAGCTAAATTATTGGCATAATATAGATTGTGGTATTATGGAATAGTTGCCTTTATGAACCTCTTCAGAAACATCTAATGGTTGCTGTTTCTATTGATTCAGGAGTGGGACAAAGCCTTTCCTTCGACCAATTGCTCCAGAAAACAACAACTTGTATAAGTGAAGAAATCTTATAACCTTCACAGCTACCATAAAATTTTGAATTTATTTTAAAGCATGATTTGTTGGGAATAGTTGAGTAAAAAGATAAAAAAAGCTCAATTTCTATCCCTGCTTTTACATTGTCATTTAATGTGGGTGACTACAAGGACAATTAAGATATGCATAGCATATCCAGAATGGGAACAACAGCTCAACCTTCTGGGTACCTCTCCATAATACTCTGTGCTTGTAGCAAACCTGCCTTGACCGCTTCAGATCATTTTGAGCCTGCTATCCTAAGCAGAAAGGTGCGAGACAGTCAGAACTGAGAGCTGGAAACACTGGAAATTTGAAACTAAAAAATAATAGAAACCCTCACAAGTTGCTTCAAAAAAGAAAAAATGAGTAAGGAACATGTATAAGGAGAGAATAAAGCATAGATATTTTTGAGAGAAAAAGACAGTAGAATTGCTGGGAATTGAATGAGGATATATTCTGTACCAAATACATTTGAACTCTTTATTTTACCAAGCAGCAAATCATCTTCCCTCATCCTCAAAAATTTATAGGGTCAATAGTAATGACACCTTGCATATATTCCCATTACTGTTCTAACTGTAATTTATATTAAATACAGAGTCAGCAGAGATATTTAAAGAATTTTTATTTGTAGCTAGGTGCAAGTCTTTATATGGAAATGATTATGCAGTACTGTGGGATGAAAAAGGCATTAGCCTGTCAACATATAACACATATAGCACAGGAAGAACATCAACCGGTTGGAGCAAGTTGAGAGTAAGTCCCACCAAGATGATTAGAAGGATGAAACATGTCGCCTATGAGGAAAGACTTGGGTTTGTTCAACCAGGAAAACAGATGACTCAGGATTGACCTCAGTTGAGGCCTTCCAGTACCTGAATGGAGCCTACAAGAAAGATGGAGAGGGACTTTTTGCAAAAACATGCAGTGACGTGGTATTTTTACAGAGGCATGTAAGGGGAATGGATTCCCATTGAAAGACAGTAGGTTTAGATTAAATATTAGGGAAAAAAATCATTTCTGTGAGGCACTGCAATAGGTTGCCCAGAGAAGTTGTGGATGCCCTATTCCTGGAAGTGTTCAAGGCCAGGTTGGATGGAGCTCTGAGAAAGTTGGTCTCAGAAAGTTGGAAGGTATCTCTGCATATTGCAGGGGCTTTGAAACTGAATGATCTTTAAGGTCCCTTTCAACCCGAACCATTCTATGATTCTATGAGCATATACTTGCAGAAATCTTTCCATAAAGTTATGCCCTTTTAAATCCTGAATATTCTTTTCCTAAAGAATTTGAGATTCTTAATGCTGTATATATAATAATGGGTCCTTGAAGCCTTCGCAATATTTTTTTTTAAATACCTCAACCTTTAAACAAGTTTTCTTTGAAGAAAAAAAATGAAACATTGTGTTCAGTAAATCTTAGCAGCTATTAACTGATCTTCTTTGCAGGAGGTTCATTTGCTCATTACTTGATGAGTAAACAGACTCTCCACACTAAAATACAGCTGCAGTCATAGTCTGTAATTTCTGACCTTGTATCATAATTTTACATTTTTGTATGAATACCTACAGGTGTTCAAACATCATTATGTGACCTTTCCTTCTCTTCTGATAGTTGAATTATATATTTTAGTAATTTCAACATATCTTGGATTTCAAATATGGATACACCCTTTTTTTCTTCTGCAAATAGGGTGCATAAACATTATATGTACTCTTATGTGCAATTACTTTGATTTCTCTTTTTAAAGACCTTTTCCTAAATCTAGCCTGTATGCACAGAGATGGACAAGCTTTGGGTTTTTTCTCCGTCAACAAACATTGCATGAAATATTTTCTCACTGTAGGTTTTATCATCATCTGCTCTTCCCTATCTGGAAGCATGACCTAATACTTCCCTTAAACATAATGACTTTTTCAAATTCAATGGATATTTTATTGGCAAATATATTAAAAACAAGCAAACAAACAAAGAAAATTAAGAATCAGACTTATGAATAATATATTTGAAAATGTAGGGCTTTTTCCCTTCTGTAAAATATTATTTGGTTTCCATCTATAAGTATACTTAGTATAGATGATGAAAAATGCAATAGAAATTGTATATTTCAATTCTTTAATTTTCACAGTGGTTGTGGAACTGCTCCAGGATCTGTAATCTTACCAGAGTGTGATCTTTTCTAAACACATAAGTAAAGTGTAACAGAAATTATGTACACACATGAACAGCATAAAAAGAAGTAAGAAGGTACTAGCCTACATGTTTTCCCTCTCAGGTTCTGTAAGATGTAGGGTATTATTTATTTCCAAGTAGTTTCTGTAACACTAATGTGACTTCTCACATATGAACAGACTAGAAGTTCTCTCATATCATAATGTTGTCTCTAATATTACTTTATTGTGTAGTTACCTTGTGTGATGCAAAGTCAATTTAGCAAGCTGAGATATTTCTTCAATTATATTTGACCTAGAAGATAAAAGTCATGAAGTGATGTAACATAAAAGACATCAGCTATTCTACATCCCAATTTACATAACCATAAATTCTTATAGAGTGGTTACAGTACATAACATGTCAGGTGGCTGTGAAAATACATAATGGCTATAATTCTAGAAATTTTCATTTTAAAGCAAGTCATTTGCATGCAATTCTCTACAGATTTCCTAAAATTAACCTGGAGAAGAGAATTATTATTGAGGAGTGAAGGGAGGAAAAAATTAAACTGAAACTCTAATTTTTAAAGTATTTCAGACACAGAAGTTAAAATGTTATGTAAGCAGAAATGGTAGAGCAGCAGCACACACACACAAATACTCAAACACCAGATTCAGGTTGCTACTAAGCAGTAGTAGGTGCCTGGAATGTCTTCTGAGATTGTACCAAATCAGGAGCAAATTATTCATTGGCATGCATTTTAGGCAACAGCCTCCACATGNNATTTTAGGCAACAGCCTCCACATGACTTACAAGCAATAGTCCCAATTAAAGAATAATAAGGAGAAATGAAAGAAAGTGACTTCATAGACATAACTCAGAGTTTTGGACTCATTTTTTAAACACTTATATTTTTCTCTTTTTTGGTGCTCACTTAGAAGTGCCTTTATAAGCCTAATTTTTCCAATACTAAGAATGCAATGAAGCAAAAGCGGATCACATACCCTTAATTCTACTTTGTAGAAGTAATAATATCACCTCTACTTGAATACATTTTAGACAACAGTTTACCGGTATAACTAAAATATACTATCCTTTTCAAAGATAAAGCTACAGTTCAAAGAAATAGTTAGATGATGTTTAAAACCTATGGTTTTATAGCAACTGAAAAAGTACAATGTAATTGCTATTGATAGAGTAACTAATAGTAAATAGCAACAAGGAAACCATTTTTTTTAATTAGATGTTGCTTATTCTGTATTAAAACAATATGTCCTGTTTTTTCACTCTGAAAATTTAGCTCTTTATTTGACTTTTCTTTTACAGTATTTTTTGGTTACAACAAAGAAAATATTTATACAATGTTTAATCACCTGTCAGCTAAAGTTTGACTAAATCCAACAGAAGGTCAGAAAAAAATGTTCTTAAAAATTTTATATATGCCACAAGGAAACTGAGTATGCCATTCTTCCCATCTTTCAGATAACTGCCTCCACATATTTTGTAATAAATGTAAATTTGCTCATATATAAATCCATAACAATGGGAGAAATG
>VXAU01002354.1:25416-76286 GCA_013399695.1 Formicarius rufipectus | reverse complement strand
AACAAACATAAATGTCCTGTGGGACATGGAAATGTAACCTCCCTTTAAATGTATATATTATATATAAATATATGTCATATATATAAATATAGAGGTATAAATCGATCTATGTATCTTGGAACTGCTTTTAAATTTGCATTTTCAATAAGGAGTTTAAGTCATGTGTTTCTTATTAGTCATTTGAACAAACATAAATACACGACAGTGGTTTTTGCAGAAGTGCTCCAGGAAAGAAACCCCACTGCTTGCTCTCTTCAATCCCTTATTCTCCCTCCATTCTCTTGCTCTCTCTTAATCCCTTTTCTCCCCAGTAACCCTGAATTCCCATTTCCAGCTTTTCCCAGGTGAGAGGGGAGTTTCACCCAGGGAAAGGAGGTCCAAGCTCAGGTGGAAAACCCGTGGCCGCCCCCAGCTTTGGCCAAGGGCAGCTCCTGGGGGAAACCGAATATTGGCAGAAGGGAGTAAGAACTGCAGCTCCAATGAATGGATTTTGAGGTGGGATCAATTCTTTCCTCCAGGGAATCTGAATTGTTAATGAATCCCACTTTGTGCTGTGAGGGGGATGTGATGTAATGCAGTTTTCATTCCACGGATCTTCTTTTTTTTAATATGAGCTTTAAAAAAATACCCGTTGTAGCCATGCAAATACGTCACCTCAGTGGTGCCTCTGGGGTTTATCCTGTCCATCAGGCTTTATTTTCCTTCCCAAATCCCAGCAGTTGGAGGAATTGTGGAGCCAGACACCTCCAGGTCTCCCAATCACTCCCACCCCACATCCCCAGGCCAACATCACCCTCCCAGCTAAAGGATGTTGTCACTCCCAGCTCTGTGGCTGCTTTCCTTTCCTAACATCTTTAGATTAAAACTCTTTCATTTCTTGTAATTCAGCCCAAATCTCATCCCAGGCTCGGGTGGGTGTGCTGTGGGGGAAGGTAAAGGAGTGTGGTGTGTTTAAAGACAGTGTGGGTGAGGCCAGTTTGATTTTCTGAGTTGTTCTGTGCTCCTGACAACGGGCAAAAGGTCAGAAAACGGAGACTCGGGCTGGCTGGGTGAGAAAAGGCAAAACTTGTGGACAAACAGTTTCAACTCGGAGATCTGCAAGAATATTTGGGGGCTTTTTAATCCTTTAAAACATTGAGTTTTTCCCCCTTTTTATTTTAGATCTTCACAATTTTTAAAAGCCTATTCCTCAAAGAACATGCAGGTTTTTCCCCTGATTTGCTCCATCAGTTCTTCATTCTGGAATGGAGCAGCTGGTGGTTTATAGGTCAGATTGAACAAGGCCCAGAGGAGAACACGAAAACGGCAGTTTTTGCCTCAGAAATGGGGGGCAAGGAGGTATTTTTGTCCTTTTTGACGAACTGGAGATTCAGTTTGGCCCCTGTGCTTTGCTGCAGAGGGGCAGGGGTTGGGTTTAACTTTCCAGCGCTCCCCACACATTCCTTTGTGCCTGTGTATTCCCCGCTCTCACGTCCTCAAGTGCTATTTAACGAGCTTAACAGAAGCATTTGTAATTATCTAATAGCACCCGAAAATTGCTTACCAAATGACAGCAGGAAGTTTCATTTACGTTCCGTATCTGCTGTTTAATCTGCTAATCCTCCTCCAGAAGCCTCCAGGAAACACAACGGAGCCAGGCTGGCATTTTAGGAAGATCAGAACTCCAGCTTCCTCCTCTTCTGTGACACCTTGTAAAATACACCTTAAAACCTTCTGGATTATATTAATTAGTCCAGCCATTGCATTCTGCTTGTTTCCTTGAGTTGGTTGGGTTGGTTTATGTGCAGCCCATCCCTCTTTGGGTTGCCTTTCCTTCCCCCAGGAAAGCTGGAGCTCCAAGTTTCCTCTTGTTTGGAGAAGTTAATCTAACCCAGTTGCCCCTCTTCATTAATGAGGGTTCCTAATTGGCCATAATGAAACATCTACTCACGCTGCCTGATGATATTATCCGAAAGCACAGCATTGATAAGAGGCTAGGAAGAAAATAGGCATTTGGAAGATTCCAGATAAGATAGGAAAGCCCTTTTCTTGGCCAATATTGCCCAGTTTTAGGTGAGAACAGCTCCTGGTGCAGCTGTGGAACCAAAATCCCGTCAAAACCCAGCCAGCAAACAAGGACACCTCTGACTCCATCAGCTCCTGAGGTGTCTCACCCCAAGCAAAGACTGTTTTTTGGGGTTGATCTTCTCTCCAGGGTTCCATTTGGCGCCAGCTGCTCCAGGGACAGCGACAGGAACTCGGGGAGGGATCCAGGAGCCAGCCTGGCTTTGTGGCACCCTGGCACCGCTCTCCTTGTGCCTTCTATTTGCTGTCCAGGTGCCCCAGACCCAGTTACAGCCCCACAAAGGGGAAGTTTCCTTAGCCCAGCAGGAGCTGCAGGAGGGGCAGGTTAAGGAGAGAAGTTTCGCAAATGTTTTGCACTGGAATAATTCAATTCCAACTGCAGAGTCCAGCTGGAATTGTGAAATGCTATTGGGCTGTCTGAAATACGCTGGAATTTGATGGAATTCTTGATTAAAGACTTGATTAAAACCGGGTTGCTGATTTATAAGCGACTTGCTTTAGGTGTTCAAGGGCTCCAGTGTTCAAGGACAGGTGGGATGGAGCTTGGACCAACCTGGGAGGGTGGAAGAAGATGAGCTTTAATGGCCCTTCCAACCCAAACCATTCCACGATTCCATGATAAACACGGGGGTTCTACAAGGGGAAGAACATCCAGAACATCTCTTCTGGAGAAGGATGTTGGCCCAAAGAAGATCCTCCTCCTGTTGTTACCACCATCCCTCAAGCAGCCTCTGCTGGAGTCAGGGAACCTGGATCCCTGATGATCCAGGGACATGGGGACGGGATAATTGGGATCAGGAATGGAAATTGCTGCCTCCTTGCACTGGAGTTAAAATTATAACTCCACACACTGGGGGGACCTGTTTGCTTCATAGTTCATTACTAACCTCTAATTAGGAGGCTTTGCCCTTCCAGATTGCCTTGCTCCTCATTAGTGCTTCTGTTTTGGCCAGAGCCTGTGTGGAAGGTTTGGATATCCCTGGAGGGTGAAATAGAAATTTGCCCCGGTGTGGTGTGGAGCAGAGATGATTTTCCCTTGGGAGAGAAGCAAAGTCCTGCTCATGGAAGGACTGGATGGTCTCATTCCTTCCCTTTTGGCCTTTTCCTTGTCTTTTGGGGCACTGGGATGTCCCAGGGAGGAGGGAGCTGTGTTGCTGCAGTAGGACAGCACCCAAAAAGTCAGAGCCACGCTGTGGACTTCAGGTGCTTCTCTTTATTTGGGTATAAACCCCTAATTTTTAACTTAATTTTCAATATAAATAAGGACACGCAACGTTTCAACTGCTTAGTTTCTTCCAAACAGAATTACACTGATTGGTTTGGGTTTGTTTTCCACAGATTCTTCTATTTCCTGCTTTCCATTCTGGGCTGTAATCAGAAGAAATCTGGACCATCCACGGAAAATAGTCCTGGAGGAGCACTGGGAGTAGAGGTGAGCTGAGGCTTCCTCAGGATCTCCTGAAATACAGTCAGGAGGCCAGGATTGCATTAGCAAATCCTAAGCAGGATGGCAAAATTCACAATTATTAAATCCACAATTGACGAACGTGACCTTTCTGCTGTTTGGTTTGCTGGCAGAACCATCTCAGCTGGAAAAGCAAGAAACCAACCCAAAAGCACAGGAGAAGGAAGGCAACTTTGGCTTCTCCTTTGTGGGGAGGAGGAAAAGGAAGGAAATCCTTTGTTTTCTCCTCTTTGGGGATGAGGAAAAGAGGGAAACCCTTTGGCTTCTCCTCTTTAGGGATGAGGAAGAAGAAGGAAATCCTTTGGCTTCTCAAGCTCTGCGGGGATGAGGAAAAGGAAGGAAACCTTTTGTTTTCTCCTTTGTGGGGATGAGGAAAAGGAAGGAAACCTTTTGTTTTCTCCTTTGTGGGGATGAGGAAAAGGAAGGAAATCCTTTGGCTTCTCTGTGGGGATGAGCTAAAAAGAGGAAATCCTTTGGCTTCTCCTCCCTGGGGATGAGGAAGAAGAAGGAAATCCTTTGGCTTCCCAAGCTCTGTGGGGATGAGGAAAATGAAGGAAACCTTTTGTTTTTTCCTCTGTGGGGGTGAGAAAAAAGAGGGAAACCCTTTGGCTTCTCCTCTTTGGGAATGAGAAAAAGGAAGGAAACCCTTTGGCTTCTCCTCTTTGGGGATGAGAAAAAGGAAGGAAACCCTTTGGCTTCTCCTCTGTGGGGATGAGGACCTTCCTCAGAGCAGTGCCTGGGTTGGGTCTGAGCTCCTGGGCTGGGCAGGGAGTGTTGGCAGGGGTTGGAGGGAATGCCCTTGGCATCCCAGTGCCCTTGGCATCCCAAAGCAACCCCTCTGGTTTGGCTGGAGCCTCCACCCCAGCTGGTTTGTCCTGCTGGGTATCTGCATGGGTGGAGTGAGGCTGATTCTGCTTTTGACTCTCTGGACCGGGTTCCAGAGATTTGCCCCAAACCCCGGGGTGTGTGGGCACCTAAACATCCCTGTGGCCAAAATGTGGTCAAATGTCCTTTGTCCTTCTCTGTGAAACCTCAGCAGAGGACTCAGGGAGGGCCAGGCGGATGTATTTCTGTCTCATTTCTCTCTCCAGCCCTGCTGTGCCATCCCCAGGCTTTTCCCTCAGCGTTTCCTTGCGATGCACTTCAAATAAATCTAATTTCCACGCGTGGGATGGTGCTAAGTGCCCTTGGAATTCAGATTATCTGCACTCAGTGACTTCCACTGCTGTGTCCCAGGGAAGGAATTGCTTTGGGCTCGGGGCTGTCGGTGTTTAAAATTCCCTTTCCCTGCTTTTCCCTTTCTTCAGTAGCATTCCATTCCAGCCTGTTTCAAGCAGGATACGGGGGAGTTGAGTCCTCCCGTGGATTTTTCCGAGTCCTTTGGACATCTCCGAGGCTGCCACTGCCGAGGAGCACAACCAGGAGGAACGGAATGGGAATTCCCCGTGAATTTTGGGAAGCTGAAGGCTCCGGCCAGCAGAAGGCAGTGCCAGCCCAGCTTTGCGGGGCTCAACGCTCCGAGCGGACCTTCCCACTGAATTCCCGAGGGTTTCATTTTTTTCCAGCTGTGCCGGGGAGGAAATTCATCGTTCTGCACGCTCAGACCTTCAGCCCCCCTCCCCGAAATGACGTGGTTTTCCCCTTTGCTAGGGCTGAGTTTGGCTCTCCGCTTGCGATGACCCTCGGCATGACATTCCAGCCCGGAGCTCTCCTCCTGCTCTTCGTGCTTCCAGGGAATTGGCTTTCGGCTGAGAACATCGACTTCCACAACGTGCGGCCCCCCCTGGACCGTAAGTAGGGGTTTCTCCTCCTTTTTTGGTGTCTTCTGCCCTTGTAGCTTCCTATTTTAGCTTAATACATAGAATATTTAGCTTAATATTTGAGTTGATCACCCCCTTGGTTTTTAGGGTTTTTTCCTCCTTCAAGCATAATAAAACTTTAAAATTAAAATTCTGCTTTCCAAGCCACGGCACTTTATTTCTGATATTTTTGCAAGCTGAATGAAAACAACCAGTTGCACTCCCTGCTAAAGAAAGAGTCTCTTTTTAAAAGTCTTTCCCCTTTATTCTGTGTTTCTGCCTCTGAAATGTCTCCCTCCAGAGCAGCCCAGGCAGTGGATTTCTCATAAATAATACAGAACAGGTGGTTTTTGTCTTTTATCTCGTCGGGGGTTTTGTTAAGGGGAAGAATAGGTGTGCTGTGTGCAATTAATTCAGTCTGGAGGTAATTAAAAACCTTGCGAGACCTGTGAAGCCAGTTGTCACTAATGGCATCATACTTTGCTCTCTTATCTGGCATCAGGAGGGTTCTCTCCCTTCATTTTCATTCCCTGCATCATTAAAACAGTCAGGACAGGCAGATAAACGAGGTGGGGACCTCTGAGTGCATCTAGGGAAGTGTGCACCTTAAAATGAGTGATTTAAATCATGTAAATAAGATTTTAAACCAGTCCTCTCTGGTGAAAGGATCCAGCTTGTCCTCCAGAGTTGAAAATCAAGCTCTGAAGCGGCTTTTGAAGGCTCATTTTTTGCATCAAAGGAATCCAGAGCCATTTGAATGTAGATGGAGTTTGTGGGTCTGAGTAAATAAACTCCTCTCTCTTTCCTGCTCTTCCCACTCAAGTGCTATTTTGCTTTGTGGGAGAATGAAAACACAAGGGTTTATTTTGAAGCTCAGGCCTGTTAAAAGCTGTTTTATTCACCTCAAAGGGAAGCAGCACCGAAAACCTGTGAATACCCAAGTTTTTTTGTAGGTGTCCCTGTGCACAGCCAATGCTTGCTTTGCACGGATTATTTCTTCTCTCAATGCTTGCAAACTCACTGTGTTTCCCTCCTTTGGAAGCCACTCCGTTCCCAGAGAGCTTCAAGTGCTTCACTTGTGAGAATGCAGAGGACAATTACAGCTGCAACAGATGGGCTGAAGACAGGTGGTGTCCTGCAAGTAAGTGGCAGGAGGTGCGTGCCAAGGTGGCACTGGTGGCATTAATGGCACTCACGTGCCAGCTGTGGGGCCCTCAATGAGAAGATGAAATCCCAGCATTTCTGCTGAGGTGAATATTTTCACCATTTCAGGGTGCCAAGCAGTGAAAAGTTATGTATATTGCATTATTGTATATCATATATATAGTAAAAATATATATAATATACGTATATATGTATAATATATATTATATGTATATTATAGATGGTAATTATATATGTGTAATATGTATATATATGTTATCTATAGATCTACAGACCATTTTGTGGGAGATATATATATATAAAATATATATACATTATTAATAGACTAATTGAAGTCTTAATATATCAATAATAGTCATGAACGCTGTGTGTTTTTCTAGGTGTGTATATATAATTAGGTGCCTCCTAGGAATTGATTTGAAAGATGTTGCTTTTAAAATTGCCTTTGTAGCCTGATCCCGTTCCCTTTGGATGCCACGCTAAGATTTAATGGTGTCCCGTGAACAGCAGGACCCCAATTACTGATGCCACACCTGAGCGAGGGGAACGGGGGATCCGTGGAAAAAAGGGGAAATATCCCTCCCCGTTCCTCTTCCCGGTGATATTCCCAGGAACGGTGGGAAAGGGGAAGAGGTAAATTAGAGGAAACATCTCTGCAAGGAAGCAAGAATGTGCTGCCCAAGAGAGGGGAGAAAGGAAGATAAACGTGTGAATTATAATGCTAATAAGTAATTTAAATGAGAGCGGCCTCCCTGGAGGCTTGACGGGTCACTTCAGCAGCGCATTTCATCCCTAATTAATTTCTTGCTAAACGCTGTTTTAATCAACCCGAAAACACCTTTGTGCGGCCAAAAAAAAAAAAAAAAAAAAAAAAAGGAAAAAAAGCTTCATTTTCTCAGAATATTTCTCCAAACCGTGTGAACTCCCTAAACCCTGGGAAAGAAACTCGCGCTTTAACGCCAAGAAACCTTTGGAATCTTATTTCCGTAGGCGCTCGGTACTGCCTGACCGCGCATCTCTTCACGGAGCGGGGCAAGAGCAGTTCGGTCACCAAGAGATGTGCCACGGGCGAGGAGTGCCACCTGGTCGGGTGCCACCGGTACGGCGACAGCGGCCACACGGTGAGAACTACTCTCGAAATACTCTTTGAGGAAGGGCAGAGCTCCGCGCTGCTGGAGCTGCGCCTTCCAGGACTCGTTTTTCCTGCCCGGCCGAGGAGGATGTGCCAAGATCCACTCTCCGCTGTTTTAACAATGGAAAGTGGGATCGGTGCAACCCTTTCCTTCCTCCTTCCCTGCCCCTGCGTGCCGAGGGTGGGACAAAACCTGCCGGCAGGAACCACCTGAGCTCTCTAGGGCACGGCTGGGGTGGACCCGAGTAGGTCTTGGAGTTGTCGGTGGGGTTGTGCAAGACTCTTGTTTGTCTTCAGGGAGACGCAAGTGAGGGTTTTGTTCCGTGGGAAAAACTGCTGACTCCTCTCCCCTTTGGATGGTGGGGAAAAGTTTAGTTTTCAGAACCAAAGAATGATTTGCTGCTGTAAAGCATGGCCCACTAATTCCTCGATAGATAATTGAAGGTTAATTGTGTTGCTTTTATAATGTAAGATTTCAGGCAGCGAAAGCAAAGCAGACAAATTCCATATTAAATATAAAAGGATCTGTTCGTATTAAATGTAAAATAATCGGTCCATATTAAATCTAAAAGGATCTCCTCATATTAAATATACAAGGATCCATCCATATTAAATATAAAAGGGTCTGACCATATTAAATATAAAAGGATCTGTCCATATTAAATATACAAGGATCCCTTCATATTAAATATAAAAGGGTCCATCCATGTTAAGTATAAAAGGATCTGTCCATATGAAATCTCAAAGGATCTGTCCATCTTAAATAGACATGTTTTCTGAAGCGATTTCCAGTGATTCCAACAGCTTTTGGTGGACTGAGGGAATGAAGGGACTCTGCATCCTGCCTTCTGTTTTCATAGGATCGTAAAATGCCAGAGTGGTTTGGGTTGGAAGGGACTTTAAATGATGACCTGGTTCCAACCCCATGGATTTTATCTTGGGAGAGTTCTTGTGCCTTTGGCTTAGATCCAAACTGGCATTTCATTCAGTTGTTCCCTTGGCTTTTCTCCCAAGGAGGGTTCAAGGAAGGAAAAGCGTGTGCAGCTTCCCCCCTGGAGCTCTGCTGTGCGGGTGGCTCTGGAAGGTGGCACACCAAGTAGGGATGGGGCACACAGAGCAACACCGGAGACCAAAGCCAAGGGGAAAGTGGAATAGGGACAAAGTTTATCCAGACAACAATTTTTAGGTTAAAAAGCTGACAGCTGAAACATTGAAATGCGTGTTTTTAGCTCAGGTGAGCAGGGGGAGCTCTGCTTTCTACAGTGTGGCTGCACTTGGTGGTGGGTGACGTCCCACCCCAGCCTGGTGGCAGCAGCAGAGGGTGAGTTGCTCCAGGCAGGCTGTGCCTGGGATTTGGAAGAGGTTTCATGGGGCTGGGTGTTGGACCTGAGGAGGATTGGTGGCATAAATGCCCCATCTGCTGCCCTGGGTTGGGCTGCCACGTGGAGGTGATGGGTCTGTTCAGCTCCGCTTGGCAGCCAAGTGAAGGCACGCTCACAGGATCATGAATATGCTGAGTTGGAAGGGATCACCAAGGATCCACCAGGATCATCCACCTCAACCCCAACCATCCCACCCTGTCCCTGAGAGGATCACCCAAACCCTCCTGGCTCTCTGGCAGCCTCAGGGCCGTGCCCACCACCCTGAGGAGCCTGTCCAGTGCCCACCACCCTCTGGAGGAGGAACCTCCCCCTGAGATCCCACCTGAATTTCCCTGACACACCTCCAGCCATTCCCTCATCTCCTCCAGCCCCTGCCCCGTTGCCTCCCCTCTCCAAGCCCCCTCTGAGCTCCCTCATGCCCAGTGAAGGTCTCTTCCCCCCCAGGAGTGTGTTTCCTGCTGTGAAGGCATGATCTGCAACGTGGAGATCCCCACCAACTCCTCCAACGCCGTGCTGGCCGTGCTGCCCGCGCGGAGGACGTCGGCCGGCAGCAGGAGGACAACCAACATTGTGGCACTGGCCTCTGTCGTGGTGGTCACGCTGTTGTGACACAGACCCACCCACCCTGAGAGCCTCCTGGGATGCAAGACCTGCCAGGATCTCCAAGGAGAAACCTCTGGTGCTCCTTCATCGCAGAAGGCTCGAGTGGAAAGACGAGCGGGCGTCGTGGAGCCCTTGGATATGTCAGTGAAGGTGCTTCATGAGACCTTCAGGATTTAGAAACGCTCTCCTCACCAACCACTGGCTGACCGAGCAGGGGGGTGGACTCAAGTGATGATTTGATGATGGGAATGCGCATTTGCTTGGCATGTTTTTTGGGCAGGGGACTGTGACAATCACCGTCCCAGCTGATGGGATTTCACGCAGACCTTCGGATGGGCCACGTGCCGGCGTGGAAACTGCTCTGGAGCTGTTTGTCGTCGTGCATAAAGGACACTGAGTTCCTTCTCTGGATCAGGAGGCGTTTTTAAGCTTATCTTCAGTCATGGTTGTCACAGAGCCCACACAGGAGAGGACTTCTGCTTGGATCAGGGCTGTCGTTCCTACTGGCAATAGCACAAAGCAATGCTATGGATCTTGCTTTCCTTTGAATGTGTCACACTCCAGTTTGGAAACCACCTGAAATGATGTAGGAGTTCTAAAAATGATGCAGGATTTCTAAAAATGATGCAGGATTTCTTAAAATGATGCTTTTTGAGCACCTGGATCAGAATTCCTGAGCCCTTGCCCCGAAGGGGTGATGTTCTTCCAACTGAGTCTCACCTCAGCTGAGTCTTCTTCTTTGTGACACTGTCATAACCCCATGAGTTTGGAATTGCAGCCTCGTTGCCCCAGACATTGTGGGTGGGCACTTGGGATGGATAAAGAGAGAAGTCTCTGCTCTCTCTGGATTTGCAGAAGTTGCTCCCAGAAGCATCATTGCCCTTGGTGGATCTTCTTGGCTACCCCAGACCTCTGGGCATGGTGGTTGTGTAGCTTTGCCACCGCCCTGTGAAGTGTTTGGGTGAAAATTCCCTTTTTATTACAATATTATGGGGTTTAATGGGCTTTGTTTGCACAGCTGGGTTGGCTGGATCCTGCTCATTTAGGTGTTGGTTCATCTAATTCCTCAATTACAGGAACAGCTGCACTTCTGACAACAGCAGCAGGGTTAAAATGATGTATATTGTCATACATTAATGGGTCTGATTAATTGCTCAGATCTTGGTCAGGGAAAAGATTAAAACTGACTCAAAAAGAGATTTGAAACTCCTCTCAGAAAAGTTCAGCAAATATAAGTGGGGGATGTCTTTTCCACAAATATTGGCCTAATTATTTGTGGCTTTATTTCACTTCAGATGAAAAACAGATTTTGGTTTTTTTTTTCCCTTTTTATGTAAATATTGTCCTCATTATTTGCTATTTTACTTCATTTCAGATGAGAAGCAGATTTTGATTTTTTTTGCTGGTCTGTTTCTATATTAAAAATGCCTGCACAGTATTTTTAGAGCATATAAAGGCGTCCAAAAGTCAGCCTGTGGTTTGTTGCTGGACAGTTGTGTAGTTACCAAAACTGGGGGAAAATGCTTTTTCCTTGCCCAAGGGAAACAATTCCCACTGTCTGAGTCAGGTTTTCCAGGCTCTGGGTGTCCCTGTGTGTGTCTGAACTGAGGAGAGGAATTTTGGGGGGTTGCTGGACAAGAAGCTCAACGTACCAAAGACCTGGAGCTGCTGGAGAGTCCAGGGAAGGTCCTGGAGATGCTCCAGGGGTGGAGCCCCCCTGCTCTGGAGCCAGGCTGGGAGAGCTGGGGGGTCACCTGGAGAAGGGAAGGCTCCAGGGACACCTGAGAGCCCCTTCCAGAGCCTAAAGGGGCTCCAGGAGAGCTGGAGAGGGACTGGGGACAAGGCATGGAGGAACAGGACACAGGGAATGGCTTCCCAGTCCAGAGGGCAGGGATGGGGGGGATGTTGGGAAGGAATTGGTGTCTGGGAGGGTGGGCAGGCCCTGGCACAGGGTGGGCAGAGAAGCTGTGGCTGCCCCTGGATCCCTGGGAGTGTCGGGAGTGTCCAAGGGCAGGTTGGACGGGGCTTGGAGCCCCCTGGGCTGGTGGAAGGTGTCCCTGCCCATGGCAGGGGTGGGGCTGGGTGGGCTTTGAGGTCCCTTCCAACCCAAACCATCCCACGATGATTCTGGGATTAAACCTCATCTTTTTTGCCACATGATCTTCAGGGTACTGGGACCTCTTTCTTGTAGGGAAAATCATTCCAGGTTTTCTGCTCCGTGGGGAATTCCTCAGTAAAGGGAAAGCAAATCTTCCACCTTCCAGGCTGGGCCGTTCCTCTGAGGTGCTCCCACAATTCAGTTTCTGGGACCGATTATTGCAACCTTAACCAACAGTCTCATTTGAGAAGAATAACTGGCAATAATCTAAGTGCTAAAATGTTGGTTTCACACTGCAAATGCCATTCCTAAGGTTTTGGGAATGGCAGGAAGACCCTGGAGAGCTGTGCAGGAGCAGAGGGGCATTTGGGAGACGGGAAGTCCCTCTGTGCTCCTTTTCCTTGGTTGAACGATTTTGGGGGGTAAGAAATCTGCTCACCATCCCCATCCTCGGTGCACTGGGCAAAGAAGTGTTTGGAGTGGAAATAAATAAAATTAACAAGGGATAAAGAACATCCTCGGGGTATGTGAACGTTTTTGGAGTCGCCAAAGGTTTGGGTTTTTAGCCCCGCGGAATTCCAGGAGCGCAGGATGTTGTGGATGAGCTCTCCTGGGGTGGATACATCCTTGGCTTTGTTCTCGGAGGGTTCGGGATGGGTCGGGGACGAACTGGAATATGCAAATGCTGTTAATGGGGTGTTAACGCTGCACAGACGAGCACGTGGTTGAAGAAACTCGGAGTTTCCAGAGTGAAAATCAGTTTTTCCCCTCGCTGCGGTTTGTTGTCTGTGAAAACCCTTTCTGTTCCTGCTGATGCTCCTGTGGAACGGGAGAAAACCGATTTGTGCCGAGGGCAGAGAAAATAGTGTTCAAATTCACCCGAGTGCACCTTTTTGCCGTGACTGAAACTGATTTCGTAGGCAAATCGAATTTCAATGTATGGTGGGATTTTTAATTAATATATTCGGGTATCAACTGTATTTTCATATCTGTGTCTGAAGGACTCAGTGAGGAACTTATAAAAGCATTATTTGATACAAGAAAATGAGTTTTCAGGCCCCACATGATGTCTGTGTTTCAGTTTGGGTTCACTGATGTACCTCGAATATGTTCAACTGAATGCCGAAATTTGCCACAGTTTGGAAATGACGTTTCTACAAATGCACATCCATAACTTTAAATGCCCTTTGAACCCGAAAATAATTCCTGAGTGATGGCAAATCCATCAATTTGAGGAAAGAGGAGTGTATTTTTATGATATATATGTGTAATATGGTTTTGTTCTTTTACATTGCACTGGACAATCTATAGAAGATTTATTTTTAAAAGCTTAAATCCTGATAAATTCTTCCCAATTCAGTGTTGTCTGAATGATGTTTCCTTTCTGCTGCTTCAAATCTTCCCAAGAAATGGCACTTTTCATTAAAAAATATTCAAATATCTGCTGGTGGAAAACATTTGGTGATAACTCACGTGGAGGTGTTGCTCTGCAATTAGCTAATTTATGTTACGGGCTTAAATGAGAAATATATATATATTTATACCTATATATATATATTGGGCTGTGCTAAATGATGCTGGAGCTTAGTGACAGTGAAACCATAATTAGGGAGGATTTAAAAAGCCCAATTAATTGCATTTAGCTCAGCTGCAGATCATACAGGTGTTGTGTTTTCTTCCCCTTTCTTTCCTCCCCCCACAAATCCCTTTTTTTATCTTTTCTGGAATCTCTTTTCGTGTCAGTTTTGGGTTTATTTTATCTTTCTTTTTTATTTGGGTTTGTTGGGGCTTTTTGGTTGGATTTTTTTAAATATTTTTAATGGTTTTTTTTTTACTTTTTTTTTTGTCTTTTGCTTTTTGGGACCTCTTTTAGTGCATATTTATGGGTGGTTTGGGCTATACTTTCTGGATTTTATTTTTTTTTAACTTTTTTGATCTTTTTGGATCCACCAGCACAGGTTGCTCCAAGCCCCATCCAACCTGCCCTTGGACACTCCCAGGGATCCAGGGGCAGCCACAGCTTCTCTGCCCACCCTCCCAGCCACCAATCCCTTCCCAACATCCCCCCCATCCCTGCCCTCTGGCACGGGGAAGCCATTCCCTATGTCCTGTCCCTCCATCCCTTGTCCCCAGTCCCCCTCCAGCTCTCCTGGAGCCCCTTTAGGCTCTGGAAGGGGCTCTCAGGTGTCCCTGGAGCCTTCCCTTCTCCAGGGGAACATTCCCAGTTTTCCCAGCCTGGCTCCAGAGCGTGTCCATGCCCTTGGAGCATCTCAACCTCCTCCGGATCCCGAGCAGGGTTTGGTCACTGGGCAGTTCTGGAATTCGCTCCTTAAAAATGGGCAGTTCTTCACCCTAATTGATTATTGATTAATTGTGCTGAGAGCAAAGGCTGTGGTGGAGTTCCAGAGGGCGGTTGTGTGGAGTTATCGGCTCCCACTGGCCATAAATCACAATTTTTTTAGGAATGTCTGTTGGAAAACATTCTATTAATGAGTTTTCCCTGCAGCCCCCCCGAAATTGGGACCTCGTTCCCGCAGCCTGGAAAGCAGCCCATGAGGGTTGTCAGGGAGAAGGAATTCCTGGAATTGGGGTGTTCTCTTTGTTCTTGGGTCAGAAGAGAACATCAATGGGTTCCTTTGGCACCTCGGGTCTTGTTTTTTTTGGGGGTGGTTTGTTTGGGGGGCTTAGTGGGTGTTTTGTGGAGTTTCTTTTCGGGTTTTTTGTGTGTTTTTTTGTGATTTTTTCCTTTTTTTTTTTTTTGTTTGTTTGTTTTGGTTTTTTGTGTTTTTTGTTTGTTTGTTTTGTTTTCGTTTTGTTTTGTTTTCTTTTTAAAAAGAATTCCGTTAATGGTGAGAATGGGACATGACTTGAAAGAGAGGAGGGAAATTGTTGCAGATCCTGCTCCTGTTGATGGCTCATTTCCATCTTGTTAAACGCCGTGGGGATTTATTTGGGACAAAAGTAGTGGGCGGGACAAAGCTGCGTTTTCTAACAACACGAACTAGATACGGACCAAAATTCCTATTCCTAGACGGGATAATGATGTAGGAAATGAAAGTCACGGTGCCTCCTCCACGATGAAGGTTATATTTTACCCCAGGAAAGCCAACTCCAGGCCCGGGAATCACTTCCCACCGTTGGAAGTTCTCAGGGCAGGGTTTAGGACCAGCTTAAGTGTCGCTTTAGGACTTTCACTGCCGGAATTGCCGGGATAATGGGAATGCAAATCCAGAACTCCCTCGTTTCGGGATCACAGCCGCCCTACCCGGTTCCTCGCTGTGTGGGCACTCAAGGTGGGTTAGAAAATTCGAAATCCTTCTGGTGGAAACTGTATTTATGAGGAGTTTTTCCACGGAGCTCTTGTTCACCGCTGCTGAGTGGTTTTAGTCCTGGTTTCTGATCCTCTCTTGCTCCCTACCAGGGAATGCTCTGCCCTTTTGCAGAGGGATAAATACAAAGGATGGACTGGATTTAAAAAAAAATAAATAAATAAAAGTTGGAGTTCACAAAACCCCACCAGGAAATCGAGGGTTGGCAGCAACTGTTGCTCTTTAAACCCAAATTGCCCTTTGTCTCCTTGCAGGGTTTTAAGTTGTTTAGACCTGCAAGTGCCACCTGTTCTAAAGGGAATTCGCTTTTAGAGGATATAATTTGATTCTAATTTCATGGCTGAACTTGCTGCCTTTCTTCTTACAGAGGCTTTTGGTGCTGCTTTCACTCACAGGGTCACAGAATGGTTTGGGTGGGGAGGCCCCTGAAGGGTCATCTTAGGTGAGACCCCGTGCCATGTTCCTCTGGACCCAGGTTGCTCCAGCCACATCAGCTGTGGTGGTTTGACTTTGAGCCCTCCTGGGTGACAAATCCCATGGATTGCTGTACCCAAGTGAACATTCCATCCTATTTCAGCAGTGGTGGTTTGACTTTGAGCCCTCCTGGGTGACAAATCCCATGGATTGCTCTACCCGAGTGAACATTCCATTCTATTTCAGCAGTGGTGGTTTGACTTTGAGCCCTCCTGGGTGACAAATCCCATGGATTACTCTACCCAAGTGAATATTCCATCCTATTTCAGCTGTGGTGGTTTGACTTGGAGCCCCCTTGGGAGACAAATCCCATGGTTTGCTGTATCCCAGTGAAAGATTCCATCCTATTTCACATCAGCTCAGATATAAGAAGGGATAGAGGGAAGTTTTGGGTCAGTCCTTTCCCGGTGGTGAAGGCCATCAGCTGTGGACCTGCCATCTCTTCAGGGAGAACTGTGTGTCTCCTCCTGGGAAGTAGACCTTGTTTGTTTATTCTTTATTGTCTGTGTGCATATAGGAATATTAAGTTCCCTTTTTTTCCTCTGTATACATATATTTGTATAAATCCATGCTGCTTCAGTAGGATTAGAACCCACTTTTCATCCAGTGGGGGGTTTTTTTTACCTCTCCTCCCTTTTTCTCCTGCAGTTGGGTGGGACGGGGAAGCTTTTGTTTAGGAGCCTCTGGATCTTTGCCTTCTGCCAGGGGTGAGCAGCCACATCCTCCCTCCTGTGAGCTGGTTGTCACCCTGGTGCAGCACCAGGAGTTTCACCCCAGCATCCAGCACAGACCTGCTGGCCAAGACCCGTTGTGGATTCAGCTTTGGGGGTTTCCTTCTTTGTTTTTCCTGTTCTGGGTGCTGGGGTGGGAGCACTGAGGTGGTGCTGAGGAACAGGAGATCTTGAAGAGGTGGCTTTGACATTTTGGGGCAGGCTTTTCAGGGTATTGTAAAATACACCCAGTAGCAACCTCAGAATCTGAGCCCGAGGAGCCCGTTTGTCGCTGACAGTGAGAAGAACTCCAGTCACCCCCTCGCTGCTGCAGTTTGGGCAGGACATTTTGGTCCTCCCACGCCCCAGAAGTGAAGTGGAGGTGAGCGTTAACACACTGTTCTGTGGGGCTGTGCCCTACCAAGCCCCCAGACGTGAAATGCAGCCCCCTCTGGAGCTCTTAAGTGCACAGCAATTACATCAAATTCGCTCGAGTCTTCCCCCTCTCCCTTGAAATGGAAGCGAGGAAGAATGTGCTGCTGGACGTGGAGCTTGATGGAACCCTCGATAGGGCCCGAGGGCAGCTCAATAGCTCTGTGTTCCCTCCCTGCATCCCGTCAGTATTCCCATTGTTCCCTTCACCCTGATAAATGCAAGGAGATAGTGCAAAGGCAGGGCCGGGCTGCTCAGTCTTGGGGGGGAGGAACTGCGGTTTGGAGCTGCTTGCTGGCTGCTCCAAACTCCTCTTGTGAGCTCTGGTTATAACCCGAGGTGATGCAACATTCATTTCCAGGTGTTTGTTTTTCTGCTGCAAGGCCTTTAAACCCCCTCAAAACACGATCCCTGGCAGGAGGGGGGATCCCCAAGGCTGCTGCTTTCCAAAAAGCAGTGTAACCCTAGAGTTGGGCACTGATATGGGGCAACAATGGTGTTATTCATGCTGGACTTCAGAGATTGAAAATGAGGGATTAAAGAGGCTGGGGCTGTGCTCTGGTCCACAGTTATTTGGGGGGGGGGGAGGAAAATAGGATTTTGCATTGCCCAGGCTCATCTGTGAAACCGTTTCCCAAGTGCTGGCAACGCAGAAACATTTCTAATATATCTAAAAACACACTGGGCCAAAATGCTGCTTGTGGTGACCTGATCTAAGCTGCATGTTGGTGAGAAGATTTTTATCTTCCCCTTCCAGCCTGGGCTCTGCTTCCCTGGGATGGCAGAGCTCAACCTGAGGGTTCCACTTGGGATGGGCTCTGAGGGTCCGGGCACTGTCTCTTCTGTGGCTTTGGGATTCAGGTGAGTCCTGAAGGGATGAAATGATCCATGTTTTCCAGAATCCAGCAACTGATGGGAACATCATCAAACCAAGGGACCCTCCCACAAAACCAGCACTTACTGAGAGAGAGGTGGCCAAACTCACCCTTATTCAGCCTTAACTCAGGTTATTCCAGAAGCATTTTAGAGCTGATCCTGTAGGGGAAATCTCATTGAAAGGAATGATTTTAGATTTGCAGCTTCTCTTTTGCATCTTTCTGGAGCTAAAATCATCGAATCCTGGAATGGTTTGAGTTGGAAGGACCTTAAAGTCCATCTTGCTCCATGGGCAACAGGCTAACAAGATAAATTGTTCACTAATGTGTTGGGAAAGCAAGTTAGAACTCCCAGACACCTTTTGGAGTGTCCTGTGCCCCTGGAAAGGGTCGGGAACAGCTGATCGTGGTCAAGTTGGGTGCTGTGCAAGCGGTGAGGGATGCAGCAGATGTTCCTCCCGGTGCACGGAGATGTGCTGCTTGCAGAGGGTGTGCCAGAGGTGTCCTGGTGGCTAAAGGTGAGGAATTCCTGTGCTCAGCTTGCCAGAGGCTGCAAGTGGCATTTGGGATCTCAGGAAATCTCAGGGATGGATGGATGGATGGATGGATGGATGGATGGATGGATGGATGGATGGATGGATGGATGGATGGATGGATCTTGGAGTGGCATCTCCTAATGAGACCTCTCAGGCTCTCAAACTTCCTCATTAACTTCAAATTTCCAGGATTACAAAAGGATTTTCTCTCTCAACCCAGAGATGGTCTGTGCCTGGAGCAGAACACCCTGTCTCCATCTCCTTGGCCTCTTCCCAGAGCAGCTTCTCTTGGCATGCTGCACTTGATGGGAATGATCTTGTAGGAAGAGCAAAGTGCATTTTTTCCAAAGGAAATGATAAATCTGCTGGGGGCTTTCAAAGCAAGCTGACCTAATCAGCTTTTTTATTGATTTATTATTTTTCAGTTTAGTTTTTAAGAATGCAGGAACAGCACAGGTGTCATTTGGGACCATTAACTGTGAAGACGTGCAAAGTATTTTCCAATGGCTTTTTTCCCTTCTTTTGTTTATTTTTCCTTTTTTTTTTTTCTTTAACCTTTTTTTCCTCCTGTCTATTAAACCTGCCACCACCACAGTTGTGCCCAATTGCCACTATGGTTGTCTGAGCAATTACACCTGAATATTCCATATATTTTAAATTTGTTTATCATTTCATTGTTTCGTATTTTATCTTCTTAGTGCATAAGCCCAAACAGAACACCCATCTGGGACACGAAAACCCACACCAGGCCACGTGGCTCAGCTGCTGACTTTGGAGATCCACCAAGTGTGACCCGCAAGTGAGAGGCAAAACTCAAGATGTTCTGGATAATTAAAAAAAAATATAATAATATGTTGATGGAATTAATTATGGGGGGAAGAGAGAGACTTATTTTATTTTCATAGAGCCACAGAATGGTTTGGGTTGGAAGGGAAATTAAGGATGATGTTGTTCCACCCCCTGCCATGGGCAGAGTCACCTTCCACCAGCCCAGGTGGCTCCACCGTGGCCTGGGACACTCCCAGGGATCCAGGGGCAGCCACATCTCCTGTGCCACCCAATGAATGTTGGGGTTGGGATGCTCCAGTTCCAGGTTTGGAGAGGCAAACCAGCCCAAAATGCTCTGCAGGGCTCAGAGGAGCCCCCAGAGCTCTGCTGTGGTTCCCTTCCCACGGGGTGTGGATGGAGCTCAGAGCCACGGGGGTCATCCTGGTGTCCCCAGACCGTGGAGCTCCAAAAGCCTCCAACAAACCTCTCATTGGTCTCCTGATGAGTTTTCACTGCACTGAATTAATTAGTGGTGCTACCAACAATTAAGAGGAGGCAATGGGGGTCTCTTTTTGCCTGTCACTTGTCTCCCTGCTCTTAGAGCTGGAGGGGAAAATGAACCCCTTTTTTGCTCCACTAACTCTCTTTTATTTTTATCCTTTATTTCACGGTGCTTTTACAGCTCTTTACAGCTGCTGCTGATCCAGAAATCCTCCTCCATCCATCACAGCTCTAACTCCTGCTTGGTACCTCCCTCTGGAATTCCCTTCCTGGCACAGAGGTGTCTCCTGCCAAAGCCTGGCAGTGCAGGAAGAACACACAGTAAGTTGTTTGCTGAAATATGGGCTGAAATTGTCGCTTATAAATTGTGCTCTGTGTTGTTGAAACATCCCACACACCCTCAGCACCTCCAAACTCATCCAACCTGGCCTTGAACACTTCCAGGGAGGTTCCTGGAATTATTTCTCCATTCCCCTTGAAACATTCCTACTTTTTCCCTCCAACTTTTCCTTCACCTGCCCACCTCTCTATTTCCACTATTTCCTGTAACATTTTCTTATTTATTTGATGCATTTAAAAAAAAAAAAGAGAGATGTGTTATGTTTTGTTCCAAAAAGCCAATCTGTCTCAAAGGGATGCCCAAAAGGAATTATGTTTGAGAGTTATTTAGGATCAAGGAAAGCTGAGCAGATAGGAAATCCTTTAATTTTTGAGATTGTTTTGGTGGTTGGGGTGTTAGATTGGATGGACTTAGAACACAAAATTGAGCAGATTTTTCACTCTCTTTGAGTGACACCTCAAGCAGGAAGTCTGAAGGCAAATGAAGGCTACAGGAATGCCCAGTATGTCCTGTTCTTCCCAGAGTTCTGGGATTTAATTATGTGTTTCCAGTTTCACTACTGGGAGAGTAGCTCCCAAATGCCAGAGACCAGTAACACCACAGATTTTCACTTTCAGGTCCCCTGTAGGACTGGAAAATTCAGTCTTAATTTAGGCTGCTCGCTCAGTCTTCCGGCTCCGAGTGTCTGCTGAGCATTATTAAATGTTGTTAATTATGGCACTAATTCTGTGTGAAACCAAGGACTGTTGGGGCATGCAGGAACCTAAACCTCCCCTTTGCAGGATGACTGTAAACCACCCCTAGCCTGGAATTGTGTTGTCATTGAATCCTCCACCAATTGAGTCAGTTTGGTAGAATTTTGGAGCTCAAAGGTTCAAAACTCAACGTTTTTGATCATGTTCTGTCAATGTCAAGTTGAGTACCCTTGACGTTGAATTTCAGCTCTTCCTTGTGCCCTCACACATGGCTGGGCCATGTTGAGCTTCTCATCTCCCAACCACCCCCAAGTCCTTCTCCTCAGGGCTGCTCTAAGATCCAGTCCCAAATTCCACAAGCCCAAAGGATTCACTCTTTGTCTTCCAAAATCCTGGTGTAATCCAGGAGGTTTTAGAAAATCCATAGTGTCCACGCCGGGACCTCCCTGCCAGAACTGAGCTGCTCTTTTCAGAAGCACCAAATGCTCCTGCCAGAGCTTCAGCAAAGACAGAAATGTGACTAAAACTGGCAGAGGGGTTTAAAAAAAGGCCATGGCAAAGCTTTTAATGTAGACAGACATGACGTTTGATGCTGTGGAGAACTATAAATAGTAGTAATAAGAGATGCTTAACAGGAGAGTTACTGTTCTGAGCACAGATGCAGAGCCCAGCCCTGTGCCTGGACCAGTCTAGGTCATGATGGACAAAATTAGAGTCCCAGTTTAGCTCTTTTCCCAGTGTTTATGGGGAATTTGAGGAAGCCCTTCGAGCAGTGCTAAGCAGCTGCTGCTTGTACAAGAACCAGCTTTCATCTTCCCCAGCCATGAACTGATGGTTCATAAACCCCTGCAAGCAAGAGAGGAATAAAAGAAATGAATAAAAGCAAGAAATGAATAAAAGCAAGAAATGAATAAAAGCAGGAAATGAATAAAAGCAGGAAATGAATAAAAGCAGGAAATGAATAAAAGCAAGAAATGAATAAAAGCCATTGAACGCTGGCACAGAAGCCAAGGCTTGTGCTTGGAGATGCTGTTAAATACTGATGGGATTTCGTGTCTGGCCCATCAGGAAGTGTCTGAAGATGTGTGAAAGTTGAGAACTAATTTTACACCATGCCCCAAGGCAGAGCCACAGCATTTATGGCCCCCCAAAACTGTTGAAGGATCAAATGCCACTCACTCATTCCCCACAAGGACTCGCTCTCGACAGAGCTGGTGCTGCCCTCGATGAGCACCAGTTCCTTTAGGTAGTGGTTTAAGTTAATGAATTAATAATGGCTATTAATAGCTGGCATTTGATGCTTCGGGATTGCCCAGTTTGGCTTGGCTGAGGCAGCCCAGCACTCACTGGGCTGTTGTGGTTTAATTGCTGCTCGGGAAGTGCCTCCAGGATCACATGGCAGGGCTCGAACTGTCAGCAGAGGGACACACGTGGCGCCTGGATCCTCCTCAGGAGGACAAATAAACGCCTTTCACAATGAATTAGGCAGCTTTTCTTATGCTTGACAGCAATTATTCCTTTAATCCTCACCTCTGGATGAGCCTCCTAACATTCCTCGCGGTTTGTTTCCTAGCTGGCATAATTTTATGAGTTGTTTTAACAATGGGGCTTGTGCCCAAAGCTTCGGTGGGGTTTGGGTGACTCCTGACATGCACACACAGGCAGGGAGGTGTGCACTGCTCCTGGTACTCCTGGAGCCAGCTGGAGTAAACTGATTTGTCTAAACCCCTGAAAACGGGACATTTTGACCCCATAATCTCCCTACAGGAACAGGGGGCTTTTGTAGCCTTCACAAGACTCACAGCCCTTTTAATCCCGGTCCTGGCTTGGGATTTCTGGCCTGTCCTGTGGAACTTTTCATCTTCCCGATGCTGTCTCACAGCCTGGCTGCTCCTTTGCTCTTCCCTAAGCTCCTTGTTTGGTTATCATTGATTCATTGGGATGATTCACCAGCACTGAAAGCGCCAGACTCATCATTCTGTTCCTGTTAATGGTATCTGTGGGGATAAATCTGGAAATAATTAGGTGCATGTTATTAAATCCTGCGTGTCAGGTGAGGGCTTTTGGTCTGATGGATAATTTGAGCTGAGTCAGGAGTTCTGTCACAAGGTGTCCACCCTCTTGGCAATGCTCTTTGTCTGTTCCACTCTTCTAACCATCTTTTCTCTCCTGAAAAGATTTCTTTCTTCACTCGTTTATTTTTGGGGTGAGACTGGCTGTGCCTCAGCCAGTTTTACAGCCACCACCTGATGCAGTCCAGGGAGATGCCCTTCCTTAAACTAAAAGAGGAGAGATTTGGGTTAGATAATGTGAAGGAACTGGTGTCTGGGAGGGTGGGCAGGCCCTGGCACAGGGTGGGCAGAGAAGCTGTGGCTGCCCCTGGATCCCTGGGAGTGTCCCAGGGCAGGTTGGATGGGGCTTGGAGCCCCCTGGGCTGGTGGGAGGTGTCCGTGCCCATGGCAGGGGTGGCACTGGATGGGCTTTAAGATCCTTTCCAACCCAAACGATTCCATGGTTCCTGACCCAAGCAATTCCCTGTCTCTAACTGGGTTTGCCACAGCTTCCTCCTCACACGGCATTCCCAGCTCCTGACCTCTCCATCCCGGTGCTGCCTGCTCAGCACGGAGCTCTCCGTCTCCACACCCAGCCCTGACTAAGGTCTTACACCCAGAGCTGGCATCTGCCTCTCAAATGACCTGCCGGGCAGCTCCTCGTGGTCCAGCACCACCCCGAGCCCTGGTCCTGCAGCAGGGCAAGGACAGGGGTGGTGCCCTGCCCACGCCAAGGGCTGTTCCTCCCTCCCTTCAAGGTTTCCCCCTCTTCTTCTAGACCATTTCCGTCTTTCCCAGTCACTTTTCAAGTGCTCCTCCAGCCTTTGTCTGACTTTTGGGATACAAAAGAAGTTCTGCCCCTGAGTGTGCGCTCAGTTACAGTGTTTTTCAAGCAAAACCCCAAGGGATCTTTAAAATAAATATTCACGCTTTAGTAACCCTAAGAGGAGAACACGGATGTCTTCAAGATCCTGTGTAGGTAAATAATAAGCAATTAACTTAAGAACTGGCTCTGACTTTCCAACCTTTCCAGCGAGTGGTTGTGTCAAGGGAGCAGCTCTCAGGAACTGGAATTATCCACGGGAGTGTGCGCGTGGCAGCGCTCAAACCCCGGGGGACAAAACCACCTCTGGCCGCGTCAGGGACCTGTTGGAGCGAGCTTGTACTTCAGAGATGCCATTCCCACAAACCTTGCAGGGGGAAGCAGGAGCAGGAAAGACCTGCCGGAGCCCCTGCCCTGCTTTGTGCGCCGGGAGCCCTCGGTGGCAGTGGGAGACACGCTGTGGAGCCTCTCCCAGGAGCGTTCCTGCCTTTATTAGCAGCTTTCAACTGGCGGCCAATGCTGATTTCATAGTAATGCCTTTTTTATGAATCGTTGCTTAGGCTGTTTTGAATGCTTCCCTGCATGACTAATTAATGTCCCGAAATGATTTAAATCGCGCTGTTCAACTTCAGAACGCGCAAACAAAACGGCTCTTCTTCGGCGTGCTATCTAATCTCGGCAGCCGCGGGGACGGGGGGCATTGCCTGTTATCTAAAAGCCACTTAACCGAGCTAAAATGTGATGTCATGTTCTCTAAACACACCGAGGCATTTGTGCTCGGTGCGCGGAGACACAGACGTGACTGCGCCGCGATAAACCCAATTACGCCCTTCTCGTGATAACAAAACCCGCTGGAAACTGGCAGGAGATGAAAACCTGCAGCCTCCTGCGCCGAGTTCTGCTTGGGTAAAGCGTCCTGGAACATCACGCCGGGATGGAGAGGGCTGATTCATCAGCGCTGGAGAGACACTCCCAGCTGGGGCACCGGCTCGGAAGGCGCTCCCTGGTGACCCTCGGGAAGAGCGAGGGAAGCGGCTGGGAATAAGGTAACCCAGAGCCAGGGGTGGTGGTCCATCACCTGCAGACAGTGCTGACCGGCAGTTCGGGTCCCTCCTCGCTGCTCGGAGTACGATTCCTCTCCCTTCTGGCTGCTTTTGAATTCCTGCTTATCCATAGATTTTTAGGTAGTTTTTTTTTCCTCCCCCCTCCGCCTCTGGAACAAAGACGACTTGTGTAAGAGAGCAGAATAACAACCTAATTGTTTGATATGTATATAAACGCCTGAAATAATGCGGCATCTAATTTTTAATGAAGCATGAAGGAAAGCCAGAGCTCAGCACAATCCCTGTCCGCCGGAGATCCTAATCTTGCCTTCCCAGAGGAGGAGAGTGTTCCATGAGCCGGCCTGGCAGGGAGCTGAGCCCAGCCCGCATTCCCCGTTCCCGCATTCCCCGGCTCCCACATTCCCCATTCCCGCATTCCCCATTCCCACATCCCCAGCTCCCGCATTCCCCATTCCCGCACCTCCCGTTCCCACATCCCCGGCTCCCGCATTCCCCGTTCCCACATCCCCGGCTCCCGCATTCCCGGTTCCCACATCTCCGCCTCCCGCATCCCCGGTACCCACGTTCCCCATTCCCACATTCTCCATTCCCACATTCCCCATTCCCACATTCCCGGCTCCCGTGCTCTCCCGGTCGCCGAGGGCGCGCTGGAAATTCCCTGAGGGAGCGGCTGGAAAATACGTGCTGCGAAAGGTAATAACCCTTTCCGAGCCCTCTTTCCAAGCCTCTCCCTTACTGCTTTCCCTGTTGTTTTCTCTCTCGCTTCTCTATTGTTTTTCTCCGCTGTTTTCTCTATTGTTTTCTCTATTGTTACAGCGGAGAAAAAAGCGACTTTTTTTTATTCCTGGCAAAGCCACTTGTGTTGCCACGGGCTCACAAAAACAAGCCGGGGCTGTGCGGGGTTAAAGGCAAAGGCGCCTTTGGGGACCGCTCGCTCCGGCCGAGGGGCAGAACCGGCGCCGCCGTCGCGAGTGGGGGCAGATTTTGGGGGGCGTTTGGGGGTGTCCCGGGCAACCCCGGGGCTTGGGATCCCTCCTCCCATCCAGATGTCCCCCTTCTGCCCCCAAAGTCGCGGGGTTGGGGGGTCACAGCCGCAGGAGAGGGTTCTGAGGGTCCTTTGAGCGCTGGAGGGGGTGATGGAGACGCTGCCCGGGCTGGTCCTGCCCCGCTCCCCAGCGGGGCCCTGGGGTTTGGCAGGAGGCTCTGGCTGTGTTTTATTTTATTTTTATTTTATTTAATTTCATTTTAATTTGGAGAGCTTGCTTATGGAAAAGCTGTTCTTTACAAACTGTTTCCCGACTAAAACCAAATGGAATAATTATGTGCGTAGTGAACCTATAAAAGAGTTACTGCTCCAAAAGGACTTCCTGCCCTTCCCTGGTCGTTAAAAAATGTCACTCTAAAAAATCATGGAATGGACCTTAAAGCTCATCTCATTCCCGCCATGGGCAGGGACACCTTCCATTAGATCATGCTGCTCAAAGCCCTGTCCAACCTGGCCTTGGATTGAATTAAATTAAAAATGAAATTAATTTCATGGCTAAATAGTTGTGTTTCCAATTGTAGCCAGTGCCTGTGCTCTTGTTGGCTTAAATACACATTTTTTAAAGAGAATATTAACATTTCTTAATGATAATCACCTTCTATAGCTAAATACTCAGTTACATCACTTGCCAATGCAACGAGCTGGTTTATTCTTTAATATATCCCCGTGATTTCGGTTGTGTTTGGGAATTTTTTCCTTGGCAGTGGCTATGGACAGGGATGCAAAGCTGCCCAAATTGTGGGTCAGGCTGTGTGTGATGCAGCCCCTTGGCAGGTGTGCAGCGGCTCTTTGGGAGCCTGAACCTCACACAAAGGTTTTGGGTCCTCTTTTTTTATCACTTTAAGATCCATTTTCAGGCCCCACCGACCCCAAGGCTGATGCTCCTCATGGATTGGGAACTTCCAACGGGCAGAGCTGGCCCAGGATATGGATTTTCTGTTAAAAATGAGGATACTGCTTGTTCTGAGGAAATCAATTGTAAAGAGCAAATTAATTGTAAATAACAGCGATCCCAGGGTGAATGGGGTGGGAATCCCCAGCGTGGCCATTAGCATGCCCTCAGAACAACCTCTGGAGAATTTTTTTCCCTGCTTTTATATCCGTGGAAAGGCCGTTTTGCTCTGAGATGGGACTGTGTGGATGGTCAGAGCTCGGGGCCGGCGGCGTTGGGAGCTCAGGCTGGTTCTGCCTCCCGATCCTGCCCCACGCTCGTGGATTTCAGACCTCTGGGTTTGGGTTTCCTGGCGTGGCAACAGAACAGTGCCCTCCTGCATGTGAAGAGTGCTCAGGGAAGGGCAGATGGAACGGGAATGTGGAGATTTCTGCCTCGGTCCTGGTCAGGGATGGCCTTTCAGGATCCCCACGAGGGGAGGGAGGAGGCGGCAGCACGAGGGTTCCCCACCGGACCCGCGTTTGCCGAGCCATAAATAAATCCCCTTTGCACCACTGCTGGCTGGGTGAGCACCAAAATGGGAAGGTGATTTAGCTCGTTAGTGCTGCTCAGAGAAAATGAATCCCAACACTCCACCGATGAGTTATGCAGATGCCCAGCACAGCATCTCCATGGGGCTCGCCCTCGGCTCCAACCCTGCTGCCCCTGCACAGCCCCAAGAGGTGCCAGCAGGGAGGGAATCCGACCCTTCCAGTTTCCACTGGAGTTTTTTTTTAGGCCAGTGGTGACATCAAAAGGCTCAGAGAGCCATCCTGGCGGTGTTACAGTGGAGGGTTTGTTTGCTGTGAACCTAAAACTTGATTTATGCGTCAGCGAGCCGCTGCTTTCAGTCCTCGGCCCCGGCGTGGCTGATCCTGACTCTGATTTCCTGCCCTTCTCTGGTGCAAAAGGGAAAGGCAAAGTTCCAACAGAATTTGGAAAAGTGAATCAGTGATTTTCTCTCTGCTCGTGAGGAGGGCTGGGGCTTTCCAATGGAAACCCGAGTCTGAATCCCATGATCTATCCAGGCCATTAGAACCCAGCTTGATCAGCAAGTGGAAGGGTTTCAAATACCTGCTGTGCATCCTTCAAGATGTTGTTCTGCCACGTTTGGACCTCAGGGCAGTGAGTTATAACCCCCCCACCCCCTCCCTTTCCTGCTCCCCCCCTCTTTGCACCTCGTGTCTGTCACGTTGATGTGACGGCGTTGGGTCAAGAGATGCAAGAGCCGGGCTTGGACCAAGGCAGACTCCTCAGAGGAGCCTGGAGTGTCTGCTGCTGGGGCTCAGCCTCTGCTTTGAGAAAGCTCAAGCTCAGCAGGACTTTTGGAGTTGAAATGAACTCATTTTGCCTTGGCAAACAAGGCGGTGTTTGAATCCTGGGGCCGTGCCACGGGCCCTGGCAGAGCGTGGCGTGTCTCGGTTGTCTGCCCTGGGCAAGAGGAGATTCCCTAAGTGGCACCAGCACAGGGCACGTGGTGGGATTTCTGCTCCTTCTCTGGCACTCTCAACAGGTTTTTGGATCAGGCATCCCCTTTGTGTGGTGTCATTGCTGAAGAAGGGCAAAAGGACAAATACATCCCACGTTTCTAGAACCGACTTTTAAAATCACTTTGGATTCCATGAATTTTTTCGGAGTTGGGGTTAGTCTGAGCGCCAAGGCTTGTCAGAAACCTTCTTTCTGTGGTGAGGTGAATAGTTCCTGGTGGTTTGCCGTGCTGCCCACTGCTCCAGTGGGTGCAGCTGCTTTGCCCCCGTGAGTTTGCCGTGTTTTTGTGGTGTGGGGTGACCTGCTGAGGCAGAGCGTGTCTCTCATCCCTCTCTCACCAGATGTCCCCAGGAATAATCATCGTTCTCCCTCCCTCTTGGGTCTCCACGGGACTTTGTTGGCTCTGGCAGAGTCTTTCTAAATGTACTGTGGCAATTCTGATGGTTTCACGGTAGAGACGGGCATCTGTAGGCAGGACTCCTCCATCAGGGACAACAGATCGTTGTTAACTCCTTAAATATTTAACTCTGCATATGAAATAAACCCGTGATGTCGTGGGGTTTGCCAAATGTATTAGTATTTATCTGCACAAAAAAGGTAGAATTTTATAGACACTAAAATGCTGCATCTGGGAGTGGAGTTTGGTGTCCAGACAAGAAGCCCTTGGCTTTCTGGATCTGGCATAACAAAAATCCTGGAACCTGAACCCCATTCACAGCAAATTCCCACAGCATTCCTGGCTCCGACAGGCCGTGAGCCCCCACTCTGATGGAGCTGCTTTCTTACAACTCCGTGTCTCATCCTGGCCATTCCTTGTGGAAAAAGGGAGCATTTCTGCACAAATGGTGTTGGCAAGTGTGCAGTGCCCAGCTTTGTGCCTACGTGATGCCAGGTCAGCCCCTGCTCCGGGGCTGCGTGATTCCCGCCGAGTCCACAATATTCCCATTTATTGGGTGGCAGCAGTGCCAGGGCATTTAGGCTGGGGCTCCTTCCCAAGGGGTGCTGCAGATGCACACAGCAGGAGCTGAGCTTCGTGCCAGGACTTGGCTTTGCTGGAATCCTTGGAAATTTCTTCCTGGAAGCCTCAGAGTGAAACACTGGGATGTGCTTTGGATGGTGACATAAAATATCCCGTCTGCTCCTCGGTCGGTGTGTATTTCTGAGTAAGCTTCAGCTCTCCTTTCCTTGTTTTATATCAATAGCTAAATAGCCTATAAAAACTGCTAATTTTGCGAGGAATTAACTCAATTACAATTAAATTTTTACGATGCCCTTTATCCTTTCATGCCTTTCGTTTCCTTTTCTGTGAACTGTTTCCACAGCACATAAAACCTGGGCACTCCACTTAAATTCAGAGAGCTTCCTCTGCCCTGTAATTCTCTCTTGCTCTACAAATGCCTTTAATAGACTTACATAAATAGCTGTCATCGAATTCTGCCTGCAATTACTTCATATCAGTCAAGCCTCTGTCTCTGTGTGTCTCTGCTTTCATCTCCTTCACTGGGGTGCAGACGAATTCCGACTGGCGGGCAGGTGAGCGACTCCCTGTCGGATGATCCCTGGAGATCCAGCAGCTTTTTGGCATGGGAATGTTTCAGCACCAGGCAGGTTGCAGAATCCCTGGGGTCCGGGCTGGGGAGGGTGTTTTCCATCCGCAAGGGAAGTGCAGTGAGGAGGAAAAGTGTGGGAGTTGGATTCACGGGTCGGTTTGGAGTCACAAGAGGCTTTCCAGGGCAGTGAGTGGAATTCAGCAAACAGGGCCTGTTCCTCCGAGTTTTCATTCAGCAATGCTGAAGGCTGAATAAGAATCTTGTCTGATTTTGAGCTTTTTAGGATAATTAAAAAAAACCCCAAACTCAAAAATGCCTTTCCTCAGGAACTTCTCCGAAGCATTGCTCTGTTAGTGTTTATTTTATTAATTCCATTCTCCTCCCAAAAGACTTGGAAATCACTAACTCCAGCCTCCTTTTCCCTCTCTCCCTGTTACCATTCCTTTACCCACGAAGAGATTCTCAGATGGCATCACCTCTCAGTGTGAGTCCCTTCCAGCCCTTGTGCAGGGGTGACTTCAGCTCATTGTCCTTCTGTGCCACGATATTCCCGCTCCCGTTACGGAAATCGGGAGTTGTTGGGGTCTGGCTGGCGGAGGGAGAGGCCTGACAAGCTCATTTTGGGAGTTTAATCAGCTGCAGGAGAGATTTGTAAAGCAAACAATGTGTGCCTGCAGTTGTGCCCCGGGAGAGAAGGTAAAGATACACCAGGAAGTTTTCAGTGCCCTGAAAATAAGGTTGTCAGGAAGGGGAAGGACAACGAAGCCCGAATATTCCTCCCTTTAACCCTTGGATTTCTCCAGCCCCAGCTGCCTCCTGCAGGTTGAAATTTGTCATCATATTGACCTGTGTGATTTTTGCATAAATGAAGTACATTCCATCAGCTTCCTCTTCAGATGGTATTCCTGAATAACTGATGAAGCCCTAACTGGGCAGGGTGTGCAGCAGCAGCCTCCCCAGGGAGCACTGACTCGAGGGCCACCAGTGGCTCTTGTGTCCAGCGGAATGGAAGCCCTGGATGAAGTGTTGGCATCTTCAGGGCATCTGCTGCTCGAGGCAGCTGGTCCCGGGGGCTCTCACTGGCCACAACCCCAAGGAGCAGCACTTTGATTTCATCCCCAAAGGACATCTCAGCTGTGATGTCCCCTTGTGGTTGATTTAGGTTTGATTCCTGTATTTGTATAAATGTATTTGTATAAATACATTTGTATAAATACATTTGTGTAAATACATTTGTGTAAATACCCCTCTCGTGATATTGGAGGGACACCACTTAAATCTTAGGGCACGTCTGAATACCTGAAATAAAACAGACCATCTGAATTTTTATGGGCAAGACAGACCTTCAGATAAAGATGGTTTGGGCGTGAGCATTAGTGTGTTTTCACGCCCCATCCCATTGTTGTGCTGCGGCGTGTGTTTAAATATTTCACGACCTTTCTGTTGTTTTCACACATTTTATTTTCACCAGGCCTGGTGAGCTCTTTGTTTTCGTGGCTGTGAACAGTCAGACCTCCCTGCCCTTAAACACTCAGCCAAGGCAGCCTGTTTTCCAGGAATTCTTGTGGCAACAGAACAAGATTCTGAAGCTAAACCAGCGCAGGGCTGGATTTTCGTAGAAATCCCGCCCTGGTTTGTCTTCCCAGACAAACATTTGGGGCTAAACTGCCGGGGAGGCAGATGCCAGTCTGCAGATATTAAGAGTTAATATCTCTTGAGTTGTGTTCATGCTCTTAAGGAGCTTCCAGCCCTCAGAGAGGCTCCTGCTCAGCGACATCCGAGGGGCTGGAGAGGCGGCTCCGGCCACGGCGGAGAAACCGGTGAGTGGAGGGGTGGGAGATGTTCTTTGGAGCCACCTGCAGATACTGAACTTCCACCTGTGTCCCTGGCACAGTGGTTGGGACTTTGGAGTGAGTTTTTGTGACTTTTGTGACTTTTATAGGGATTCCAAAATGTTTATTTGGTGGGTAATAATAACAACTCCGTAGTGATGCTTTGGAGCGTCCAAGGGTGTCAAGGAGGAGTTGGAGGGGAGTGGGAATGGGATTGATTCTCCTCAGCCCGAGAAAAGTCCTTGTCATCCTCATTTTACCTCCTGACTCTGATGAATGATGTGTGTGTGCATCCATTTATTATATATAGATATAAATAAATACCTATAGAAATAGATATATATAATATATATTGTGCTTTCAAGTGCATGAAATGCATATAGAAATACAGAGATCTCTGTATTTCCTCGTTGATCTTCGAGGGTTGAAAGGATTTTCGAGTTGTTTTATGGGCATCAGACAGGCTGCTGTGTAAGAATGGAAGTTTCCTTGCTGTTAAGTTGTTTGCAACCAGAGTTGAGCTTGCTGGACCAAACCTTCACTGCTTTGACATGTAACAGAGCCCAGAGCAGTTTTTGTGGGGTTCCAAAAATAGGTGCAATCATTTCCTTACTTTTCCCCAGATAAAAGGCATTTTAAACAGCTTCTTCCTTGGGGTAACTTGATTTTAGGTCTGATTCTTGAGGGACAAAAGGGAAAAAGGCTTTCTCATGGGTTTTGGTCCTCCTGAGGAACTGATTTATTGAGCAAATTTCCCTTGAGGCAACCAAGGGTTTGCCTGTTAAATGAATTAGTATTCACCTGCTTAACAGAGGTAGAATTTTATAGACATTAAAATGTTGTATCTGGGGGTAGAGCTGGGTGTTCAGACAACACTCCCTTGACGTTCTGGAACTGGCATAACAAAAATCCTGGGATCTGACCCAGTTTCCAGCCAATTCCCACGACATTCCCAGCTCCCAGCAGACCCCTTCAGATGGAGCTGCTTTCTTACAACTTCGTGTCTTATCCTGGTTTGTCGTTGGATTTTTTTTTCCCATTGCTGGGATACCTGAAAGTTTTTTTTCTTTCTTTCTCTGTCAAGTCTGATGAGGGTTTTTTGGTTGGTTTTTTGTTTGTTTGTTTGTTTGGGTTTTGTTTTGGGTTTTTGGTCGTTTGTTTTGGTTTGGGTTGGGTTGGTTTTTCTTTTGGCTTGGGTTTTTTGATGTTTAATGAGGTGCTAATGCAAGTTGCAGTGTTTCCAGGACCGAGACAGCTGGAGGATGTTCCCAGTGTGTCCCCACTAATTTCCCAGCCCCTTCGTGTCCAACCCGGCCAAAAGCCCCTGATGGGTCTGGAGGAGCCACTGAGTCACCCAGTGGTGGGACCTGAGGTTTCTCCCCTCACCTTGAAAGTCTGACACCGGTAAAACTTTTTAGCACTTCTAGTAATTGAAAAGTAGCGATTTCCTCGCTGGCTCTTAAATGCCTTTTAGTGGATTAGTTTGAATCACATCAACTAAGAGCTTGATCATCTGCCAGCCCCTCGAGTTGGGCCAAAGCTTTGTAAATTAATGAGCTCAAGGTGATTAGTACAGGTTGGGTGCTTCGGGCCACATTGTTCCTGGGCAAGGTGTGCAGCCCTGGACGTCTGTCTGTCCCTTTTATGCTGTGAGGGTTTTTTTTTCCCTGGCTTGGCACTCAAAATAAACGGGAAGGAACTGGCTGATTCCAGAGACTGGGGCTCCAGAAGGAGGGTCAACCTTGTAACCCCAGGGGTGGCACTGGATGGGCTTTGAGGTGCCTCCCAACCCAAGCCAGTCTGTGATAGCAGAGTGCACTGGTGCAGGTAAAGGGCTGTTAAAACCAAGCCTCGCTGTGAGCTGGGACGTCTCCACTTCAGCCTCTCTCCCAAGCCTGACCACGTTCATCCCCTGGATTTGATGGGCTTCAAACTCCACGGTGTCCATCAGGTCTGACTGACAAGTGCTGCTCAATGAACTGATTTCTTGTCATTCCAACCAAACAGGAGCTGCTCTGTCTCCAGCTGTGGGTTGGGGGTGTGTCTCTTGGGGGTGTGTCTCCCACCCCACGCCACGTGCTCAACGTTCAGGAAACGAGAACCTTGCTGGGAATATTTGTGGTGGGTGGATCTGAGCTGGGGGCTCCTTCCTGCTGGGGGGTGGAAGCCCCTCTGTGTCTGCCAGCCCTGATTGAAACACAGCCCCACCACAGAGGAGCCCACAGCGTCTTTTTTTCCCCGTGCCTGTGGGAGCTGAGGGAGTGATGAGATGGGACCTGTGCCCGGGGTGGGACAGGCAGGTTCCTGTTGACACTCTTTTGTTGCCACTTCAGCACAGGAAGCTCATGTTGGCTTCTTTTAACATCAGCTGGCAGGGAGGCAGAAATGAGTTCCATGACATCACATCTGGCACAGCAGCTCGTCTGGAGCTCCGTGGACCAGCCCCCTGCTGAGAAACGTGAGGGATCCCTCATGGCAAGAGAAGGTTGCACAGCACAGTTTTATTCCTCCTCTTCCACTTGGAGAAGGACGATTGACCCTTCCCGAGCTGTTCTCTGGATCCCAGAGGAGGAGGAAGGTCAGGAGGGAGCTCTGAGCTGTGCTCTGGGGATGGGCACCTGCAGATCCCCTGAGTCCCTGCTGTCCCTTCGCTTCTGCTGGGATCTGCTGACCTGGGGCACAGCTGTGGCCACGAGGGCTCAACGTGTTTCCAGGGTCACCAAAAGTGCCTGTGCTGGCAGGGAGGAACATTTGGCACAGAACCAGGGGGTGCTTTGGGTTGGGAGAGACCTTAAACATCCTCTCCTTCCATCCCTGCCACCTCCCACCAGCCCAGGTGGCTCCAAGCCCCATCCAACCTGCCCTTGGACACTCCCAGGGATCCAGGGGCAGCCACAGCTTCTCTGCCCACCCTGTGCCAGGGCCTGCCCACCCTCCCAGACACCAATTCCTTCCCAATATCCCCCCCATCCCTGCCCTCTGGCACTGGGAAGCCATTCCCTGTGTCCTGTCCCTCCCTCCCTTGTCCCCAGTCCCTCTCCAGCTCTCCTGGAGCCCCTTTAGGCTCTGGAAGGGGCTCTCAGGTGTCCCTGGATCCTTCCCTTCTCCAGGTGAGCCCCCCCAGCTCTTCCAGCCTGTGTAGCTACTTTGTTTCTGCTGTAAAGTTTTATTTATTTCATTTTTATTTATTTAACCTATTTTATTTTTTACTCAAAGAGTTAAACCACTGATCATTTGCTTTAGGTGTTTCTTGAGTTGAAGAGTTTTCATACCTATTGGGACAAATTTTAGGGCTTATAATGGGTGAGTCTGGAAGGAACAAATCACTAGTTTGGGAAGAGACCTTTCCTGCTTTCCTATTTTTCCTGAGGGAGAAGGCATGGACATGCCCAGAGTGTTGATATGTAAAAACAAACTCTGAACTCCAATTCCTTCTTTATTTCTCCAGCATTTTCACCTCGAGTCAGTCACCTTTTTGTCAGCTGGTTGTGGAGGAGCCAGGGCTGCTGCCCATCCTCCTGTAACAGGAAGAGCAGACACCTGAGCAGAAGTGGGAACCCCTTTCCTAATTAATTCCTGCTGCTCCTGGTGCTGCTGCATCCTTTTGGGAGGAGCTCAGGGAGATCCTGTTCCCTCCTTTGGGGTGATTTGGTCACAGCCCTCCTTCTCCTGCACCTCTGGGGTCACCTGTGCTCCGTGGAGAGGTGGAGTCTTAAAAACACTTCTGGTTTTGTGGGTTTTTTGGGTTTGTGTTTTTTTTGGTTGGTTGGTTGGTTTGGTTTTTTGGGTTTTTTTTGGTGCTGTTTTGGGGTGGTTTCTTCGTGGCAGGAGGTGCCAGGTGGGTGCTGCTTCAGCTCCGTGGGTGGGTGAGGGAGTTGAGTTGGTTGCAATTTAGGGATTGGGGTGTTTGGAGCTGTGGGTTGTAGTTTAGGGTGTTTGGAGCTGTGGGTTGATGTTTAGGGATTGGGGTGTTTGGAGCTGTGGGTTGTAGTTTAAGAATTGGAGTGTTTGGAGCTGTGGGTTGATGTTTAGAGTGTTTCCAGCTGTGGGTTGCAGTTTAGGGATTGGGATGTTTGGAGCTGTGGGTTGATATTTAGGAATTGGGGTGTTTCCAGCTGTGGGTTGCAGTTTAGGGAGTGGGGTGTTTGGAGCTGTGGGTTTCAGTTCAAGAATTGGGGTGTTTCCAGCTGTGGGGTGATGTTGTGAGTNTGTTTCCAGCTGTGGGTTGATGTTTAGAGTGTTTCCAGCTGTGGGTTGATGTTTAGAGTGTTTCCAGCTGTGGGTTGATGTTTAGAGTGTTTCCAGCTGTGGGTTGATGTTTAGAGTGTTTCCAGCTGTGGGTTGATGTTTAGAGTGTTTCCAGCTGTGGGTTGATGTTTAGAGTGTTTGGAACTGTGGGTTGATGTTTAGGAATTGGGGTGTTTGGAGCTGTTGCTGACTTAAATGTTGTTGCACTGAACCCCAGAATTCCAGAGGAAAACAGAGCAGGGGAAATGTCTTCTCCTGGGCTTCTCTGTTCTCCACATCATTTTGGTGTCAGTAAGGTTTGACACTGAATAATCCAGGGGCAGCCACAAGCTCTGGCCTTAAACAGAGATAGAGCAGGGTTAGGTGGGATATTGGGAAGGAATTGGTGTCTGGGAGGGTGGGCAGCCCTGGCACAGGGTGGGCAGAGAAGCTGTGGCTGCCCCTGGATCCCTGGGAGTGTCCAAGGGCAGGTTGGACGGGGCTTGGAGCAACCTGGGCTGGTGGGAGGTGTCCCTGCCCATGGCAGGGGTGGCACTGGATGGGCTTTAAGATCCCTCCCAACACATCCTATGATTCAATTTGAATTATAATAGAGGATAATTATAATAACCCAGGATTAGCCATAATAATCAATTATAACATTACAAAACATGCTAATGGCAACCAGCAGTGCCACCCTGGCACGTGCCAGCTCTTGGCCTTCATTCCCAAGGATGCCCAGAGCTGAGCTGCCTCTGGAGCTGGGTGGAAGTGCTCAGTGCCCAGAGCTTGCAGGAAGCCCCCCCAGGGCTGTTATTTCCTTTTTAATACTGTGCAGGTTTAGAGTTAAACTGACAGGAGAAATGAATCCAGAAGGACAATTTAATGAAAATATCACAATGAATGCACTGATAGAGAAGAAAAATCCGTGTGACCCCCCCAAAATCAGCTGTGCAGCCCAGCCCAGGGGGGCATGAGCAGGATGGAGCTCACCAACCCCTGTGCTGAGCACCACGGGGGCACCTGAGTGCAGAGTGAGGAGAGAGAAGGGACCTGCTGGGGAGGATGATGGTCAGGCTGGTCCAGAGTGGCAGTGCCAGTCCTGCTGAGGCTCTGCTCCTCCTCTGGATCCCACCAGTGGTGCCCCAGTCCCAAAACCCCAACTCATCTCTGCTTGGGCTCAGATGGGAACGCCCAGTCCCTCCCCCAGGGTGGGGAGTTTCCCAAGGGGGGATTTACTCTGGGAGCTCAATCCTGGCATATTTTTGGCCTCCCTGCTGGCCCCTGAGCAGACATGACCCCTCAGGTGGGTGTGAAGACAGGAACACTTCCTGATCCCACAGGAGTTCCCAAACCCCCCCCTGTGCCCTGAGGAGTGGGGTGTGCCCTGGGCAGCTGCTGCCAGTGGGCCATGGTGAGCAGTTCATGGCACAGAGGGTGTAGAACCCACACCCACCCAGTGCCAAACTGGTCCTGGCTCCCATACCCAGCACAAATGCCCTTCTGGCACCGCCAGTCTGAGCCACGTCCAGCCAGTGCCCGCTGTCCTGGCACAGGGCACAGCAATGCCCCTTGGCTGTGGGAGGAGCCCATCGTGGGTGGTTCAACCCGTGTTTCAGTGCCAAAGGGTGTCTGTGGCTGAGCCTGGTGGGGGAGGTCACTGGTGATGTCAAGGAATGTGTGTTTTTTGTGTCATTTTCTTGGAAAGGCAACAATTCCCTCTAAGAACCTTGGTTTCGTTTAGCGTGAGGTGCCAATGACATAGAGAGGAGAAATTAATTAAAATAGTGGCATGGAAAGCAATTAAGAATTCCTCTTAGCAGTCTTGTGGCCTTTAGACCAGTAAGATTTTTGACTTTTCAGCCCATTTTCTACTTAGTCTGTTGGGAATAAATTTTTCTTCTCTTTTATTCTGGAGAGATTTGATTTAATTTTATTTCATTGGTCTTTCTTGTCAAAATAGCATTGTGGGCTGGCCTGGTGGTGCTCTCAAGTACATCCTGACCCTTATGGGAATGCAAAGGATCTTCCAGCCTTTTGGAGGGGGTTTCTCAACTTTCAGGGAGCTCTTTGTTGGAAAATAAGTGTAATGAGGCACAGAGATGTTGGTTTAGGGCTTAAGGGAAGAGCAAACCTGGGCAAAGCTTCAGTTCAAGTGGGTTTGTTTTGTTTTAAACACTCTGTTGTGGTGAAAATAGCAGTGCTGGGGAGTGTCTTTTCTGGAAGCCTCTTTCCCCCCAACGAGGTGCCCTCAGAGGGGCATTATTTACAATGTTCGACGTTGCCAGAAAAGGTCAATTTTTGAGGAATTAGCAGAGCAGGAGCCGTGTGTTTTCCAGTGAGATCCACATTTCCCTGCTCGGACATGGATTCCCCAAGAGGCTGGGGTAGGACCGGGTGGAGATCAGGTCTGATGGGACCAGCCAGTCCCTGTTCTCCAGCAGTGGTGACACAGGACCTTCTGCGTCGTGGCCTGTGGAATTCCAGGGGGTTCCCGGGTGGAAATGAAGCGACTGGTGAGATCAGGGAGGCCCATTTTGAAGGCTCTTTGTGCCTTTTGCATGTTCTGTGGGTGAGTGGTGGAGGCAGATGAGTTGGAGCATGACTTTGAGGCATTCTCCAGCTATGCTGGAGATACCATCTCTGAGCTGGCAGGCACTGGAATTACTGAGGATACTCCACAAACACCCTTTACCTTGGGAAAGTGGCCTCTCTGGTGCCAAGATGGGGAGGCATTTGGATCTTGCAAGAGGCAGAGCAGATGAAGAGATAAGGGAAGGTGCCCATGGCAGGGGTGGCACTGGAGAGGTTTGATGGAGCAGCAGGACCTCCCAGTTACTGAGTGTTTTGTTTAATAGCCTACATAATATCTGCCAGCTGGTGAACTGATGCTGTGGAAGCTGCTCGACTGACCCAAGTGGTCGGTGGGAGATGGCAGAGCATGGAAAGGGGGTGATGGAAGGGGCTGGGAAGGGGGTTGGGGCAAAGGCAGGAGGCACCAGGGGCTGGTTCCAGCTGAGGGTGTGGAAAGCCTGAGCACCCTGTGTGGGACCTGCCCCACCAAGGCTGGGCAGGGCCACAAGAGCGAAAAGATCACAGCTCCAACGTGGCAGAGATGATGCAGGGTGGAGGGGGAAATGATTTGGGTTTTTAGTTTAAAGTCTAAGTAATGCCAAGAGGGCTTGTTTGGTTGGTTGGTTTTGTTGGTTTTGGGGTTTTTGGGGGGATTAGGGGGAATTTTTTAGGGCTTTTTTTTCCTTTTCAGTTTGTATTCCAGGAAAAGCTGCTGCGTTCTCCTCATTCTGTTATAGGGTGAAGTGTAAAGAGATGTGGAGCTTCCAGTGCCTAAAGGGGCTCCAGGAGAGCTGGAGAGGGATTTGGGACAAGGGATGGAGGGACAGGACACAGGGAATGGCTTCCCAGTGCCAGAGGGCAGGGATGGGGGGGATATTGGGAAGGGATTGGTGTCTGGGAGGGTGGGCAGGCCCTGGCACAGGGTGGGCAGAGAAGCTGTGGCTGCCCCTGGATCCCTGGGAGTGTCCAAGGGCAGGTTGGAGCCACCTGGGCTGGTGGGAGGTGTCTCTTCCCATGGCAGGGGGTGGAAGGAGATGGGATTTAAGTTCCCCCCCAACCCAACCATTCTGTGACTCTACAAAAATGGTTCAGTTAATGTGGTTTTCTCTCCCTCCTAGACAGCCCATTCCCATCACACCTCAGCTCCTGCTCCTTTTCCCCTCTCAGGCTGTGTCCCACCCCTTGTCCTGGCTCCCAGCTCTATTCCTTGGGCTCCACTTCCCTGCTTTTTGTTTGTCCTGGTTTTATTGCCCAAACCAGGGTTTGCTTGTTCTGATGGGCACGGGGTGGTGGCCCCATGACCCTCAGGATCCAACCCATGACCCTTCCCGTAAGGTCCTCCTGCCTCCCTTTCCTCTGAGCCCATTCTAGGCAGCTTTATTTATTTGTGTGAGCATTATTTGTCTGAACATTATTATTTGTGTGTGAGCGTTATTACTGGTGTGTGGGCATTATTGGGGTGTGTGCATCGTAGTTGGTTTGTGTGCATTGTTATTGGTGTGTTTGAGCGTTATTACTGGTGTGTGGGCATTATTATTATTATTGGGGTGTGTGTATTATTACAGGTTTGTGTGCATTGTTATTTGTGTGTGTTTGCATTGTTATTTATTTCTGTGGGCATTATTATTGTTGTGTGGGCTTTATTATTTGTGTTTGAGCATTGTTATTGGTGTGTGTGCTTTATTATTGGTGTGTTTGTGCATTATTATTTGTGTATGTGCATTATTATTATTTGTGTGTGGGCATTATTATTTGTGTGTGGGCATTACTGTTCGTGTGTGAGCATTACTGTTCGTGTGTGAGCATTATTATTGTTGGTGTACGTTATTATTTGTGTGTAGGCATTATTATTTGTGTGTATGTAAGTTTTTATTTGGGGGTGTGTGCATTATTATTGGTGTGTGCATTATTATTCATGTGTGAGCATTATTATTATTGGTGTGCATTATTATTTGGGGGTGTGTGCATTATTATTTGGGTGTGCATGCATTATTATTTGGGTGTGCATTATTATTTGTATGTAGGCATTATTATTGGTGTGTGGATATTATTATTGGTGTGTTTGAGCATTATTATTTGTGTGTGGGCATTTTTATTATTGGTGTGTGTGCATTATTATTGGTGTGTGTGCATTATTATTGGTGTGTGTGCATTATTACTGGTTTGTGTGGATTGTTATTTTTGTGTGTGCATTGTTATTTGTATGTGAGCATTATTATTGTTGGTGTACGTTATTATTTGTGTGTAGGCATTATTATTTGTGTGTATGTAAGTTTTTATTTGGGGGTGTGTGCATTATTATTGGTGTGTGCATTATTATTCATGTGTGAGCATTATTATTATTGGTGTGCATTATTATTTGGGGGTGTGTGCATTATTATTTGGGTGTGCATGCATTATTATTTGGGTGTGCATNATTATTACTGGTGTGTGGGCATTATTATTATTGGTGTGTGAGCATTATTATTATTGGTGTGTGAGCATTATTATTTGTGTGTGTATTATTATTATTTGTGTGTGCATTGTTATTTGTATGTGAGCATTATTATTATTCGTGTGTGAGCATTATTATTATTGGTGTGTGGACATTATTATTTGTGTGTTCGAGCATTATTATTTGTGTGTTTGAGAATTACTATTATTGGGGTGTGTTCATTATTATTATTGGTGTATGTGTGCATTATTGTTATTTGTGTGTGGGCATTGTTATTATTTTTGCATGGAAATTATTATTATTGGTGTGTGTGCTTTATTATTGGTGTGTGTGCATTATTATTGGTGTGTGTGCATTATTATTTGTGTGTGTGCATTGTTATTTGTGTGTGTGCATTGTTACTATTTGTATGTGTGCATTGTTACTATTTGTATGTGGGCATTATTACTATTTGTGTGTATGCAATATTATTTGTGTGTGTGCATTATTTAAATGAACATATGACTAAGATGATGTTGTTTTGGAAAGGCGTCAGTTATGCAGACAGCACAGAGCCAGGGAGAATCTCCTTGGGCACTGCTGTTATTTGCAGGTCATCACAACTACACACAGTAAATAAGTGATGAGCCCCAGGGAGTTATTTCTGCTGAGTTAAAATAGCATTTGGAAGAAAAAACAAACCAAACAAACATTAAAAAAACCCAAAACCAAAACAAACAAAAAGCAAACCAAAACAAAGTAAAAAATACATTAAAACCCCCAAACAAAAAAACCACCAAAACACAGAACAAACAAAAAAAAACGAAGCCAAAACCAACCAACCAAAAGAAAACTAAGAACCCCAAAATAGCAGAAAAAAATCCAACAACAATAAAAAAATCCTTTTCTGTTATTCCTTACAAATGACTGGGTGTGTTTTGGGGAGAACTCCTGGAGAAGGAGAGCCTGGGTTTGTGCTTGGGCTGATTCCAGTGTTCGCCTCTGCTCAGTATCTTCCTTTATTTGATTTCTTCAATATTATTTCATTACCTATTTGCTGCTATTAAAAATGAGCACATCAATTCATGCAGCAGCTTTATGGCAATGAGTGATGAGGGGAATGTTTTCCTCTTGGACCGTGGAATGTGGCAGCAGGATTTTTGCTGGTGACGTTGTGCCCAGAGCCTTCTTTATGTGATTTATGTGATATAAAACTCTGAAACTGAGGAGGGATTGACTAACTACAAGTGAAATGTAGGGAGGGGGCAGGGTCTGGGGGGAAAATTCATGGGAAATTAAATCCACAGGGAAACTGGTGCTGGGGGAATGAACATGTTTCCATCTGGAGTTTGCAGCTCATTTCTGAGCAGCTGCCTCCAAACTGAACTCGGGGCAGCAAAGTTGCTCATTTTGGCCTCAGAAAGATGAATTAAAATGAGAATTGATTCAGTTGCTCAGTGCAGGGTGAGCACTTGGTCCATCTTTGCAGTGGCATCAACAAGGGGGTGATTTTCTGTGAGTTTTCTGTAGGAAGGCACCTTTAGATGCAGCTCAGCTTCCCAGGATATGGATGGATGGATGGATAAAATCCAGGGAGCAGAGAGAGGAATATCCTGAGACCCATCAGTTGGAAGGTTGAAACCATCCCTGGAGCAGTGACCAAAACCAGGATGGGATTTCAGAGCTTCCCATCATGGCAGAGATAATAATTTTCTTTTAATTAGCCTTTTTTTTTTTTTCCCCAACAAGTTGGAAAAATAAAGGCATTAAATGGTTTTTTCTAGAAGGACAAGTGGCAATTAATTGTCCATTAAATTCAAATCACACTGGCAAGTCCTACAGAACAGAGGGAGTGTTGTCCGCTTTGAGTTGTGCTGGGCTTTGTTTTTCTGGAAGAGCTAATGAAAATCTTAATGAATTACGGATTTGTTTACTCCCTGGATTAAGCAGACAGCCCAGAGAACACTAATTGGTCACTAGTTCTCCTTCGGGTTTATTTAATGATATGTAGCTTTTCTAATGGGCACCCCAAAGAAAATCTGCGTTAAAATCTGAGCGACAACAGCGGAAAAAAAATGCGAGGGAAGCATTTGAATTTTGGGATAGAAAATATGAAATAATCAGGTTCATTTGGCTGTTTGAATGCAACCAAATATGGCAAAGAGACCTACGACAAGTTCTGCTACAGCAAAGGGTGGCAGTAGATAGAATCCAAGAGAGCAAGAGAAACTCTTATTTATTTTGCTGCAGAAAACTGGTTTTGGAAGCCACTTGTGGCCCAGCGAGGTGTGGCCACAGATAAGCACCAACTACTCGAGTCTATCCCGAGAAAAAGGAGATGGAGATACTTATCCAAAGGGTCCTTGTGCCGGGCTCCTTGCTCTTGGAGTTTTAAGTAGGTGCCAAAAGGGCGTAGGTGGGAATGCTCACCCCCGTTCCCAATTCCCACATCCCTGCAGTGTCTTCTCCAGCCTGGTGGCAGTTGTGCTCCTGGGGAAGGAGCCACGGCAGACGGGGTGTCCTCCTCCATGTCCTCTCCCTGGATCTCTGATGCCAACGGGAAAATCAAATTGGGATGAACTCTGGCTGAACTGCCCGGGGAACAGGGCCCTTCTGCAGCCCCAGTGCTGCGTGGCCAGGCCTGGAGAAACACCACCTGGTCTTCATTAACCACTCCATGCAAACGTTGAATTGTCTGGGGCGGGGACATCATGGCACTGCAGAATAGCCAAAACAAGGAGGGGGGGGTCATTCAAGGAGTAAGAAAAAGCCCAATCAGTTTTCTGTTGATTTTTTGGGGGACAAAACGCTCTTCCCCAAAGGGAGAAAGCTGAAATTCTGAACGAGCTCATGGCAGGAACTCTCCTTTCCCCAAGCTGAGGTTGCCGGGGCTGATCCCCGCGCTCGCACAAAGCTCGCTCCGGGTGGACACCGAGCGGTTGGTGACTCGGTGCCTAATCTAGCATGTCAAATGTGTGGGGTGATGTCCCAGAAGAGCTGTCACAAATCCCCCTGGAGAGCTGGTGGGGGGAGGCACCAGGAGAGCGAGGACACAATGGGGCAGATTGATGTGTGGCTTTATTGAAGCACAGTTTGGCGCGGGGCGCACGGGCGCTCCGGCTCCTCCTTTAGTGCCCTCCCCGGCCCTTAATCAACAGGCCTCTTGTCAATACTTTGGGGACAAAAAATGCAGAACGTAGACTTGCAGGAGGAGGGGGGGGAAAAGAAGTATTTTCCTTTGGAGATGCCCTTTTCACCAATTAGATTGGGAGATGTCACTAAGCCGGGTTTTAATTTGGCCCGGGCATGCCTGGTTAATTGGGTAGAACTCATTTCTGTAATCATGAGGGTTCGGTGCTTTTGGTGCTTTGGTCTCCTCCAATTATTCCATGTAACAGTCTCCTTTCACAGCCAGAGCCCTAATCCTGCCCCTTGGAAAACAACAGGTTTGCTTGGAGACCTATTTTCCACAACATCCCACGACCCTCCCTGGCAATTGTTTACTACTGGCAATCCTCGTCGCTGCAGCACAAACAAAGGGCTGTGAGCTTACCCAGAGTGACCTCTGACTCAGCAGTGGTTCCTCTGAGCCTTTACAAATACTGAGTTTGTGCTGGTGATCCTCCTGCTCTCAAGGTTGTCCTAGTTTCCTAGAGGTCATAAAAATATCTCCTTAAAAGCTCAGCGGGATCATCTCCTTCCTTTAAAAATGCTGTTTGTGTCTCTGTCGGATGGAACATCGACTAGAAAAGGATTTTCTTGATGAGTTTCATGCCTTGGTTGCAGATGAGGTCATTGCCAGCTCTCTGGTCATACCCGTGGCAATGTCCTCCTGCTGGGTTTGATTCCACTTGTCGCTCTGTGCTTTATCCAGTAACACCCTGCAATGTTCTTTCCCTTCTTCCCAGGCACTGGAATGCTCTTGGCTTCCATGTAAGTAGCAAAGGTGGGCTGGGATGATTCCAGCTGCTGTGGCCACACTGAGCTCCACCACAGTGTAACTTAATGCTCAGGACTTTGGATCTCATTTTGCTTTTCCCTGGGAGAGCATCACCACCCTGCCCTCTGCCAGTGCCGTTTCATGGTGTGGCCACCACCCCTGGGCCACCAATCACATCCTCCCTGTCCTGAAACATCCGTCCCTGGGTGTTCCCCCTCTTCCTTTGCTGCCAGACTTCCATGGGGAGCGGGAAGGAGGTATGGGATCCACAGCCTTGGGAAGAGGAGCTTGTTCAGTTGCCCCAGTGAACTGAAATGTTTGTTTAGGAGATCACCGTACTCCCTTTTCTCCACTGCAATTCAATGATTGGGCCTTTTGCTTCTTATTAGCACAAAAAGGCTGGATTTCTGTGCTCACACCTGGTTTCCTTATCCTCTGTCTGTGGAGCTGGGCTGTCCTGTGGTCATCCCACGTGCTGTGGGACACAGGAGGGGCCAGTCCTGCCTCCCAAAACTCCCAAACTGAGCCAAATCCTGGTCCTCCACACCCCACTGTGCTCAGGTGTTCCCACCCCTGCTGCCTCTGTTATACACCATCCAAAATCCTGGGGGACAGGTCTTGAAATGATTTCTGGGATCATCCTTGTCCCTTCTCCTGCTCATTCCAAAGTGGTTGTGGTCACAGTTTGGAATATTCTGTGTAATTTAAAGCTAAAAATAGTGGTGTCCCTGCACCACTGTGGAGGAAAATGGGAAGGAGTTATGCCTAGCTTTGAGTATCTCCTCAGCTGGCCAATTAATTTGCACAAATTATAATTTCTCCTGCCAACATCATGACCTGGCTGATTTTTAATTTAACCTTTTTTCTGTCATTGATGCCAAACGTGAATTCCCTGAAATACTCCAGTGAAACACATCTGTTGCACCTCCCCTCTGTGTTTATCCCAAGGTGAAAGGCCCTGAGGACACGTGAATAGAAGCGACATCTTACCCCAACTCCCAAAAAGTTGGACAAGACCTAAGGGAAGTGTCACTGCTGAAAGCAGAAGTCGCTCAGGTTGGCAACAGGAACAACGTCCTGCTGGAAAATCCTCTTGGAATCACATCCTGGTAAAGATTAAATGGGAGGTGTCCAATGGGAGGGAGGGCGGCGGGAGAGGGAACATATTGTCCCCCCCTTCCCTTCCCCACGACGTGGGCTTTTAGCTCAATGAACTGCAGCCTTGGTAATTAGCAGCAAGGCGATTAGATTGCTGGGAGTAATTCGTGCACTAATTGTGTTTGATTGTTTAATTACTCTTGCTTACTGTAATTGAGGAGAGGCAGCGAAGCCCTTTGCAGGAGCTCCGGGAGGGTCCTTAGGGCCGAGTTGGATGAGCTTCACTGTGTCCCACGTCTTCAGGAGACACATTTAACCATTCCCGGGGGCAAACTTGCAAGGAAAAGCCTCGAAATGGCACATGGAAAGAAAATGGATTTTCAGGCAGTTCGTAGGAATTCCAGGTTTTGTTCAAAGCCTTTCTGACGTGTGTGGTGGGAACCAAAAGAAAAGAAATGAACAGAATAAACAAACAAACAAAAAGGTAGGAAAAAGGTTGAGAGGGATAGAGGAGAAGAGGGAAAACTGCAATTGGAGCTGGAGCACTTGCACATAGTCTCTGGGATTGTTGTCTGGGATCCACAGCTGGCAGATGGGAAATGTTCCACTGCCATTCCAATTTGTCTCTGGACAGTGATGACATGACACAGGCAGAGAGCTGGCCTTGGGTTCTGGAGGGAAGCAGAGGAATCCAAACATTGCAGATTCAGTTGTGGAGACTCCAACTTGTAGCTCTGGAGGAAGGAAAGTCTGCTGAGTTCTCACACGACTTGGGAAAGTCCCGTTGAGGGGTGTGAAGGAGGAGGAATTCCTGTTGGGTAGATCCTGCATCCAGGAACGTGCTCTTCAGCCTTGCCATGCTGCTGCTGTGGCTCCTCTTCTCTCTGCTGGACCACCATCCCCACACAGCTGAATTCACCACAGCCAGTGGCTCATGCTGAGGGCTCTGTGGTGTCTCACAGATGCTGCTGCTGCTGCTGCCTGGACCTGGCAGTCCTGCTGGGAGGGAGCTTTGATGGGCTGCTGGTGCTTTATTTAGCTCAGGGAAGCGTTGCTTTGAGGTGTTCTGAGGTGGAGGCTCTTCCAAGGGAAAAAACGGGGGGAAACGTTAAGATGAAATGAGGTAGGAACTTCGTAGGTAGTTGGAGAGTGGCCCAGCCAGTGAGGGCGTGGAGGAGGAAGGCTGAGGTGAGATTTCAGCAGAATCCTCAACCTCTTACTGCATTGGATGTCTGGGACACTGACCATCACAGCCTGGGCTGCGCTTCCAGAAGAACCACAGAGATGCCCACGAACTGGGAATTCCTTCATGCCTGGCTTTGGCCAGAAGTTTGTGCGGGAAGATTTGGTGTCTGACTCTTTTTTTTTCTTTTTTTTTTTCTTCTTTTTGGTCTTCTTTTTGGACTCTTTCCCCTCCTGCCATGGTGTATTTACTGCAGACTTGCAGCTGGCGCCAGCCCAGCTCACAGTCGGCCAGGAGGCATCTACTGAGCTTGGAGGGGGGGGACACAAACACATCCTTAAAAATAACTGTCTGCTCCATCAACACTTCCCCCCAGCCTGGAATCCTGCCATCCTTCAGCGCCTCTGCTGCAGGACTCCCTGTCCTTCCTCGCAGGACGGGGACCTTCCATTGTCCCCAGCGCTGGTGACAACCACGAGGAGATGCCACCGCCCTAATGAGACCTGACAAATGGGCCGGTGGGCTCTGCTCAGGGCTCCGAATGGTTGGTTTCCACAGCGCCGTGTCGGGGCAAAGGGCAGGCAGGAATAATCCCGGGCTGGGAATGCCTTTCCGACGGAGAGGGGTCGGGAATGTCGTCCCGATGGAAAGGGGCTGGGAATGCCTTTCCAATGGAGAGGGGTCGAGAATGCCATCCCGACTGAGAGGGGTCGGGAATGCCGTCCCGACGGAGAGGGGCCGGGAATGCCGTTCCGATGGAGAGGGGTCGGGAATGCCGTCCCGATGGAAAGGGGTCGGGAATGCCATTCCGACGGAGAGGGGCCAGGAATGCCGTCCCGACGGAGAGGGGTCGGGAATGCCGTCCCGACGGAGAGGGGTCGGGAATGCCGTCCCGACGGAAAGGGGTCGGGAATGCCATTCCGATGGAGAGGGGCCGGGAATGCCTTTCCGATGGAAAGTGGTGGGGAATGCCTTTCCGACGGAGAGGGGCTGGGAATGCCATCCCGATTGAAATGGGTTGGGAATGCTGTCCCGATGGAGAGGGGCAGGGAATGCCTTCTCGATTGAAAGGGGTTGGGAATGCCGTTCTGACGGAGCGGAGCCGGAGAGGCGGCAAAGATTGAGTTAACCGGGATTTCTGTGTCAGCGCCCCAGACCTTTCCCAAAGAGCCGCCGGGAACCAAAACACCTCGTGATGTGGCCCCGAAGTGCAGCCTGAGCCAGAGTGGGTTGTGCCGGGACAGCGACTGGGAAGGGAGCCAGGACAGGAGCCTGGAAAGGAGTTAGGACAGGAGCTGGGAAAGGAGCCGGGTCAAGAGCCTGGAAAGGAGCTGGGACAGGAGCCTGGAAACGAACTGGGACAGGAGCTGGGAAAGGATCCTGGAAAAGAGTCGGGTTAATTCAGAGGGAGAGGCTCTGCCAGCAGAGGTTCAGCCCTGGAGTGGCTGATGCACCACCAGTAACTCCTTGGGAAAGGAGTTTGGTGCAAAGTGTGGCTGTTCTGGTGAAAGCCGAGAACTGAAAGGGGCTTGTGAGCAGAGGGGAAAGTCTTTGTGCTCTTGGTGAGGCTTCCTGAGGAGAATCATTGCAGGGAAAATCTCATTTGGGGAACAACCCATTTTTTGGCTAAATATCTGTGTGTTCTATGGTGGTGCATTCATATTTATCTACACATTTATATCTTCATCCTTTCAAAGCAATTACATTTGATTTTTCTGCGTGGGTGTCAAACCAGAGAGAATGAGTGTGCTGGACAGCAATTACTGACTGGGTTTTATATGAGGTATTTGCTTCTGTTAAAAAGAGCTTCATGATCACCCTAAACATCAATGAGCATTTTCTCAGATGGGTGTTGTGTGTGTTCATACCTGTGTTTCACCCCCTCAGAAGGGCAGAACTCTGTGAACTGGTGTGTTCACACTCAAAATGTTTGTGAAATATCGAGTATTTGGCTTTCTGACAGGTGTTTTTTTTCTCTGTATGCAGAAATACCTGCTTTTATACCCCCTGTGCCCATGTGGAATGGGCAGGTGGATCATTTTGTAACCCAGAGGGGTTTTGATTTTAAATCTCTCCCCATAACTAAAAGTTTCACACGTATAAAAAGAATTCCCTGCGTCCATTCCCAGCTCGTTCCCATCAGGAGCGGGGTTGGCAATTAAGCTTTTTGCAGGCACGAGGGGCACCACGTGAGGACTTTTTGGAGGGCAGCTGGAGGATTTCTGCCCCCTCTCTCAGGCAGGACTGACAGCCACTCATCTTCTCCAAGTGATGACTGGGCAAGTGCCAGCAGGGCTGGGAGAGGGGCTGAGTCAGCAACTGGTGCCACGGAGGGGAGAACTGGTGTCCTCAGCTGGGGGGCTTCGACCACCACTGCAAACACAGAGGCTTTTTTGTGGTTGTGGTGGGCAAAGCCAACAAGTTCCTGTCCTGCTGGGCTCGGGAGGAGTTCGTGCCATTGCTGAAACCTCAGAGGGTTCTAACTTAGAGTATCAGTGGGTGGAAATGTGGTTGTAGTGGAGTCGATGGCCCTTGGAGGTCTTTTCCAGCTGTAACGGTTCTGGGGCTCAGTTTGGCCTTTATGTTGATCACGTGTGTTAATTACTGCTTGCTCATTAGCATCGAGCTGTGAATGAGCTCCTCTCTTTGGGATGTGAATCCCAGAGTTTTTTTGGGCTGCAGCTGCAACCGTGCGACTGTGTCGCTGCAAACTGCTGACGTCTGGAAATGAAGAGTGGGGCTTGTAAACACTGCCTTGTGTTGTTGGGGGGAAGAAAAGAACCCCCAAAATCCCTCTCTCCTCCAAACCTTTGTTATCTTCATGGTACGGATGTTCAGCAAGCTCCACGTGTGGCTGCTGAGGGGCTCTTCTGGCCAAGCTGTGAGCAGAGAGGCTGATGTGTGTGTGTGGTGATGGAGAGACCCTGCTCAGCAGCCCGGATGCATCCTGTGTCCATGCTGAGCATCACCACGTGTGACTTGGCTCCTGCAGGGGTTGATGTTTGGAAAGGGGGATCTTCTGGACTGGAATGTGTCTCCTTCAGGGCTCTTGTACAGCTGATGGCTCCTCCTGGACCAGCAGGGCACCATCAGCGTTTGGCCAGCTCAGCTCCAGGTCTGTGTGCATTTAGCCACGGGGACCTTAAAAATTTAGGACTATTTGGCCCCAAATCCATGACCATACGTGGCTGCCTCACCCAGCTGGGCTTTGCTGGGGGATCTCCCCCCAGACCCACCATGAACCCATTTGTTTCATTTCCCCCAGGGCTGGGAGAGGTTTGTTTGCCTTCCTGTCTGCTTCCAACGGGTTCTGCATTTTCCCCCTGGCTGACAGGAACCTGTGGAGCCAACCCACTGAAAATTGGCATTTCCCCTCTTGGTGAAGTGCAAACAACACCATTTAATGCCCCACGTTGGGCATTATCTGCTTCCCTCCCTGTTTTGGTGAGTTTCCCTGTGCTTTCCTGAGCAAGGACAGGGACATTCCCTCCCCTCCGTGGCCCTGCCTGGGTCTCTGCTGCCAGAAAAACATTGGGAAGGACTCCACCCAAGGCACATCTTTCCTGAAAAACAACCAAAAAAACCCAACCCCATATTTATTAAATAACAGCTGGCACGTATTCAAAGATGCTCAGGGAATATTGGGGAATTGCAGAGCTGTTGAGCTGTAAACAGTGACAAAGTTGACCACCCTTCTCCTCGGCTCCTGTTTGCAGCTCTCCAGCCAGGAGAGGGTTTCTCCGTGTCCTTTTCCCAGAGATGTTAATGCCAAGTGATTTTTTTAAAATAATCAATACATGGTTTATATCTATTTATGTAACTTAATTGTATTTTTTTTAATTTTAATTTAATTGATTTAAATAATTTAAGTAAATTGTGTATAATTTATAGACACCACTGCCTGGCCTGTGGGAGGGCAGGGGAAGGCTCAGGGGAACATGAGGATGGGGAAGGGTCTGGAAGGGGAAGTGTGTGAGGAGCAGCTGAGGGCACTTGGTGAGTCCAGCTGGAGAAGAGCAAACTGAGGGGACACCTCATTGCAGGGACAACCTCCTGGGGAGGGGCAGAGGAGGGACAGGCACTGAGCTCTGCTCTGTGGGACCAGCGACAGCATCAGGGAAGGGCTGNGGGGAGTGGGGGGCACCAACGGGGTGTGTGGGGGGCAGCAGAGATGTGGGGGGCAGCGCAGAGCCGGGCAGAGACTCGGCGCGGGTCGCCGCCCTCGTAGAGCCGAGTTGGTGTGGAAGGAGAACCCAAGTTCTCTTGACCAGCTCCAAGGGCAGG
>VXAU01002354.1:0-25180 GCA_013399695.1 Formicarius rufipectus | reverse complement strand
CTTCCCCCAGAGGGTGGTGGGCACTGACCAGGCTGCCCAGGGCAGTGGGCACAGCCCCGAGGCTGCCAGAGCTCCGGAAGGGTTTGAATGCTCCTCTGGGACACAGGGTGGGATTTTTGGGGTGAGGGTTGGACCAGATGATCCTGGGGGGTCCTTCCAACTCACCCCTCCCCATGACTTCGGTGGCGGACTCCGTGCCCACCGCTTTGGTTGCGGTGGAGAAGGTGTTGCTGGTGGCTTTGCTCCTCTTGGCCTTGCCCTTCTCAACCCTGTGCTCTTCTCTGGTGCAGGTGAGGTGTCCCGGGGGCCGCATGAGCAGGTCGTGGCTTGGCCATGGCCCCGCCGGNTTCTCTTGACCAGCTCCAAGGGCAGGTTGGACGGGGCTTGGAGTGACCCCGAGGGTGTCCCCGCCTGTTGGAGGGGTGGAACAAAAGCAGCTTTAAGGTCCCTTCTGACCCAAACCAATGAGGGATTCCACGTAGAAGCCCCAAAGGGTTTATAGGACAGGCGGCTGCTGAATGCATCAGGGGTCTTTAGTTCACTGTCCTCTGTCCCTCAGATCCCTCTGGCCAGGAGGTGAAGCTCTGTGGCCACAGGGAGCCCGAGCACATGGACAAGCTGAGAGCAAGGACCAAACACCACCGCTGGCAGCTGTGGCAGCAACAGCCCCTGGCTTGAGTTCAGTGACTCCTGGAGCAAGGCTGCAGCAGAGTTGCACATCTTTAGATCTTCCCTGGACTCCCACTTGTCTATTCACACAAACTTGGTGAATTCCATGAGAGGAGGGCGCTTGTGCAGCTGTTCCTGCCGACTCTTCCCAGGGAAAACTCACCATTCCGTGATTTAGGCTGAAAAAAAATGACCTTCTGCACAAGCAGGATGAGATTCCTGTTTTATACCATAACCACACCAGTGGTCCACGGGGAGAGGGGTGGGTTTTATTGGTGGTGGTGTGTTGTCCCAACCCAAACTGTTCCTTGAGGGCAGTGCCAGCCCCACCAGAGATGCTCCCAGGTGATTCATACCCCAACAGGGCTGAGGGACAGGGGGGTGACGAAGAGGAGGGAGGGTTAAGATGTGACCCACGAGGCTGTGGAGATTCAGTTGAGTGCACCCCATGAAGATAAACATGACCTGGTCACCCTCTGGCTTCTCAGAAGGTGGCAGCACCTTGGGGAAGCATTGGAGCTGCTCCAGGAGAGCACTTAAGGAGCTCCACGCTTGCTTTGGGGAGATAAAGGAGGACAGAGGCTGCTGGTGAGAGCCGGAGGTTCAGCAGAGTGGTTTTCCTTCCCTCTGGGGACATCAGCCTTCAACAGGAGCAGCTCTTCTCCTCGGTGGGACGGTGTCCAGGGTGTTTTAACCCATCTGATATTTTGTTATCAGCACCAATAAAGCAGCAGTGTTGGATGTGAGCTCCGATTCCAAGGGAACGAGCCTCCCTTGCTCCCTCTACCTGCCTTTGAAGTCAGCAGTGGCCACTTCTGCTGAGCAAACCCACCCGAGACAGGTCCACAGGACCTCACCCACCTCAGACAGGTTCCTAGGACCTCACCCACCCCAGACAGGTCCATAGGACCTCACCCACCTCAGACAGGTCCACAGGACCTCACCCACCCCAGACAGGTCCATAGGACCTCGATGTGCCTCTGCTCTGCTTCCCTGATGGAGCTTTAGAACCCGACCAAACCGAGGGGGTATCTCTGTACCAGAGCACAGCTGGAGGGAGGCAGCAGGAGCAGCTGTGTGTTGGGACCCCCAGGAGCCAGGTGGTCCTCCCAGGTGTCCTCACAGGTGTCCTCCCCCCCTCCCTGCCCTGCAGCCACGCCGTTCCCCCGAGGTTTCAAGTGCTTCACGTGCGAGAAGGCGGCGGACAATTACGAATGCAACCGCTGGGCTCCGGACGTCTACTGCCCCCGAGGTAACCCCCTCTGCCCCCTGGCCCTGCCACAGAGCCCCCCCCTGCTCCCAGGGTGTCCCTGCCTCGGGTGGGGTGGCCCTGCTGCTCCTGTTTTTGGAGCCTCCTCGGTGGGGAAGATGTTGGACGCCGTAGGAGGAATCCTTGAAGGTTCTCTGTCTCTGAGGTGGATGGAGTGTGGGGACTTCCATCTGTTCCCTGCACTCCTCCAGCTCAGCTGGGGGGTTCAATCAGGCTGATGGTTGTTTTATGGAATCACAGAATGGGTTGGGTTGGGTTGGGTTGGGAGGGGACTTAAAGAGCATCTTGTTCCAAGCAGGGACACCTTCCACCAGCCCAGGTTGCTCCAACCTGGTCTTGGACAATTCCAGGGATCCAGGGGCAGCCACAGCCTCTCTGGGAAACCCGTGCCGGGTGTATTTTTTTAGGGTTTTGTTTCTCTTCCTGGTGAGGACAGGGCTGCTTCTGGCTGTGGTCACTTCCCTCTCCTCTGGGAAAAGCCCACACTTAGGGCAGCCCAGGCTGGAATTGAGGGATTTGCAGTGGATTTTGCACCCACTGTGGATTTTGAACTCACTGAAGTTGGGAACAGCTCAGAAAAGCCTTTGGAACACAGGCCCTCCTGTATCAGCTCCAGGCACTGGGGAGAGCCCCAGGTCTTCCCCTCCCTCACCACTTTGGAGCCCCTCACAAGACACTGGTTGTGTGGAGCCCATTCAGCAGGGCTGGACCTGTTTTGGGACACTCCAGAGAAACATTTTCTTTGTCAGGAGGGAGGTTCTGACCTGTCCTGGGTGGGGGGACACAGATGTGTCTGCAGCCCTGGGCACAGCTGTGTTATCTGTCCCAGCTTTGGTTTCCTTTGAGCTGAGATCAGCACAGCAGCAGCAGCACCAAAAGGGTTCAGGCTTGGCTGGATCAGAGGACACCAACATTCCCAACCACTGCCTGGTGGGACAGGACAAGGTTGACTGCAGCTCTACCTTCAGCAGAAACGACTTGACCAAACCCAGTTCCAGTCTGGAAAGTGAAGTTAATGAAAAAAAGGTTGTTTAAGGAGGGGGGAAAGTGCTTTGGTGTGTCTGTAACCCCCCAGCTGCTCCCATCCAGAGCATCCCCATTCCTCAGAAGCACCAACTTTCATGCTGCAGTGTTTGACTTCAATTGCTCTAAATTTCTCTGTTGTTTTGAGTAAATTTTTTACAGCCTTGGGTCCGTGTCCCTCGTGGGCTCAGCCTGGAGTTCCTCCTCCATCCCTCTGCCTGGAATTCTCCCTTGCACAGCAGTTGTGTTGGTCAGAGGTGGGGATGTTCCTCTGCTTTGCTCCAGGCTCTCCCAATGTCCTCTGGCCCAATCCTTCCACTTGGAATGCCTGGAGAAGAGGCATAACCAGTTCTATCAGAATTCATATTACCTTAATAAGGAAGAGAGGAAAAGTTGAGTTGGAATGAGAGGATTTGATTGCTGATGGTGGGATTTGTGTGTAGCCTTGCAGGGGGGTCCTGGCTGTGCAAGGAGAGGTTTGCCTGGTCTTCCTGTGCCAGGAAAATCCAAGTCTCCAAGATGATTGCACAGTATCTCCTAAAAGAAAGGAAGGAGGAAAGAATGGGACAGCCTTAAAAGAGTTATGGGGTGTTAGAAGCTTTATTTGTTCCATCTGGGACTGGCTGGGGGGAAACTCCAGTGCCAGAGCAGGAATGAGAAAGCTCAAAATTGCTGGGGAGGGCACAAAGTCCTGGGAGGAGCTCACAGCTGGTGCTCAGGGGTGCTCCTCTTGGGGGAAAACTGGGAGTTTTAGGGCAGGAGAGCTTGGAAAACACATCCCAAGCCCTGGCTGGAGTGAAGGCAAACAGCACACGGGGTGTCTCCAGCCTCCAGTGAGAAGTGAGTGATCTTCTGTCTGTGTGATCTTGAGGTAAGAGCAGGTTCAAGATATGTCTGGGGGGTTTGAGGAATGAGCTGCTCAGTCCCCAATCCCACTGGGATGTTGCTGAATGCCCAAAACACAAGAGGAATGTAGGGTTTGCCCACCAGGAGCCAGGGCTGGGCAGGACAGGGGGGTTTAAAGGCACCACATTCCTCCTTTTCCCCCTGTGGAAGCAGCACTTTTATTAACAGAAGATGGATTAATAAGAAAAATCTTATTTACAGAGTGAATATATAATGGTGTGTTTCCTGTGTTGAAAATCCAGTGTGTTCAGCTGGGAGGAAGGGGGAACAGCACCTTCAGCTTCCCCCTAATGACTAAAGCAGGAAATAACCCCAAATTCCTTGTGCTTGGGAACGCCCCCAGCATTTATCAGTCATCCTGTTGGGAATTTTGGGGGGGATTTACCAGAGAAACTGCTTGAAAAAGGAGGAGGATGAGGAAGATGGTCTCCCTTGGGGAAAAGCAGAAGATGCAAATGGGAATTTTGGGTGTGATTTACAGAGGTCACCAGAGAAACAGCTTGAAAAAGGAGGAGGAGGAGGATGGTTTCCCCTGGGGAGGACAAGCAGAAGATGCAATGGGAATAGCAGGGACGCAGCCCGTGTTGTGGTCATGCTTCCAAAACCTGGGAAATTGAGAAATACAGAAATCTCTCTGTTCTGCTGCTGTTGTGGCAATATTTTAGGGATGATAAAGGTGAGGGACAGAGAGGCTGAAGGATCCTCTCCAGGGTGTGCAGGAGGATGAGCATGAGGACAACTTGAAAAGGATTTTAGGATATAGGGAAAAGTGTCTCCAGTGGGGCAAACAATAATTCCACAGAATTAATGGTTGTGCATGAACCTAGGGGGGGAAAGATCATGTATATAAAATATACTATCTAAAAGTGCATATTTGATGTTGTACATTGCATTTAGTTATATATTTTCACCCAAATGAATAAAGCTTCAGACATAAAGGAGCACTGTGAATATTTTCTTTTCTTTTTTTTTTTTAAGCCTTCTTTCCTATTTGCAGCCTATCAGAAAACTGGAATTTGACAGATTAAACACTTTTTTCCCCCCCTGTTTTTCAGGGACAAGGTACTGCTTTAGCCAACATATGATGAAAGCCAGTGGTGAGAGTGTGTCTGTCACCAAACGCTGCGTGCCATTAGAGGACTGTCTGTCGACAGGATGCACCTACATAAAGCATGAAGAATACAAGGTAAAGGAGGAAAACTGCCTTTTTATTCTCTATAAGAATTGGGAACGGGGATCTGGCTGGTTCATTGGGTAAACAAATGTGAGAAACAGAGTCCCAGACCCTCCCTGCCCAAAGCCACACCCCAAGCCCAGCACAGGGTGGGGGTTTCTCCAGTTAATTCAGACACGTTCATCACATCAGACACACAGGCATTTTTCAGTGTGATGCTAAACAGTCTTCAACGTGTTTTTTTTTGTTGTGTCAGTTCTGTATGCTGTGATTCATGTATTCTTCAGGGAAAATAAACAGTTTTACCATAATTCAAGTATTTCCTTGATATGGAAGCAGAGAAGTTAACCGGTTTATCATAATCCATACTACCTTAATAAGGAAGAGAAACTAAACAGTTCTACTATAATTCACATTATTTTGATCAAGAAGGGAAACTAACCAGTTCTACCATAACTCACATTACTTTCATAAACTAAGCAGTTCTTCCATAACTCACATGACTTTGATAAAGATAAACTAAGCAGTTCTACCATAACTCACATTATTTTGATAAACTAACCAGTTCTACCCTAACTCACATTGTCTCGTTAAAGAAGAGAAACTAACCAGTTCTACCAAAATTCACAGCACCTCTAGAGTGACAACAACCCTTTATGGGGCTGCAATTCCTCTACTTGGCTTTCAGTGGCCCCGATCAGAATGCCATTTATCACAAGCAGCATGGTCAGAAATGAAGTTTCTCCTGGCGAAGATAAAGGCAAAAAAAAAAGGGAGGGAGAAAAAAATACTCTCTGCAGGCAGATGGATTAAAAATCCAAGGGAAGAGGATGGGGCAAGAAGGGGGGAAAATAATCCAAGTGGCCCCTGTGCTGCTTTGCAACCCCCAATTTGCATCCCTTGTGCTTCAATCCCCCACCCACCCACGCTGTGCCTCCTCCTCCTGCCAGGTGTGCACGTCGTGCTGCGAGGGCACCATCTGCAACCTGCCCTTGCCCCGCAACGCCACCGACGCCGTCTTCTCCACCCTGGCCCCACTCAGTGGCACCCAGGACCTGTCCCCTGCCCTCCTGCTGCCCACAGCCTGCCTCTGCCTGGCGCTCCTGGCACAGCCCTGGCCCACGGGGCCACCCCGGCGGGGCAGCTGAGCCGCTTGTGGGGACATCCCACCGACGTCCGACCTCGCGCCGCGGAGAAGGCGAGGTGGCTGGGGTTCCTTGGGAACCTGGTTTCTTGGGAATCCTGCAGCTCCCAGGCCTGGGAATCTTTGGGAGTGTGCTCCCAACCTCCAGGTTTCTGCTGGGTTTTATTTTTGGAAGAGACTAGTGGGAAGTTTTCCTGGGATGTTCCACGCGTGCTCCTCACCGCATCGTTCCGGTTGGGAAGGACCTCCAGGACTTGGAGTGCAGCCCAACAGTGTGTTGATGTCCTTTCCAAGCACCCCATCACTGCCCACTCCCTGTGCACTAATTCCATGTCTCCTTAACCTGCTTGAGTAAATAACTCCCAAAGAATCCCCACGGCTCCTGCTCCTCTGGAACGGGGCAGGAATTGGCAGCCAGGAAGCAGCAGCTGGAAGGGAGGAGGTCAAAGGAGCACCAGGAGCCAGAGCTGCCCAAAGGTGCTGCTTCCAAAGTGTCCAGATCTCCCCTCCCCCAAGAAAAACCACTGGGGTTCAGAAACTGAACCAGAAAAAGCCCCACAAATCCTAATTCTGGTGTGATTGGAGGGGCGTGACCCCCACCCCCACTGTTTGAGGACAACAGTGCCCTATTTTGGCAGCCAGCCCTGCAGTCGGAGAGGAGAGAAACCCCATCCTGGGCAGCTTCTGTTGTTTCATTTCGTGAAGTCTGGACTCCTCCAGCTGTGTTTTGCTGACCCGTGGTGCTTGTTTGGCTTGGAAACCACATATGCAATATTTATTTTTTTTTAATATGTTGAGTAAGGCCTAAAGTGTTTAAAAGATTCTTAATGCTGATATTGCCAGGAAAAAAAAATAGATGTTTTGCAAGTCAGGAAGCCTGTAATATATAAATTATCAGAAAAAGAAATATATATATATAATGTTTTGCATTGCTTTTAAGAAAGGATCCCCAAAGTTGCTAAGAAAAGCAGCGTGTCGTGGACTTGCTGAGGGTTCAACCAAAGCGGTTTATCGTGAATTCTGTTTTCATTAGAGGCAGAAACTGCCCTTTGCTGAGCTGCTTTTGTGCTGCTCATGCTCGGGGGTAAATCCATCTTCATTCCATCCTGGTGGTGTCCTTGGGGTAACTCCAGCTCCATTCCAGCCTGGTGGTGTCCTTGGGGTAACTCCAGCTCCATTCCAGCCTGGTGGTGCTTTGAACTCCAGCTCCATTCCAGCCTGGTGGTGCCCCACACAAGCCAGACCTTGCCTTTTGTTGTCTTTCCAGTCCTTCTGGGAGTTGCTCCCAGCTCTCTAACACCAAGAGGGGAGTTGCAATCTCTTATTCTATGCAAATTTAACCCATCTCTGGAAATTCCCCCAAAAATCCAGCCTGCAGCCCCCCTTGGAGCTTGTCCCTTCCTCTGCTGAGGGGCAGGGGGGGGACAATGAATCTCTGACATTGTATTTTAGGTATTTATTATGATTTTCCCCTGCAAAAGGGAAGAGTTTGAGGTGCAGCTGAGGTGGGCTGGAGGCTGGGGCTGCATCACCTTGGTGGGGACATCCCCACTGCCCTCGGGGCTCCCACGGGGCTTGGGGCAGCTCACCTGGGCATTTTAAGGATCTGCATTGGAATTTGGGGCCCTGCAGTTCAAGATGTGCGTTTAGGAGATGTGGCCTCCTTGGTTGGAACCTCAGCTGAGTTTCTGGCCGTGGCTCCCACCTTTCTGTGTGTGTGGTGGTGCCCCTCGAGTCCTCACAGGGTTTGGGTTGGAGGAACCTCAAAGCCCACCCAGTGCCACCCCTGCCATGGACAGGGACACCTCCCACCAGCCCAGGCTGCTCCAAGCCCCATCCAACCTGCCCTTGGACACTCCCAGGGATCCAGGGGCAGCCACAGCTTCTCTGCCCACCCTGTGACCACGAGGGCTGAGCTGCAGGAATGGCTCAATTCCTTCCAAAAATGTTGGATTTCAGGACCACTCCCACCTCCTGAAGGGTGTAGTGCCTTCAGTGGCACTCACAGGTGGGACCTCTGTGCTCAGGGGCAGCTCACCCAGACCAGGAACCTTCCTGGGAAGCTGGCAGGGAGTGCTCTGCCCCCTACAAATTTTGGGATGCCACTGATCCAGCTGAATTCTTGGATATGAACCCAAACCATTGCTGCAACTCCCTTTGTAACCAGGGGATGAAAAAGTTTAGGGTCATTTTAGGGGTTGTGAAGGTGGAGGGTGAAATTTCCCTCAGCTCAGGCACGGGATGGACGTGCTTAGGAAAAACAGCCTGGAAAAACTGCCTGGATAATATCCACCTCCCAAAGCTGTGCAGGAACCCTTCCCCAGCTTTGTTCCCACTGGGATGTCTCCCCTGTGCCACCTTCACCCTCCTCCAGGGGCACCTGAGCCCTGCCCAGCTCAGCTCCTCTTGCTCTGAGGATTTGGGACCTTGAGCTGGAAAATAAAGGAAATTAAGTGGACTGAGCCCCTCCCTGGANCCCCCCCTATTTATTTTCTAGGCTCTATGTGTAATATTGCTTTAAAATGTATTAACTTTTTTAACTCCTGTAAATGCTGTACATTTGTATAAATAAATGTTTTAAATATCCACACGATGTGTCTGAGGGAATTGGACTGCCCAGCCTCGGTGTCCCCCTCCCTGTGCTGGGACATCCCCTTTTCCTTTCTCTGCTGTCCCAAAAGCTGAGCTGCACTTCAGAGAATTTGAGAATTTCAGAGAATTTTTTTTGAGCTGTCTTTAGGGAATTTTATTTCAATTCTCCCTGTGGTTAATGAATCTTTCCCATGGCTTCCCCTCCTTGTTGAGCTCCCGTGGTTATTTGGGACAAATTGTTTCATATTGGGCATTTAATAAGCCTGAGGAGGTTCCTGTTTCATTTGTGAGCCCTGGATCTTGCTTTCCCTGCTCTGGGAAAAACATGTTTTCCATAACTGTGCTGGCACATTAATTTAGTCCCAGCGTTTTCTGGGGGTTTTCGTGGCCTTATTTCCCATTTCCACTCCTGAAACCACCAATTCCTTGGATGGGAACAACTTGGAGCCCATGGAAAGGTTTCCAAGGCAGCTCAGTGTGTCCCTGCGCAGCCCCACTTCCCACAGCCCTCAGTGGGATAACTCCAATTTAGGGCAGCACAATAACCATGGAACATGGATTTACAGCTCCTGAAATTCCCTTTCATGCCCAAATCAGCCCCTCTGGTGCTTTGGGGCACCTTTGGATCACAAAGGGGTGAGACTTTGCTGTCTTTTTTTTTAACCCAGCCAGCAGCCCAAGTGCTGCTGAACCTGCTGGTTGCAGCAGCAGTCAGTCATCCCTAACATTGAATTTTGGGGGTTGTCACCCAAACTCCAGCACAGCCCCACAAAACCCAGGTGGAAATAACCGGGCAAAGCTTCCAGAAGCATTTTTACCCCCAGCAGGTCTCAGACACGTAACACAAACTTTTCAGCAAATGGAGCTCAACCCTCAGGCTAAAAAAATAGTCCAGGAGATCTTGAAAATGAGACCCTTTTATCCACCCTGAAGGCCAACAATCCCAACCTCCAGGATGGATCCAACCCTCCTCCTCTGGGCTGCTCAATGTTGACTTGCTGACCGGTGGGGCAGAGATGTTTCATGGTCACACTCAAGTCTCACCCAGCCCAGCCCAGCTTTGGGGTGCCATGAGAACCCTTTTCCACAACCCAAACGAGGAGTTGGCACCTCCAACCATCCCACCAGCCCAGACTCTGGGTCTGCTCCAGGGGAATTCCATTCCCACGGGTTTAACCCCCAACATTTCCACCTCAGTCCCCAAGAGACCCAACCCAAAGTCCACCCTTCAGACCACCTTTGCTCCACCTCCTAAAGCTCTTCCCATGACCCTACACTTAAATTCTGGGAATAATAGAAATTTTTTCTTCAGTTAAACTGTCACTGAAAGGCTTTCAACAGGTTTTTAGAACCTTTTTTTTTAAAGATATTATTCTATTGCTACCCTGCTCATTGATATTCAGATCCTCAGCCTGGGCCTGACCACCCCCTGGCCCCTTCCAACATCAAATATTCCCTGAAGTTGCAGCAATTTCCCAGCATCAGAAAAGCTGAACAGGAAGCAAAAGCTGGTGGAGAGAGGAATTATGATTTTTCAGCTGCCCATCTGGCAGCCCAGGGCACCCCACCTGTCAATTCCGTTTGTGAAAATCCCCTTTTAAAAGGAATTTTGACAATCAAATGTAGATTTTTTCCAGCCTTTCTGTGCACCCACATAAACCCTCATGGGAGTATCCACCTGCCTAAAAGTACAATATATATATTCATATATTTATACCCAGCATATGCCACGTATTTTTCCAGAAAACTGAGAGCAGGACGTGCCTGTGGAGGAGGAATTGCTGCCAGTGTGTTGTTAAATATGCCCACAAAAAGGCTTTGGATCACAGAGCCCTGGACTCTGAGAAATAATAAACTAATAATTAACTAATAATTAGTTCTCCAGTCACATGGGGAGGGACTGTTGAGGGGTTTGTGCTCGTGGTTGGGAGCAGGAGGAGGGGAAGGGGCACAACGAGGGTCCCATCACCCCAACTCTGCAGCACGACCAGGAGGATGTTGGTTTTCAGGGAAGGTCACATGTTTTATTCTGGACAACTTCCATAAATAACAGGAGGGAGTTAAACACCTGCGTTTCCTTTGCTTCCTGCTGGGATTGCTGCCTGTCAGAGTCACTGATGTGATTTTCTGTGCTTTGCTTCTGACTCCTGAACCTCCCTGATCCCTCTCTGCTCTCTGAGACTCCCAAGTCCCAGGTCAGCAGCGCTCCCGCCCTCCCCCCTCATTCCCTAATTTCCTTTCCCACCCCTCCACACAAACATTCCTTGCTCCTGCACCTCTCTTCTTCTCTCACAATCCATCACCAACCTTTATTTTTCAATATTCCTGGAATTTTAAGTACTTCTGGGCTTCCAACACTCTCTCCTCCTCAGAGGGAGCCAAGAGCACTGGACAAACTAAAACGAGGACTACCACAAAAATCCTGCAAGGAACCACAGCAGGCCTGAGAAACCACCAAATAACCCCACCAGCTCCACCCCAGCAGTTCATTTCTGCTCCAATTAATAAATTGCCTGGGTCAAGATGTCTCAGATTGGGGTTTCCTGGAGCTAAAGCACCACCACTGTGCACCAGCCTGGGGCTGAGCAGCCCAAGGAGCCTCCAGGGCATCCCCAGCTGGCACAGACCACCCAAGTGTTTGAGCCACGTTGAGTTCACCCATCCCTTGGGTTTTTTCCTGCTGTCACCACCAAGTGTTTGAAGCATATCGAATTCACCAACTGCCTGGGGCTTTTCCTCACGTCACTCCCCAAGTGTTTGAGCCACGTTGAGTTCACCCATCCCTTGGGTTTTTTCCTGCTGTCACCACCAAGTGTTTGAGCCACCCCGAGTTCACCAACTCCTTGGAGTTTTTCCTGCTGTCACCACCAAATGTTTGACCCATGTTGAGTCACCAATTCCTTGGGGCTTTTCCTGCTGCCACCCCCCATGCGTTTGAGCCAAACCAAGTTCACTCATTCCTTGGGGCTTTTCCTGCTGTCACCACCAAGTGTTTGAACCACATTAAATTCACCAACTCCTTGGGGTTTCTCCTGCTGTCACCCCCCATGTGTTTGAGCCACCCTGAGTTCACCAACTCCTTGGGCCTTTTCCTCACGTCACTCCCCAAGTGTTTGAGCCATGCTGAGTTCACCAACATCTTGATGCTTTTCCTGCTGTCACCACCAAGTGTTTGAGCCACATTAAATTCACCAGCTCCTTGGGGTTTTTCCTGCTGTCACCCCCCAAAGTGTTTGAGCCACATTGAGTTCACCAACTCCTTGGAGCTTTTCCTGCTGTCACAAGTGTTTGAACCACTCTGAGTTCACCCATCCCTTGGGGCTTTTCCTGCTGTCACCTCATCAGCTTCTCAGGGCAGACTGACAAAGATGCCACCCTCGAGTCTCCTCCTTCCCCAGCACAAGCCCCGAGAAAGCCCCTTCAAAACCTGGAGGGCTTTGACAGGCTCCTCATTGCCTGGAGACCCAAATACTCCTCATTTAAACTATTTCCCTGGTACTGAGAACCAAAAAGATCCCTCCAGACACAACTTACCCGTGTGGAGACAATAAAACTTCGACCAAAACCTCTTGGGAGAGGCAGGACGAGTTCAGCAGCTCAGGAAAAAGGGCTGTGCTGGGGACAAGCTGGTTAGGGCTGGGGAATAATTAACTAATAATGAGTTTCCCAGCTCTGTGGGTAGTGATTATTGATTTGGTTTGTGTTGGTGGAGGGGATTAGAGGAACATCAGCACGCTGAACCCCAGTGGCTGAGGGAGGGGTGGGTTTGGTGTCCTGCGGCTTTGCTGAGCTAAACTTCGCCACTTTGGGAGTTGTTTGTGGTTTTAAACCCATTGTTTAGGGCGTGACCGCGAGCAAACAACTCGCTTTGAGCCACCTGGCTAAGAAGTAACGAGGTTAGGGGGCTGAACGTGGGTGTTTTCAGGGCACGGAAAGCCCTCCCGAAGGAAAACTCAGCTTTGCATCTCTAAGCCAGCCCGGCTCCCGACAAAGGATGCCCTGAGCGCCCCGGGAACAAAGGGAGTTATCCCGGAGCTGCATCCCCTGGAAAAGCCAACACACGAGCGATTCTCGCGGCTGGCACAAGCTGGCATTGTTGTCAGCAGGCAGCTGCTGGGGTGTGCGTGTGGATCTGGGCATGTAGCTCCTGGATTTAGGGGAGGGTTGCACGGGACAAGTGCCAGGCTGCCCGGGAGTGTCCGGGCACAAAAGGCTCCTGTGACCCGGCTCGGAACGGCACAATCTGCAGCGTTCAGCCCTCCCTGTTGGGGCAAAGCATCATCAGCTGGAGCTTTGGTTGGTGGAAATGAGAGCAGGTGTGCTGGCTCCACGGAGAGCGTTTGAACCAGCTGGAAAAGTGCCCAAAAAGGTGGGGGGAAAAAATAATAAAGGGCAGGTCATGCTGTGGCAGCAAAACTCAGGTCTGGATGGCTGATGAAGTTCTCTGGCCAAAGGTCAGGACTCCAGCAGTTCAGCCTTCTGAGGGGAATGAAATCAGACCTGAGGAAAGGTAATCACTTATTTATTTCAGGTGACTTCAAATAAACTGCAGGAATTTTGCTCTGTAGTAATGCCATTTATAAGGACCTCTCTCTGCTGGAAGTTCTGACTCTTGGAGCTGTGACACAGCAGTTGAATAAAGGATGTGTCTTTGGACACCACCATGGAATGGTTTGGGTTGGAAGGGACCTAAAAGCTCATCTCATCCCACCCCCTGCCATGGGCAGGGACACCTCCCCCTGTCCCAGGTGGCTCCAAGCCCCATCCAACCTGGCCCTGGACACTTCCAGGGATCCAGGGGCAGCCACAGCTTCTCTGGGCAAAATCCCATAGATATTCCCATGGATACACTTAATTCTCTTTCCTGAAATCCCAGGTGAAGAGTAAGGGAAGGAATTCATTCAACATGCACAGTCCAGGGGCAGCTTTTAAGTGGCAGCACTGTGGGTTTGTCCCCTCATTTCTAAGTACTTGAGTTCAGAAATAGATATTCATATACACCCCGTGTATCTTGCAACACAACAACGACCTCCTTGTCTTCACCTGAGAGCCCATTTATTCCATGCACCCATGAAAATCAGTTCCACACGTGTTTGAAGCAGCAGCTCTCCCAATTCCCTCAGTCCAGCAGGAAAACTCCAGAGAGCTGCTCTCCCAAGCTGCCAGGGGCAGGAGCACGGGGAGCAATGTCTTGGAGCACCCCAATCTCTCCAGGGACAAACCCTGAGCTGGGGCTCTGCCCTTGCAGCCCATGGGTCCAGCAACAGCATCACTTCCAAAGTTCCGCTCCCCCACCCTCCGCCCAGACATCTGCAGTCTGAGCTCCCTGGGCAGCCTTGAGGGCGAGCTGAGCTCACAGCCCACACCTCAGAGCTGCTCTGGGACTGAGGAGATCCCATCCTGGAGCAGCTCTGGATCAGCCTGGAGTTCCACCCAGCCTTCCTGGACTTCAGGACCTGAGTGTTGCTTGCTGAGTGACACCTCAGAGAGCAGCAAAGGGCACAGGAAAGGGCCCCTCTCCCCCCACGGGTACCTTTGACCCTTGGCATTAGTTGGAGAGCCTTTTCCCAGCCAGGTGGCTGCCAGTGCAAGGAGAATATTGTTCTTTGCTGTTTATGCTCTTCTAAACGGGAGCTGCTCGATTACCCAGCTTCTTTTTCCTGTTCTTAATAAAAAGAGGCTTTAAAAGGAGCAGGCACATGAGGCCAGGCAATTATTTTGCTATTGTGTTTCAGCTCTGCCTCCTTAGCAGGGTTTTCACTCCCTCCACGAGACAGGCTCTACAATTAACTTTGAGTTAATTTGTAGCTCAAAGACCAGTTTCTTTCCTGTTCCCCCAAGTTTATATAAAACCAAACTGTAAATCCTGCACTGCTTCCCGAGGATCTCATGCAGAAAGCAAGGAATGCACAGAGTGGTTGAGCAGGGGTGTGGAGCAGGTCCCTCCATCCCAGTGCCCCCAGTGAGTTGGTACTGGCGAGCTCTGACACAGCCTTTAGTGCAGCACTGCCCACACCCCAGCCCCGAACCTGCCCCTAACTCCCAACAAACCTTTCTGGGGCTTCTGCCTCATCATTTCTGCTCAATTCTGATTCAAAGTGATCACTCTGAAGGAGAGAGGTCTCCACATGGAGAGATCCCAGTCACAAAAGATAATTAAGGAGCTACATGTCACCTTGTATTTCTTTAACCCAAAAAGGAATTAATGTTTTAACACAAAGTTGTTCTGGCTTTTATTATCACAAGCACAGTTACACTGTATTCAAGGGCTTATTTCCTAATTGGAAGTTAATTAATGTCCAGTTCAGGCTCCTCTGATGGGAGGGAAATAGAACTGCAACAGCTCCAGCCTCTTTTGGGAATCAATATGTAGGAGAAAATGCTACTTAGAAAAACACCAGGAAATCACCCCTCCTCTCCAATCCTGGCACCACACGTTAATATTAGTGAAAGCAAAACTCTTGGCATTTCCAGGGAGATTTCTGCCCAGAAAAGCCACTGGGAATGTCCTTTACAGAACAAAACCTAAAAGAATTCAAAAATTAGCATCCCAAGCTTGACTGGAATGGTCTGACAGCTCCCACCCTTTTAAAAACACATAACATTACACACAGCAAAGCCATCAAGATAACATCAAGTCTTCAGGATTTACAGTACATGTGAACCATTTCAAAATTTTTCTAATATTTATCCAACAGCACTCTCCCCAAGTTCCAGCAAGACACCACCCCTCTTTTATCCAAGGGGCTCATTTGTACTCTGCAAAATAAGTGTATTTTGCAAACAGACAAGACACGTTGCAGCTTCTCAAGCTTTTTTAATCCTCTTGCTGAGAGTGAGGAAAAAACCAACAGCAATCAAAGACTTTGAAGTAACAGCTTCCTTGGCCAGCAGAGCAGAGGTCAGGAACTGGGGCTCTGGAAATGCAGCAGGAATTCCAGGACAAAGGGATGGCCCCAACACTTGGAATGTGTGAGGGGAGAGCCAACAGCCTTGGCAAGGAGGGCAGGGGAGCAGGACAAGCTGGGGTTTGCTGGCCCAGGGAGGAACTCAGCTCTGCAGGGGAAGGAGTGGCACCCCTGTGACCCAGCAAGGCTGCCAAGGACAGGCAGAGGCACTTGGGAAAGGAGCTGGTTGGGGACCCCTCAGAGCCAAGACAGGGCTGAGCAGGGACACCTGGAGGGGACACCTGGGGGTTACACACAGGTAAAGCTCCCCAGGAAGCTCCTGCAGCCCCCCCAGAGCAGTCAGGACCCTCCAAGGCCCATCTTTGGCTGGACTCAAGGCTGAGGCATTCCCAATGCTGCAGGAGCTGGCTCATGACTGCAGGGCTGGAGGAAAGAATGGCCCAAATCTGGCTGTGGGGAGATTCAAATCTGCTTTTTTACCTCATCCCCAGAGCCAAATTTCAGGGCACTGAGATTTCAGGAGCCTTGGAATGTCTTCCTTATCCTTCCCCCCCGTGCCTTCCATTGATCTGATTGTTTCTGTGATCCCTGAAGAGCCTGGACTAGTTTACTGCAACCTTCCTGTTGAGACATTTTTATAATTGCAATAATTGATCATAATTGCTCTTTGCACAGGCATTTCAGAATTCCAGAGACAAGTCTAAATTGCATCAGAGTACAGGAAAACAATGATGATATCCAGGCATTGCCCTATTATCTTGGGTTTTTTTCCCTGTATTTAATGACCTAAGAAAGTTACAAAAGCAACTTTAAATTACCTTTATATATATAAACTAATTAAATATATTAGCTAACACTGAGAAAATAAATCCCAAGCACCATGAAGACAAAACAAGAGATGACTGATTTTAGAGTAATTTAAGACTTTTCCTGGAATCTCTGGATGTAGCAACTGAGTGAACACTTCCTTACTGAAGTTTTACTTGTATTTAGAGACCACTGAAAGCTTCATCTCAGTATTCTCCTTTTAAAACAGCAAATGAGTGATTACTCCACCATTAACTTCTACAGCTTTTATTAAGTCCTGTATTCTGGGAGCACAATTTTACTACTCACTCCACTCTTTTTTTTGCCTTTCAGTAAGAGGCAGAACTGCCAGGAATTTCAGTGGCATCAGGATTTCTATCAACAAGTAGATTTGCTGGACACTGAAAGACAAACTGGTTGACAAGAGTGGCTTGTGTGGAAACACTCAAAAAGGAAATGCAGGTAACTCTGCACATGCTTCAACTCACTCAGGATGAAGGAAACTCACAGCCTCAACTTGGTGGGGCACTAAAGGATCTGTCTGAATGCTGCCAGTTCCTCTTCCAAGTCACATGTGGTGCACAAAGACTAAAAATAAATAACAGCTACTTTATTCTCTAAGAACACTTGCAAGTGGGGCATTTCCTGACAATGCTTGCAGAGGATGGAGTCAAGGAATGCCAAGGAAGCCCTAAAGCCTCAATTCCCACTGAGTTTTCTCATGATGGGGCTGTCAGGCTCAGCATTGGTGAAAATGCTCCCCACAACCACGTGGGTGCCCCAGATGTTGTGCCTGATGACTTTGCAGCAGCCCAGGTCGTCCACGGAGAATCCCAAGTGCCGGTAGCGCTCGTCCGTCTCAAACAGGGGGGTGTTGGTGTAAGGCCCAAAAAACTGGGGACACAGAGAGAGTTTGTCAGGTCAGGGTTGAAAACACAGAGTTTGGACTGAAAACAGAGAGTTTGTCATGTCAGGACTCAAAACACAGAGAGTTTGTCACGTCAGGGCTCAAAACACAGAGAGTTTGTCACGTCAGGGCTCAAAACACAGCGAGTTTGTCACGTCAGGGCTCAAAACACAGAGAGTTTGTCACGCCAGGGCTCAAAACACAGAGAGTTTGTCACGCCAGGGCTCAAAACACAGAGAGTTTGTCACGTCAGGGCTCAAAATTCAGAGAGTGGGTCACGTCAGGGCTCAAAATTCAGAGTTCGTCACGTCAGAACTCAAAATTCAGAGAGTGGGTCACGTCAGGGCTCAAAATTCAGAGAGTGGCAGCGAGTTTGTCACGTCAGGGCTCAAAACACAGCGAGTTTGTCACGTCAGGGCTCAAAACACAGAGAGTTTGTCACGCCAGGGCTCAAAACACAGAGAGTTTGTCACGCCAGGGCTCAAAACACAGAGAGTTTGTCACGTCAGGGCTCAAAATTCAGAGAGTGGGTCACGTCAGGGCTCAAAATTCAGAGTTCGTCACGTCAGAACTCAAAATTCAGAGAGTGGGTCACGTCAGGGCTCAAAATTCAGAGAGTTTGGACTGAAAATACAGTTTGTCACGTCAGGGCTGAAAACACAAAGTTTGGACTGAAAACACAGAGAGTTTGTCACGTCAGGGTTGAAAACACAGAGAATTTTCCACATCAGAACTACCCCTTTCTAAACAAAACCTAAGCCTAGAAGTAACAGGAAGTTTTACACAGAGTTTTACTTAAGATTTACAGGGGAAACTAAGCAGGGCAGCTCTGGGTGTATCTGTACCCCATTTGAAAGGTTTTCCTTTGGCACTGAAGTGCATTTGAATGTCTGATCAATCACACCTACAAGAACTTCACGTGGTTTGGGAATGTTCTGCTACTTCTACAGGCATTAAGGACAGAAAACCCTTGTGTGAAATAGCAAAAATAAGACCTGTATTAATGATAAACCCCTCCGTGGAACAGCAAAAATGAGAAATGCACCTTTTCAATGAGCCCCCTGCAAAGAAAAGTCGCTTTGAAGACCAAAAGTATCCTTAAATTGGAAATAGGTATTTGAGTTCCTTCTGTCAGGAGGAAGCTTCTCACTTGAAGTCTGCTCCTGGCAGTGGGCAAGGATGACCTGGATTCTGAAGACAGAACCCTCCTGCCATCAGTCCTCACTGTTCCTTAAATACATGGCATTTCTGGGAAGCTTTTAGTACTACATACACCTCAACTGTCTGCCCACCTTATAACCATCCCCTACCAAACCTCTCTGCTGACACATTAAATCACTGCCTTTGGTGGTGGCTTTAACCAAAACCCACTAATCTCAGCTTTGCCACCATTAGGTTCAAATAAGAGGTTGTTTTAGGAGCTCTCAGCCAAAACCACCCAGATGTTCCTGCTTTGACAGGGGCTTTCTCAGTTCCCTCTTGGACGTTTAAGACTCAGTTCCACAGATGTGTTGGTAACAAAGTGGCAGCTCCTCCAGAGAAGTGTGTGATCTCCCCATGAATGCACACACTGTTCCATGGAACAAACTCTGCATTTTTTCGTGGAACAAAAGGTATCATTACCTGTTGCAAAGAGGCCTTTTTAAAGCCCTCCATCCATCCACAGAAATAGATGCCAGAGTTCCCAAGTTACCTCAGGAAGCAGAACCAGCCCCTTGTGCAGTGACCAAGAGCTTTGGGGCATCAAAACTTCACTGCTCAGTGATGTTCCTCCAAGTGCCAGCTGCCGCACCTGGGGAACTGGCTCAGGGTTAGCACCTTCACTTCTGAAAGCAATTATCCTTCGGGATCACTTGAAAAAAGTTGGATTTAGCCCATGGGAACACAGAGAAATTCCACACAGCCCAGAACTTACTGCCAGTCCTGAGGATGGATCAATGAAATCAGCCCAGTAGCCTTCAGAAGAAAGTGCATAGCAAATTTCCTTGGCACCATTAATGAACTGAAAGGAAAAAGGAGGAAATCAAGCGAGGTTTTTGTTACACATATCCCTAATTTCATAAGAAAAGGAAATATTTCTAACTTTATTCTATGTATCTCTATATTCTAAATAAATCCTTTATATACTCCCAGTTATAGAAATGAGATAGCTCTTCACAATTATGACTCTCAGCAGCTCAAGGTTGCAAATTTATAGAAATATTATTATAGTTATTCAGCTTAAGTGTTCAAAACAAGGGAAGTTTACCTTTACAGTAAATTCTCGTGTATTTTGAGGCTTGATGGCTCTGACCATTGACTCCCCCAACTACAAGTCATCAATATAAGCAAACCCCCTGAATCTTAGACATGACATTTCTGAGCCAGGACATCTTTTGGTGTTGTAACAACCCCTCAGCAACCACTGAGGGGGAAGTTACTGCACACTTGAGATGCTCCACTGGAAATGTTCAATCTGGCTGTACCTCCCCTCCATTTCTGTAGCACAGGCCACTCACATGAGGGGAGGATTTTTAAGGCAAACCAACTGCCCTTTTGGCTGGGAAGTTGCTGTGAGTAACCTCTGGGCAGGGAGGTTACAACCAACATCCTCACACCCCCCAGTGACTGGATTAGACCTGACAGGGAGGTGCACCAGGAAGAAAGGTGCCAATTAACAGGTAATTAGACCAGATTACAATGCCAAAGACCAACAGAGCATCAATAATTCAAAGAGAAGAACACAGTGAAATGAAGGGATTTTAATTTGGGTGTAATCTTTCTGTTGATCCCCCCCCTTTTTTTTTTTTGTGGTAATCCTTTCACTGCTTTGTAGAGGCCACACTTGTATTTATGGGATTGAAAAGGACATTACCAGACTGATTTCAGACATAAATATGATGCAACACAAATAAAAATCCCACAGGATGATTTTTGCTCGATTTGGAAGAGTTCTAACAAATAACAGGTAGAAACATTGGATTTTGAGGTGCTAAGGGAGAATGGCAGCTGTGAACAGCGACACTTGCTGGAGTAAACACTCAAGTTCTGCAAGATGGGAAATAAAGTGATTTTCAGAGACCTCTAGTGGCAACACAACAAGTTCATGAGGATGGCTGAGATGAAATAAATGGGATACTCAGGTTAAGAGTGGCCATTACCAGAATGGAAAATAAAACCCATCACAGAAACTGGTGGTATTTTACATCTTTGACCAGTAAGGCCACAGCGCCTGCACTGGAATCTGAACCCTACAACATACATTGTACTGAAGCTGAACTAAGGTGAGAAAAGAGTTGTTGCCCTTTAACTCCATCAGGGCAACAATCTTGACTCAACTCTGGTATTTTATTTTTGACTCCCCCCACTGCTATGAAGAATTTAACAACTCTTAAGGAGATGCTTCACATAAAGTAGTCAACAAAGCTGGAAAAAAACCGATCTCACTTTTATCAGTCGGACAACACGGGATTAGCTCCAAAATGTTTTAAAAATAAACCACATTACTCCCAGAGCTAGCACTGTAGCAAACTCCACAGGCAGCTCCCAGAAGCCTCCTGTCCAAGGCAGCAGAAGCTGCTGCTGCGGGTACTCACGTTCTCCAGGAGCACCTCCCTCTCGTGCTCCACCTCCTGACTCCACACGGTCATGTCGTTCTGAGTCTTCTGGGTGACAGTTAACACAGTCAGACGGTTGGCACTCACCTCTGGGAACAGGGACTCGAAGTCTGCAGGAGACAAACCAGCAGGTTGGACCCTTCTCTTGCACCTCACCCCTGCCTGCTCCAGTTCTACACAAGCCACTGAAATCTCCAGCCACATTTCAGTCTCTCTGCTTGTTAAATTAGCTTTTATGTCCATTTAATCCCAATTTCAATCCCCATTTTAGTCCCATTGAATCCCAATTCCAATTTAATCCCTTTCCTTCTTGAACTAGTTAAAAGATACCAGCCCAGTGCTGCCTGAAGGGTCAGGATTTCCTTCTGCTGTTTTACTGAGAGGCAGTGACAGATTTGATCATTGGTTTTTGGATAGGGAATCAGTTCCAGAATTTACCTGACACTAAAGCAGCACCTGAAAGTTGCTCCTTGTCCCTGTTGCTCTTAAATAGAAATGACACTGAATTTTATATGAAAGATTAAATATTGTCAAGGTTATATTTTTTTCACTTTAAAAAGCTGGAATTTCTTGGCTACCAGTGGAAGTGAAAATGCACCTTTTCGTAGCAGCTCAGGACAAGCTTGGACTGCACATTCCACCTTGGCATTTTCAAAGTAGGTCTCAGCATTATTTATCTGCTGCTTCTGTGGGGCATCAGCACCCTGAGGAAAACAAAAAGTGGAACTTCTTCAGTTAATACAGAACAGGAATAACTTTGTACACCAGGCTGTGTTTCTGTGACTGAATATCCAGATACTCTTGAGCAGTTTCACAGAAAGATGATTTGCAGTGAGACTTACTATTTCCCAGATATTAAAAGTGGAATTGATATTGGTGTTATTTAAACCTCCACTGAAATTTTACATTTTTATATTGGAACTGTATTATCTCAGAGCAGAAGCAAATTAATAATTTTTATTAACAGCCTGAAACAATGGCTTGAAGTATTCCACACAAGAGTAACAGATTTCAGATATCACCTGATCCTGTGATTACCCCACCAAAAGCAGACACACATTCAGTGCATCTGGTTTGCAGTGAATGAACCAGATCAGAGCTTTCTGTGGGCTTTTTAGGGCAACCATGACCCACAGCAGCTGAGAGCAGAGCTCATGTTTTCTGACCTCCCTGGGATCCAAGGCCACACTCACAAAACCCACTACCCAGGGTTTTGACAATGGAGATTCACTGGCTGACTCCCAAAACCTGGCCATGTCACAAACTCAGGAGCTGAGCCAGCAGGAAGCAGCACTAAGTGTTTGGGGAAATGTTGTGACTGTGCTCAAATTCTCCAGGTTTTTGTTGTCAGTGATGCATCTGCCACCACCAAAACCCAATCTCCTGGTGAGGTTGGGGATGCTGATTCTCCTATGTGAACTCTGTGGTTGTCAGAACTCAACACTGTCCAAATCATGCCAGTCCAGAACCAGTGAATGAAGTCCTAAACAAATGACCAATTCTCTTTGCTAAAAGATGGTGAGACTTGGCAAACAGTAACTTTTGAAACTGGTTTTTTCCCCAAATCCACAGGCTTAGTGCTAAAAAAGTGCTACTTCAAAACACACCCTGAAATATTTCTTTCTCCTTAAAGTTCTGAAACTGAAGCTCTCCTATATCCACACAATTAAGTCACTTCTAAAATGCCATTTCAAAACACCCCCTGAAATACTTTTCAACTACAAGTTCTGAAACTGAAGCTCTCCCATAGCCACACAATTAAGGTCTTTCCAAAATGCTATTTCAAAACACACCCTGCAATACTTTTCAACTAAAAGGTCTCAAACTGAAGCTCTCCCATAGCCACATAACTAAACCCTATTTCCAACCAAGTATCTCCTTCTCCCAAAAGGAACAGCTCGAGGCAGGTTGTGTGTGATCTCTTGCCCCCTCCAGCTGAAGTCCACCTTTCCAAACCATGCAGAAAATCAAGTGCCATTTTTCAGGAGGGAAGAGAGGTTAGTTCTGTTGCTCTGAGGCAGCACAGGAGGAGTCTGCTCTTACCTGGAACTCATTGATGTATTGTGCCATCACAAATTCATGCCTTTCACTTGCTGAGGGCTCTGCTAAAATATCAGGGAGGCTCTTTGGAACTTGCTTTTTCTTCTGGGAGTCAGTGCCATTGAGGTGACAATCAAAGCCAATGTTTCCAGGCAGCTGAAACCTCTGGTCCTGAGGCCCAAAGGGACCCATCACTTCATCTGGCCACACAGTCCTGGGACCTGCAAGAGCCAAGGCCTTGCTTTAGTCACCACACCCCCTCCTCCAAAAAAAAAAGGGGGGGAAACCAAATTAAACCCCCTCCCTCCCCCAAATCTTTGAGCCCAAAAACAACCAAAGCAAGCACAGTGCACAAGTGAGGGCCCTGCCATAAACACCAGGCTCAGGAAAGCCTCTGGGGTGCCAAGTTCTGGGAGCACAGGGATTCAAAGGAAAGGAGTTGCTCTGTCTTACACAAATCTGGAGGTGCAGCAGCCACGTGAGGCTCATCTGAGCCAGAGGAACCTGCTGTAGAAAAAGCCTTGGGGTTTCCAAGCCTTTTGACTAAGGAATAAAAGCCTGGGAGGTAGGAGACCAATCTGGCTCTGTGACAGAGCACCTGAGGAGACAAAGACAACATCAGAATTACATTCAGCTACCAAGAAGACGAAGAGCTTAAGCACAGCTTTGGGGGTCACAAGAGAAATCCGCATTCCAGAAGTCCAGTCTGAATGATGATCAACTGCAGCATCAGGTTCTACAAGTATTTTATTATTATTTTTATGTTTCACTTGGAAAAGTATTCAAAGAGAAAACGCTTCTCACACGAGGAAAAAGGGCTGAAAACGTTAAACAGGACCACGAAAACACCACAACTTAAACTAAAATATGGATGGGATTATTTCCAGGATTATCACAATTCCATCATGGGACTGATGATCAGAAATACCTGGAAATACTGCTAATTATTATTATTAACTCTGAAACCAAATGACAATATTTTAAGGAGTAACATAAGCAATTGTTACTATTTTGTTGTTTTGTTTTGTTGTTTTTTTTTAAGAAACATCCAGGTGATGGAATTAAACAGCATTCTGATCTACTTTTTATACTTTAAGAACACATCGACAACTTCCATGCTGCATTTACACACTCAGAACTGAAAAATAACCACCCAGACACTCCAAACAGGGAGTCAGAAGTGCAACTTTATAAACACAGACTAAACTCTAACACAAACCTGCTACTATCTGACAAAATTGCCCAAGTTTTGCATGTGCTACTGGAAAATACAAATATCACCAACCACACTGCGTGTCCTTTGTAAAATTCTACTCTTCAGGTGAGGGAGAAGAATTATTTTGAGACAGTGACACAAAGGGACTTCCCTAAAGTGTTGTAGTTCCCATTCCGTAAATATTTAGGCACACGTTTACCACTAAATATTTATGTACCAGGTGACTTCAAAAGAAGTGAGTAAATGGTGCTATTTGGATGTTTTATATAAAATCTGTATTTAAATCGGGACCTAAGGCAGTAAAAACACCGATTTCTTTCACACCACCCCTGTGTAAACACAAAGTCAGTTCTACCAACACCAAATACTTAAAGAGACATTTCATGTATGACTCAACTATTTACAGTTAAAGTCTTAAGCTGTGTGGTCATAAAACAGGTTTAAAAGCCCCGATGCCACTTAAATTCTCTTTTCTGTCACGGGCAAACGGGACCGAGCCCTCAGTCAGGTTACAAAGCACAAGAGTAGGATGCCGGGAAAGAATTCCCGGCTGGGAGGGCGGGGAAGGACTGGGACGGCATTCCCAGAGAAGCTGCGGCTGCCCCTGGATCGCTGGGAGTGTCCAAGGCCGGGCTGGAGCCACCTGGGCTGGTGGGAGATGTCCCTGGGTGGGCTTTGAGGTCCCTTCCAGCCCGAATGTGTCCCTCAGCCCCGCGGTCACTCACATTGGCCATGGCACACGCTGCTCTCTGCTCCTCCACAGGCACGGCTGCCCCTGGAAAAGAGGAGAGGAAGGGGAAGAGACATGGAAAAGGGGAAAAGGAAAGGGGGTGGAAGGGAGAGGGGAAAATGAATAGGGGTAAAGAAGAGAGAGCGGAAAGGGAAGGGGGGGGAAGGCAAAGGGAAAAAGGGAGAGGAGAAAATAAAA
>VXAU01002353.1:195963-212744 GCA_013399695.1 Formicarius rufipectus | reverse complement strand
GTGCTGGTTTAGAGTTAAACCACAGGAGAGGTGAACCCAACTCAGAATGGGATTGCAAGGCAGAGTAACAATTTCATAAAAAGATCACAATCAATACACTGAGACAGAAGGAAAATCCCTGTGACCCCCAAAGCAGCTGTGCAGCCCAGCCCAGGGGGGCACGAGCAGGATGGAGCTCACCAACCCCTGTGCTGAGCACCACGTGGGCCCTGAGGGCAGAGTAAAGAGAGAGAAGGGACCTGCTGGGGAGGATGATGGTCAGTGTGGTCCAGAGGGGCAGTGCAGTCCTGGGGAGGCTCTGCTCCTCCTCTGGATCCCACCAGAGATCCCAGTCCCCAAACCCCAACTTCTCTCTGCTTGGGCTCAGCTGGGAACGCCCAGTCCCTCCCCCAGGGTGGGGAGTTTCCCAGTGGGGGATTTACTCTGGGAGGTCAATCCTGGCATATTTTTGGCATCCCTGCTGGCCCCTGAGCAGACATGACCCCTCAGGTGGGTGTGAAGGTGCTGGTGGCTCCCCAGAGGGGAGTTCTCACCCCTGAGTCATTGGTGTGGGGACAGGAAACCTTCCTTATCCCCCAGGAGTTCCCAAACCCCCCCTGTGCCCTGAGGGGTGGGGTGAAGTCTGGAGGCTCTTTAGTGTAGGAGATCACTCAAGCTATGAAGATTGGAAGAAACAGAGGATTTCTGGGAAGGAACACAGGGGATTCTGGGGGGAAACACATGGAGAATTCTGGGAAGGGGAACACATGGATTCTGGGGGGGGAGGAAACATGGAGAAGGCAAAAACATTTCAAACAACATTAAACACTTCAGTGGTCAAAACATTATCAGTGACATTCTGAATCCATTCCCACATATACCTCCTTTTTGATTTTCTAAAGTTAGATATGTTTTTATTAATTGGAAACTCTTGGCACAACTGAAGGATCTTGGAGGCTTCAGCTGCATGGTCTGTTCTTGTGACCACACAGTTACCTGTAAAACTGAAATATCAAGGGAGAAAAAAGCAAACAAAACAGTATGATATTCATTTTTTTTTCCCTAAGGTTTGTGGCTGGCTAACTAATTCAAATGCACCTTTTTGGGGTTATATCCAATTGTTGGGCTGGGTTATTCATGTCACATTACTCTGGGTGCTGACAGAGGAGTTTTTCAGATTCTGGGTTTTTTGCACAGCTCTAGGAGACAAAGCTTTAGCCTGGAAAAATGAGTCCAAGGAGAGATGGGGGGTCTGGAACCACCACAGGAGGGAATCTGGGGGTGAACTGAGGAGATGGGGAGAGCTTAAACCCGAGTGAAGGCAGTCAGGGCTGGATTTGGGATGAGCTGTGAGCTCTGCCTTTCCAGCTGCACCCGTGGAATGACATCCCTGCACGGAGGGCGAGGGAATGGGGGGTCAGAAAGGTCCCCTGTACCTGCTGTGGGGCTGGGATGGACAGAGGGCACTGGAGGGGCTCCAGCAGAGCCTGGCAGGGCAATCAGGTGGGGACAGGTCACACACAGCCTGCAGATCTTGGCAGGCTCTGCCCCAGGGAAATTTGGGGGGTTTTTTCCCCCCTCAAATGCACTTCAGACACAGGGGGAACCAGGGAAATGCACAGCAAAGGTAAAGGCTGTGCTGCCAAGAGGGTTTAAGAGCAAGACCTGATTATTTTGCTGTGTCCCATATTAATCTTCCATTTATTCCTTTGCTGAACTGGAACATCTCCTCTGACCTCTGTGCAGTGCTGACGGGTCTGGAGCTCACCCCACACTGCTGTGGGGTTTGGGTTGGGTCAATCAGCTTGGGAAGAATCTCTGAAATTCTTGGTGAAATCTTCATCTACCTCAGAACTCAAGGGCTGAGGCAGCTTTTTTTGCTGTTCTGTTGTTCCCAGAATCCCAGAATCTCCTGAGCTGGAAGGGATCCACAAGGATTCTTCAGTCCAACTCATAAGCAAATGGTCCCTAACAGGAGTCAAACCCACAACCTTGGCATTATTGTTGTTCCAGGGAACTGATCCCACAGCTAAGAAAAGAGATTATTTTTCAAACTTTTGTTAAAATTATTTTTTTATGGCTTTTGTTAATTTTTTATTCCTTGCAAACAGACATCCTGTGCAACTCAGGGGTGGGTGAGACTCACCAGCAGCTGGCTGGAAGAAGAGCCACAGCTGAACCAAGTTCTTTCCTTTGGCTCTGAACTCTCCAAAAGCTCAGGATGGTTCCTCCCACCAAATACCCAAACTGAGAGCTCCTGGCTTTGGAGATTTGCACCTCAGAGCAGAGTTTTTATTTTCCCACACACGTCTCAGAGCTGGGGGAAGCCCAAGCTGCTCCTGATTTACGAGAATGTGATTCCAGTCAGCAGCAGTCGCTGCCGTAAGATCCTGGTGCCACACAGGAATCTGTGTTGCATATTTATCTGGAGGATGAAAATATCTACAAATACCCATAAATATATTCAGTTATTATTAGAAGAGCTATTTCAGTCTTCCAGTGGTTGGGTGTCCCAGATATCAGCTGATGGAAGGAAGGGAAACCTCCTCTTGCAGGGAGATCCTGGGAGTGTTTCATCCTGAGGTTTGCTGCTCCAGGGCAGTTTTCCTGGGCAGGGCACGCAACAATTCATCTCATCTTTCACATAAATTACTCCACGAGTGTAAATATTGGTGGCAATTTGCCCAAGCCGTGTGACCTTTACACAAAGACAAGCTCGGGAAGGCTGCTGACGTTTTAGGGCACAGCCTTTAAGAAAACCTATTCATTTAGCACTTACTCGATGGCTATTGGCACAGGGGTTTTTGAAGGAAAACTTCTTTTCTTAACCCCAAATGCTTTATGGTGCTTTGTTTATGCAAATAAATTTTTCTTTAGGAATGTAATGGTCTTAAACTGAATGTTTTTACTTTAAAAGTGAGTCTCACCTTCTCAGCCCTCACAGGTTACCTGCAGCTTTGGGCCTCACAAAGGTTAACAGAGAACTATAAACCTGCAGACTTTAGAACAGCTCAAAACTCAGTATTTGCCTTCACAGAACTCACAGTAAAAACTTACTGAACTACTTAGCAATGATGTAAAACTCCACCCTGACTTTTGCTGCACTGAGGGTCAATTTGTAATATTCCTGCAGTAAAACCCAGAAATCACAGTCATTTTTAAGGGCAGGCTGGACCTCAACACATAATTCTTTCAGGCTTGTGTAGACATTATTTCACTTAAAGCACTGCATAAAAACCATAGTCTGTAGATTAAAAAAATTAAATAAAAGGTTAAAGCTGCAAAGTTTAACCTGAATGAATGAATGGGAGAGAATACAGCAGATGGAAAGCAAGCTGAGGATATGAACACTGACTTGAAGAGCTGTGCAGGCTGGAGTTGCTGCAGAGCTGGGCAGGTCCCAGGGCTCCAGCACTGGAAGGAAAAGGTGACATTACCCGTGTCAGACTCCTGGCTGTTGGCACTGACCACCCTGAAGGTCTGGAATGGGAGAGGTCCTGACAGCTGAGCCAAACTAAAGTAGGGAGTTAGTGCAAAAGGTGGCAAGAACTGAGCACAAGAGCTGTGGCAGCTTCAGCTGCAGGTGGCAGATGTTCCAGCTCTCTGCTCCTGCAGGGCATGGCAGGGACAGGTGAGCAGAGTTCCCTGGAGAGCATTTCTGCAGGGCTTGTGCTGAGAGCCACCAGTTGTACCTGTGCTTTGGGCCACCAGTTTAACTTGGGCTGTGGGGCACCAGTTGTACTTGTGCTCTTGGTCACCAGTTTAACCTGTGCTGTTGGTCACCAGTGGAACTTGTGCTGTGACCCACCAGTTGAATTTATGCTGTGACCCACCAGTTTAACTTGTGCTGTGACCCACCAGTTGTACTTGTGCTGTGACCCACCAGTTGTACTTGTGCTGTTGGTCACCGGTTGAACTTGTGCTGTTGGTCACCAGTTTAACTTGTGCTGTTGGTCACCAGTTTAACTTGTGCTGTTGGTCACCGGTTGAACTTGTGCTGTTGGTCACCAGTTTAACTTTTGTGCTGTGACCCACCCATTGAACTTGGCTGCTCAGACTCAAGCTCAGCCAGCAGAGTCTTCTCTGGTCCAGAGTGCCAGAGGAGAGCAGGCAGCATCCCAGAGACCCAGATGGAGCTGTGGGGACAACCTGGAGGAAAAAACCCACCCTGGAAAGAAGGGAAAGGTTGGGGGTGGCTCTGGAGGACAGAGGAAGGAGGAGGAACCAGCAGGGGGGTTTGCTGAGAGGTTCCCTCGCTGAGGGATTGAAGCTCCCCTGAAGGGAAACTGGTCTGCAGTGCTCTCATGGCACTGCTGTCCCTCTGAGCCTCCCCGAGGGACAGCTGGGCCGCTGGGACAGGCAGAAGAAATGTCCCTCCCACAGACACTTCCCCAAAATGTCCTTTACATGCCCATCCAGGAGCTGGGGGTCTGTTTTACCCCCGGATAGGAAGCGCACCCACCCGCTCGCAGCTGCAAATTTGCTGTGAAATGCTGCATCGTCAATTGGGGCGCTTTTTGTGGAGCTCATTTAGGATGTGGAAACTCTCAGCTGGCCCTGGAGCAGAGCCACGTTCCAGCAGCCCCTGGAAATGCGTGCTGGTTCAGTTTGGAGGGCAGAAAAGAGAAAGCAGGTCCCCATTTATTGAGTGAATGACAGTTTTGTTGCCTGATGCTCTGTCTCTGGAGCTGCTGGTCACTTCTTGAGAGTCGTATAATAACAGCTTTGTTCTCAGCTCGGGGATTAAGGAGGGTCACCAGGTGTTGCTTCCCAAAGGGTTGTGTAGGCACAGGACACAGGGAATGGCTCTAAGCTGAGGGAGGGCAGGGTTAAATTGGGAATTAGGAAGGAATTCTTCCCTGTGAGGGTGGGCAGAGAAGCTGTGGCTGCTCCATCCCTGGAACTGTCCAAGACCAGGCTGGACAGGGCTTGGAACCACCTGGGCTGGTGGGAGGTGTCCCATGTGTTGGAACAAGATGGTCTTTAAGGTCCCTTCCAACCCCAACCATTCTGTGGTTCAGTGGCATTAATAAATAAAACTCCCAGCCAGGGGACAAGGACGAGGATTGCTGTGGCAGAAGAATTACCAACAAGCAGCAAAGTCTTCGGAGCAGAATCTCTCTCTGTTCCACGAACGGGCTGAGAGGTTCTCCACATGATAGCAAACCAAAAATTAAGCCTGAAATCCTACTGGCAATTGTTGGCCCCTGAGCCTTCACTGTGGCTTTTCCTGCGTTTTCCCTCCAGGAATTGGCCAGGGAGCTGCTCCTGCCTGGCTGGTTCCTCCTGCCTGTCCCCCCCCAGCCCCTGCTCTCTGGAGCAGCTCCCCCAGCACTGAGGCAAAGGGAAAAGCTGCCTGGTCTCTCTGAATTATCCCTCATTAGCTCAGTGGGCAGCAGATTTAGGAACTAGATTTGCAAAGAACATTTATTAGATTGTGTGTCTTCTGGGGATAGCTCCTTTTTCTTTTTTTACCATCAGATTCCATGACTTAGCAGCATAATTAGCTATTAGACACACACACTCCAGTCAAGAGCTGCTTTGTAATATTATTTTTTAAGCCTGCTTAGTCTGGGGGACTTTCTTTTCTCATTTCTAGGGGAGTTTTTGCACAGTTCTCCTGACAAGTGCCAGATAGCCAGTGGGAATGAGGGCTGTCATTAATCCACTGAGTGCTCAGTGCCAGCAGAGCAGCTCTTGGGTGAGGAAACTCTCTAGGCTGTCTCAGGTACCTCCAGGAGGACCAACACTGTCAGAAGGGTGGGGTAGGGCATGTGCTGTGTCTGGCAACCCCTGAACTCACTGAAGTGAGGGACTGAGGGCAGGAGGGAGAAAATTCCCCCTTCCCCTGAATTCTGAGCAGTCACATGTGCATGATGCTGCATTTCCTCACCGAGGGCTGACTCCCTGGGTTTCCACCACCAGAAATAACCTGAAGTTTGAGTCCAGAGTGTCACCCTTTAGTGTAGAACTGTTTGTGTTTTGAGGGACTGACGTGTTCAAAGGGAGTTCAGCACCGAGAGCCTGAACCGTGGGAGGTGCAGACTCAGCCCTGGCACTGCCAAGCTCTGTGACCTGGGTCACGTCTCCTCCCTGTCCTTTGGCCTTTTGACCCGCAAGAGCATCTCCAGAGCCCCTGTGGGAGATGGGAGCCCCTTGGCTGCTGCAGTGCCAGGCTGCCTTGCTGCTTTGCCTCCAGTCGTGGCGCACAGCACAGGGCAGTGCGGTTGTCCCTTTGCGTTCACTTGTGCTTTTGTGCAACCCCACTTGTTTTCCTGCTCAGGAAATGCCTTTGTTTCTTGGCTCTCTGGCTACTGCAGGACCTGCCACTTACTGCAGTTTTCTTGGGGGACAGTTGTCCCAGTGCCTGGTGTCCTTGGCCCAGACCCAACCCCTCTGAGTGCTGCTGCCCTTCTGTCTTTGCCTCCTTGGCTCTAAACGTGCTGTTCCCTGAACACAGACCCAGGTCCTCCTCTCCCTCTTGCTACAGTAAATCCCAAACACTTCTTCTCCAGCCATTCATTTAGAGCCACAGACACACAGGAGGGGAATTAGGACTCTTGGGTTTATTTTTTTATCCAAGGATTCTGTCCTGCTTTCCCCAAATCTTCCTGTATTGGTCAACTGTGCTTTACCTGGTGATAACCCACATTGTATTTCCAGTTACCTGGTCCTCCTTCAGTGCTTTGCAGTCACACCAGCAGACGTGTGTGTGCAGCTCTCTGGCCCCTGAGTGGACATCCCAAAAGCCAGGTGTGTCCATCCCAAACTCACTTCTTTGGTCCCAAAACCTGGAGTGACACTGGTGGGGAATGGTGCCAAGGCCGCAGCAGTGCTGGCTCTCCAGTTTGGGTCTGGAGGCAGGACCTCTGCTAATGGTTCTCCTGGTGGAGTTTGCCAGGAAGGAGGAACAAAATTAGGTTCTTGATGTACCAGCTGCTTTTCTATTACCTCTCCTGATCTCCAGGGAAGAGTGGAGTTGTCAAAAAGGGGAAAATAATTAAGGTTGCACAGAAATAGTAACTGTGCCAAGGTCCTCAGTGTTATCCTGCCACAGCTTTCTTCAGACTGAGTTCCTTTCCCATTTCATTGCTACACTTGGTGTCAAAAGGTCTCACAAAGTGACACTGAGGCTAAACTGCTTTTTGGGTGCAGCCCCTCTGTGGCACTCTGGTCCCATCAGCACCTCCCTGTGCTGGGGATGGTTTGTGCTCCATCAGCTGCTCCTGCCTCGGCTTTGTGGCACGTTCTGCACCAGTAGCTCAGTCTCAGGTGACAAACAAACACCCAGACCACAAAAAGACACCCAAAAATGAAAGAGGTGACTCTCAAGGCCAGGTTGGACAGGGCTTGAAGCATCCTGGGTGAGTGGAAGGTGTCCCTGCCCGTGGCTGGATGAGCTTTAAGGTCCTTCCCAACCCAAACCAGTCTGGGATCCAGCAGAAACTAAATCTGCCTGCTGAGACAGATGGAAACAGGCTTTGCTCTTCTCTCCTGAGAGAGAAATACCAGAATTTCCAGGGTCGGAGTGTTCCCCTGCTCAGAGCGGGGCCTCCTTAGGGCTGGGCAGCAGATCCCACCCCAAAGTGACTCATTTGAGGTGGTGTTCAGCCTTAACAGCCTGACAATTTCGGTGTTGCTGCTCCCAATATTGCTGAGGGAGGAGCAAATTGTTAACCCTGTTTTGTAAATGGGAAAAGCTGCAGGGGCAGGAGTGGAGCAGGGACTGTAATCCCTAATTCTAAATTCTCTATTAAACCCCTAATCCCTGGCTATCCTTCTGCTCCAGGCAGAGTTCAGGGTGGATGGTGTATAATTCATCTGAAATGATGCACCTGCCACTGCTTAAAGCCAGTTATTTTCCTTCTGTCCCTGTATTTTATTTTTAGGTTTTGGCTGCCACATTATTTATTTTTTTTTTTTTTTTGCTAGGGTGATTAAAAATTGAATTGTTTGTGTGTTGTAGGTTTCTGGTGGAGTCCTGTGGTTCAAATCCTTCAGTAAGTTCCATGTGGACTAACAGGATCCTGGGACTGATGCAGGTTGATGCCTGGACTGGTTAAAGGGGAAAAATCCAAGCATGTGGTTTCCAGAATTCACTGGCTGGTGAGGATCAAAACACCTCCTGATTTGCCTGGGGATCTTAATTTTTGGGGAAGAAATTTAATGGGAAAAGGGAGAAAAACACAGATACTGCACAGAGAATACAGACAGGAAAGGACAGCAGGATGGGGGGGGATGTGGAAGTAGGTCAGATGCATTGCAGACAAAAAAAATCATTATTATGATTAGGAGAGATTAAGGAAGACAAGAGCAAACAGCATCAAAGGAATCCAATTTATCAAGCCATTTAAACAAGAGCACTCCTTGCAAAGCAAGTTCTCCATTCTGCTCATCACTTTGGAGCAAAACGAGGGGAGAATGTCCCACACTCTATATTTAACATCTAGTCTTCTCTGTGTTAATCCATGAAGAAACCTGTTTTCCTTGTCGTGAGGAACAAAGGCTGCAGAACTGTTACCCACCTTCCTCGCTGCAGTTCTGTCAGATATTTCCCTTTTCAGGCTCTAATTACCACTCAGGTGTGCAGGGGAAGGATGCACTGGGGTTGGCAGTGCTGGCTGACAGCACTCAATCAAGCCCTCCAGCTTGGCATAAAACAAGGAGAGACTCATCCCCAAGGCTTCATCGGGGTGAAGTTATTTCATCTGAGGACATTGAGAAACTCGGCAGTGACGAGTGAGTTCTGCTGCTTAACTTTGGGACACCTGCAAATCCGGGAGATGTGACTCAGTGTCCTTTTCTCCCCTTTTCCCCCTCGTTTTGATGAGCTCCTCTGCCCCAGCAGAGCAAGGAAAAGTTTTGATCTCGATGGGGTTTTCTTGCAGAAGCAACCACTGGAAGCCTCAGCTCTGGAACACTGGACATTCTTCTCCTCCAGCTGTTTTCTGATGCACCAAACAGACCTCAGTGGTAAACACGGGCAATGCCTCCTGATTTGCAAGAGACCTTTTGTAAGGCAGACCCTGTGCTGGCTGAATTCTGTCAGAACTGAGAATTTGGGGCTTGTTCCTGCACAGCACTCCAGCCCTCTCTTGTAGAGGTGGATAAACTGCCTTTTCTATGACCTCACCCCAAGCTGGAGTGTTCTCTGCATGTTTTTAACTTGGCTCCTCAGGGCAGACCCCCCCCACCCTCTGAGCTGTTTGACAGAGCTCTGCCATGGCAAATGCTTCTCAGCAGGAGAAGGTTGGCTGAGAAAAGTCACCAAGATGTGGCTGTCCCTCAGCAGTGGGTTAAACACTGGCTGGACATGGGAGACCTCGGGCTGTGCTGCCAGGGGTGCTCTGCAGAGCTGCTCACGGGAGCCCCAGCGTGGGGGAGCTTTGGCATTGAGGAGTTTCTCGTCAACAGCACATTCTGTGCCACTCTGTCCTGGTTCTGGTAGCCAGGATCAGTCTGTCACTGTTGGGTGTGTGTTCTACACCCTCTGGGTCACTGTCCCATGACCTGCCCACCATGGCCCATTGGCAGCAGCTGCCCAGGGCACACCCCACCCCTCAGGGCACAGGGGGGGTTTGGGAACTCCTGGGGGATAAGGAAGTTCTCCTGCCTTCACACCCACCTGAGGGGTCATGTCTGCTCAGGGGCCAGCAGGGATGCCAAAAATATGCCAGGATTGACCTCCCAGAGTAAATCCCCCACTGGGAAACTCCCCACCCTGGGGGAGGGACTGGGCGTTCCCATCTGAGCCCAAGCAGAGAGAAGTTGAGGTTTGGGGACTGGGATCTCTGGTGGGATCCAGAGGAGGAGCAGAAACTTGACTGGACTGAGACTGCCACGGGACTGCAACCACCATCTTCACCAGCAGGTTTCTTCCTTTATTCTTACTCTGCACTCAGGGGGCTCTCGTGGTGCTCAGCACAGGGGTTGGTGAGCTCCATCCTGCTCGTGCCCCCCTGGGCTGGGCTGCACAGCTGGTGTTTTTGTGGCACAAACGAATTTTCCTTCTGTCTCAGTGTATTTTGTGATCTTGCATTAAATTGTTCTTCTGCCTTGCAATCCCATTCCCAGTTGGATTCATTTCTCCTGCCTGTTTAACTCTGAACCAGCACACACTCATTAACTGGCTATTCAGGAGGAACTGGGGGGTGAAGAATGCTGGAACTTCCAAGTGTTGGTTCCCCAGCCAGCTGAAGTCGCAGCTGGGGCATCCTTAGCGTTGCAAGATGAGAAGCTGATTATTTTCTGCTTCTTTTGCAGTGATTTGGAGCAATGCAAGCCCAGACTGAGTTAACTCCTTGGCTCCTGGCTGGCTGTCACACTTTCACTCAGGTCCAAGCACGGCCAGAACTCTGATCTTTGCACAGCAAATATTTCTGATGTTGGTGGAAATAACCCTTCTCTCCTTTGTTCAGGCTACAGAGTGATGGTGTGGGAAAATCTCCCCCCTACTCCCGTCTTGGACCTCCTCCAAAGATCAGCCTAAACGCTGAAGGAAGATATTTCTCTTTTTATCTTGATGAAACTCCAGATCTTGATGTTTTTATGCATGTTAAAGGCTTCCTTCAAGACTTGCTACCACAGCTCTGACTGGTTTAAGTTGCCCTGGAATTTCTGGGTCCAATAAAATTGGGGTAAATGATACCTGGCAAGATTTTGCTCCCTTTTTGCCTGACAAGAGCAGGTCACTCAGTCTCAGTGGTCTGTGGCCCAGCACCCTGTGAGATCTTGAGTATGAGAACCCCAGGTTTAGCACTTCAAGCCCTGCTTTGGAGGGCAGTGCTGGGGATGGACCCACTCTCGTGGTGTGTGGGCTTGGAAGGAGAGAGGGAGCAGCAGGGCACAAGGTCCAGCAGCTTCTTACAAAGCAGCACTCTGGAAACACACTCAGATCACCCAGGGCAAAGGAAAAAGGGAAAATCAGGCCTTGCCACCATTGTCTGGATGTTTGGACTCTGGATTTAAATGTGCTACCCACTCCTGTGAAAATTCTGCAACTCCTGTGTGCTTAAGATTTCCCACTTACTAAAACACTGGCAGTGGTTTAAGACTTAATTAATGTTGTTGAAGAACACTGCGTTGCTTTGAGAGCTGCTGGGAAGAAAGAGCAAGCTCTGCCATTATTATTATTAGTATTGTTCCATCTTGAAGCTGTCAGATTGCATAAATCTGGGCAAATGCCTCAAAGCATTGTGTGCAGAGGGGAGCTCTCTAAAGGAACCAATTCCCTTTCCCTTTGTCTTGGACTGAAATATCACGACTGGATGGGAAGACAGGACAGCTGTGGCTGAAAAGGAGGTAGAAAAGGGCAGGAGGGAAGCCTGAAAAAGAAGAGATGGGAGAGAGCTTCATCCAGACTGATCAAGGAACAGGAATTGTCCCCAAACTGGCCTGTTGAGAGTGTCCAATGAACACTTTGACATTAAGGGGCCTTTGTGGCTGTGAGACAAAGGCTGCAGTCTGACCTTAACCCCCTGCAGTCTGACATAACAGCGTTTTATGCCTTTCTTTTTTTAACCTGAAAGACTTAAAGGTGTTTTAAGCACATCAGCTGCACACCCAAACTCATTTGCCTTCTCCATGGCAGTCTAACTGATCCACGAGCTCTGCCTCAGAAGTTGAAACCCTTGGCTGTTTCTGTGGGAATTCTATGGGGATTCCGTGGGGCACTTTTAACCTGATGTGAACATGAAGGACAGAATTATACTGGAGATTAACAGAGCTATAAAGGGGAGGTATTAAGCTGTGCTGCCCATCAATCCTGGAACACTGAGAGTTTCCTCTACACATTCTCCTTGCCTGAATCCCTCTCCAGGGCCTGATACAGCACTTTTCAGGCTCTTCCCAAGGCTGCCCCATTTGTTGCATTGCACTGCACAGAGCTGTGACATGTCTGCTGCATCCTGGTGGAATTGCTGGCACTGCAATCACCAGAGGTGCCGTTATTCCTCACACAGATGATTTAATTACAGCGCTGAGACGTTACAGGGTTAATTAATTGTTGCTTATTAAGTGCTCTGAGACCTTTGAATGGAAGATGCTGCATATGTGCAAGGGGTGGTTGTTAGTTACTCCCAGCCATTTGCAGGGGGAAGACAATTTGGTTCCGGGGTGAAACATTAAATTTACAGGCGAGTCAGATCCACATTTCAGGTTGCCAGAGGAGAGCCAGGCGTGTGTCTGGGTGGTGATGCCCCTGTGCCAAATTTGGCTGGTGGGAGTGGCTCCCATCAGCTTCCCTCGGAACAGAAAGGAGCTGGAATGCAGCAGGATGCAGGAACTGGAGGAGGGGACTGCGTGGGAGGAGGTTCCTGAGCTGCCAGTAGGATCCATGGGGAAGGGAAGAGCTTGCAGGAATACTGAGGCACAGATTTCATGATCTCTGTGGAACAGCAGCCACTGGCACTGTGGTTCCACTGCCTGCAGAGCCACCTTCTCCTTTGGAGGCTTTTCCTAAACGTTTCCCCCATCAGCAGCAGTGCTGGGCTTGTCTGAGCCCATGGGCTGTGTCTCTGTGTGCAGAACCAGCCTGCCTAAACTCTGGTGTTTATCCTGGCACTCAGGATGCAGTGCTGTCTCGAGAGAAATTTCATCAGTTCTCAAAATTTAATAACCCACTGTGTCAAAATACGAGCTGGTCAATTACTGGAATTTCTTTACTCCTTTCAGAAAGGTCTCTGTTCCCTTTGCTCCTTCTTGCCACACTTTTCCCCTCTTCTATTGAGGAATGAACATGTTTACTGATGAGAAGGAAGAAGAGACAGACATCTGTCCTCTTGTTGCTTCCCATGAACGAGCACAAAGTGCCTTATAAGGCTCTTTCCGTACCTGGGGGTTCAGGATTTGTCTCCATCCCAGACAGGACCAACTATGTTGGTTCAGAGTTAAACAGGCAGGAGAAAAGAATCCAACTGGGAATGGGATTGCAAGGCAGAAGAACAATTTAATAAAAGATCACAAAATACACTGAGACAGAAGGAAAATTCGTTTGTGCCACAAAAAACACCAGCTGTGCAGCCCAGCCCAGGGGGGCACGAGCAGGATGGAGCTCACCAACCCCTGTGCTGAGCACCACGTGGGCCCTGAGGGCAGAGGAAGAAGGAAGGAAGAAACCTGCTGGTGACAATGATGGTTGTAGTCTGGTGGCAGTGCCAGTTCTGGGGAGGCTCTGCTCCTCCTCTGGATCTGACCAGAGATCCCAGTCCCCAAACCCCAACTTCTCTCTGCCTGNCCAGGAGTTCCCAAACCCCCCCTGTGCCCTGAGGGGTGGGGTGTGCCCTGGGCAGCTGCTGCCAATGGGCCATGGTGGGCAGGTCATGGGACAGTGACCCAGAGGGTGTAGAACACACACCCAACAGTGACAAACTGGGCCTGGCCACCAGAACCAGGTTTGTATGAAGCTCCTGCAGTGCCTCGGAGTGGAAGGAGGCAAACCCAAAGCAAGCTCTGTGCCAAGCAAAGGTGCCATTAAAATCAGCAGAAAAGGCTGGTCCTTTCTGTCTCTGGAGGAAGATCCTCACCATGGATCACTGCAGTATCTCCCCAGGGGGCTGGTCCATCCCAAAGGGGTCAACAGAGGGTCCTTAGCCCATGGCTGAGTTCTGGAGCTGCACAGACCAGCTGGAACACCACAGTGACGTGTCTACTGGTTGCCTGTTCCTGCCCCCTGACCTGTCCTGCAGCTCCCTCTGCCAGGGGCAGCGCTGGTCTCTGGAGAGCAGCTGAGCTGTCCAGGAACTCCCTGTGTGGTGGTTCTCACCCTGTGTCCACCCAAACCTCCAGGCCCTCCCAAGGAAACAAAACAGCTGAGAGATAATGGCAAAGCTGCTGTCTGGAAAGCTGTGCCTGCTTTTGGAGGGTGGAGTAAGAGTGGCAGAGTGAGCTGGGACTGTTCAACCCATCTGGAGAAATGGCTTTGTCATTATAATCTGAGAGCAGGAATGACATGCTCAAGGTGGGGCATCTCTTGGAATAATCCCTTGTGAGCAGTGGGATCCTGAGTTGTTCCTCGTGCCTTTTTCTCACAAACACCAGGAGGGGTGGTCAGTAATAAATGCAGCTGAGAAGTGGTTGGTGCTGCACGTGGAGAGCCCCAAAACCACTGATTATCATGAGAATTGGGGTATATCCCAGCAGTGCCATCTGAGTTTGCTTCTGGCATTTGTGGTGCTTTCCACCCAAAATTCCAGGCCCCCCTTTCCAAGAGGGAAGGGAAAAGGAGAAAAGGCAAAAAAAAAAAACCCTGAGAGGATAATGGCAAAGCAAACTCTGAGTGGCTAAATATTTAAATTTATTACTAACAAGGTAAGAACTAAAATTGAAAGTATTAAAACTAAAAAGTAAGAAAGAAATCAGTCTAAAGAACACCTTTCTCCTCCCACTCCTCCCTCTCTCCAGCAGTTCAGGGAGCAGGGAATGGGGGTTTGCAGGTGGTGGTTCTGCCATTGCTCTTGTCCTGGGGGTCACCCCAGGGGCTGCAGGGGGGGCACAGCTTTGAGTCCTTCCCCCTCTGCTCCCGTGGGGTCCCTCCTTCTCCTCCTCCTGCTCCCACCTTGGGCTCTGTGTTGTTCTCCCATGGCTGGAATTCCCAACTGCCCCACACTCCTCAATTCTTCCCTCTGTTCTCCCAGAGCTGGCACTGGGATTCTCAATGGTCTCCACTCTGTCCCCCAGCAGGAGGTCCCTCCTGGCCCTGGCTGTCCTTGGCTCCACAGCACAGGGGGAGCTTCTGGCAGCTTCTCCCAGAAACCATCCTGGATGATCCCCAATTCTACTAAAATCCACCCACAGACACCCCTGGCCCCCTGCAGCCCCCCCTGAGCCCCACACATTCCCTGGCTGTGTGAGCTCCATGTGCAGTGGCCCCAGAGCTCCCTGCCCAGCCCCAGCCCTGCTCTGCAGGTGCTGCAGGGATGAGCTTTCCATACCCAATGGATTTGTTCAGGAGTCCTGGACACAGAGCTGCTGGATCAAAGCTGCTGCAGGATGCCCAGAAACCCAGGGCAGCACATGTGCTCTTCACTCCTGCTCGGATTAAATCTCCTGAAAGAAAATACAACAGCAGCAACAACAAAAAAAAATCCCACATTTCTGAGAGCCCTACATAAAAATCGAGTTTGTTTGGGGTTTTTTGTTTGATTTTGGGGGTTTGGTTTGTTGTTTGTTGTTTGTTTTTTTCAGCACTGAAATGTGTCATCCAAATGGCACAATTTGTAAGCAGCATGAGAGGTTGTCTAAAAGGTTCTTCCCAACTCACTGGTGTTATGCTCTGGAAAGTTTCCTCCAGTTGCAATGGACCTAAACCTTTTCCTGTTCTCAAGGAGCTGTTTGATGGATTTTGTATGAACTGGTTTTATGTCCAGAGAATGAAAATAATTGCACGTGGAAATGGCTTTCTGGAGGTGTGGGAACGTGTATGGGACACGAGGAGCTTTCAGCAACGTGGAAAGATCAACTTCCTTGTGCAAACAAAGCCTGTTGCTCTCCTCCTGCCTCTGGGGGTCTGAGGTGCTCCTGCAACACACCTGACGACAATAAAAGCACCCCCCACATCATCAAACGAGCCCAGGAAAACCCCAACAAAGCCAGAGTTGAACCTTTTCATGTTCTGCTGGTGCAGGTCGGGGGTTGTGGCTTCAGCAGGAGCACTGGGGATGGAGCCAGGGCAGAATGCAGGGAGAGCTCTGCCTCCTCTGGGGCAGGGGCTGGGGCAGGGGCAGGCAGGGACGTGCTCTGCCCTTGGGTCCTGCAACAGCCCAGGAATGCAAACGGGGCTTGTGCTGCAATGGGTGGGATGCAGAAGAGTTCTTCTCATTTCTTGCCTTCTGGATTTTCTGGGCTCTGATCACCCCTCGGCCAAGGTGTGCTGGTGGCAGGGGCAGAAGCAGAGGCAGAGACAGAAGTGGAGGCAGGGGCAGAAGTGGAGGCAGGGGCAGAAGCAGAGGCAGAGGGAGGGTGGCTCAGTGCCCATCCTCATGGGTGAAAGACCATTCCATGAGCTGTTTGTGGCCGGCACGTTTCAGTTTCTGCTGCTCCAGCGCTCTGGAGCCCGAGCCAGGCACTGACACAGGCTCTGCTCCTCGGGGTGCCAGGAGGGACCTGCCAGGCTGCTGAGAGGGGTTGGCACAGCAGGGCCCAGGGCTGAGCTCCGGGAGCAGCCCACGCCCCTGCTGTGCCCACCGTGGGGTCAGGGGCACAGGAACCCCGGTGGGGAGATGCTGGTGGGTCACGTGGGGCACCAGGAGACACGTCTGCACAAGGCAAGGCAGAGAAGCAAATTGGTTTTCCACGGATGAGTTACCACACGGTGACTGACTGAAGATGAGCTCGAAAATTTGCTGTGTCTGGTGCACAATTTACTGTTTTACCCAGGAAAGTGTTCTTTGAATGTTCAGCTCCTGCTCATGGGGCTGAAGGGGTGGGAGAACCATCTGCAACGTCATCAGCAGTGTCAGTACCAAAGAGCTCCTTGCACAAGGTGTTTTGGCAGTCTGTTGTCTTCCTCCTGCCTCAGCCAGCCCCTCCACCCCGCTCTCTTTATTTTCCCTGCTTAGTCAGCAGGTTCTAAAGCAGACTGAAAGCAAGGATGAAAGCAAACAGCCCTAAAAACGCTGACTTCTCAAAGTGCTGCACCCTGTCATTCAGGCCCCCGGGGACAGAAATACTACCAGGGACAGAAATATTACCAGCATCTTCCTCCCTTTTCATCTCCTGTGTAAAGGGAAAATCACTCACAAACAGGGATGCTGAAATTAAAAGCTTAGAAGAAATAATTCCTTATTCTTTATTATATATTATAT
>VXAU01002353.1:132453-195958 GCA_013399695.1 Formicarius rufipectus | reverse complement strand
CCTTATTATAGGAAATAAGAAATTCCTTATTTCTTAGAAGAAATAATTCCTTATTTCGACCTAAAGCAGCTGGTGTACAGAACAAAGAGGGGGAAAAAGCAATAGCAGTTTTCCCTTTTCTGAATAGATTCTGGTTTTTAAAGCCTGGATAAACCAGCGTGGTGTATGAAACTCCCGGGCTGGTGGGGGCAGTGTGTGTGTCCCTCTGCTCAGCTCCAACCTCTTACCCTTCCGCATTCCTGGGCAGAGCCAACTGTGCCAGCCCGACTGGGAATGTGTCCTGAGGAAAGGCTTCCCCGCTGCTTTGCCCATGAATGGCACTGGCATTCCCAGGGCTGATGCCCCGGGGCTGCTGCTGTGCCCTCTGCCTGATGCCAGGGCAGCCCAGGAGCAGAGAGGAGGGCAAAGGCTGCCCAGCCCTGAGTGCTCGGGGTCTGCACTGGGCAAGGGACACTCAGCTCCTCCTGGGCTGTTCCACGGGAGACTCTTTTCAGCTGCAGAGAAAGTGAAAGGGCTTGATTAAGATTGATTTAATGCCCAAGTTTTTCATGCCATTTGGACGGGCACTTTCTGCATAACACAGCTCCCTCATTTCCCAGGGTAATTTAATTTTAACTGAAGGCTCGAGGTGTAGGTGATACAATACAATTCAATGAAGGAGCTTTGTTGAAGCAAACCAGAACAATATTGTGGGTTTTTGGGGTTTATTTGCCTTTTTTTTTGCCAGCTGGCTGAGGCACCAGGCAGTTCTGATTCTGCCTTTCCTGCTGCTGCCCTTCACCCTGGGGGTCAGGGCTGTCTGGGAACCACTAAATGATTTGTAAAGAACACTCTCTCATCTCTGTGCCTTCAGTTCAAGCTTGTCTTTGATCCATCCCACCCGAGCAGGATGAAAGAATCCATATTCAGTGTGTAACCTACAGCTCAAGCCAGAAAAAGAGCCCAGTGAAACCCCAAACAGCAACAAACCCCTCCTGCTTTGGAATTCCCTGGTGGGTTTTACCTTCACAGCTGCTGGAAGGACTGCAGCTTTTAAAGTCCTGGTTAGAGAAGACACCAATAGCACCAGATTCATCCATTTGAGCTGGTTTACTGTTGTCAACACAGAATTTTGGGTGTCCTGTGCAAAGGAAGGTCAGGATCCTTCCCTGCAACTGAGACCAGGCGGGACAGACTCAGGATCACAGAATGAGTTCTGAGACAACTACAAGAAGATGTCCTGATCCTGAGCTAATTCTGCAATCCAAAATTCACATTATTCCCTAGATTCACAACTGTCCTGTTGTGGGAAGTCCAACTTACTTGACTTTATTAGAAGAGTGTTTGATTTCATCCCTTTCCATGGGGAAGATGAGTCTGGGAGATGCCGTGGAGCACTTTTTGTAAGAGTAAGGACTCATCTCACTGCTTGCCCTCTGTGAGAAGCTGTGAGAAGCTCTGCTCTGGAGCTCCAGAAGAAGGGGGGACCTGAGACCCTGATACGTGGCCCATGGTGCTGCAGACCATTGCTCTGGACCTCTGGAAAAGCCCAGGGAGACAGGCAGGAGTGGAGAGAGGGCTGGGGTGCAAGGAGGAGGGGAAGGAGCTGAAGTGGTGGGGGAGGACGAGAAGGAAGAGGGCAACAAAAATAAGTGAGCACAAGAGGTTCAAAGACATTCTTTGGCTTCTCCTGCTCTGTGCCCGTGCTGGGGCTGGAAAGGCCTCTCTTAATCTGCATTTCCTTTTCCTCTTTCGGTGGGAATGGGAGTCATGTGTAAGTGACCCTTCTCTCCCCCTCTTTCCCTCTCCACTTCCTTTCCCAGCAGAGTCTCTCCGGGATCCACAACCATCTGGCTGGTTATTGCAGCATGAGCAGACCCCTTGGATGTCTCCTTTGGAATGTGCTCCTGGGTTGGGGATTTCTCCGTCATCCCTTTGCCTTTCCCATCCGTCCCGTTCCCTCCCCCGGAGCCGCCGCTGTCCCGCTGCATCCCCCGGGACTTCTCAACATTCCTCCCCGCCTTCTGTTCTTTTTATTATTTTGATTCCGGTTTTTTTCTCACGTTTCTCTGCTTCCTCTTCGCCCGGGGAGCACCATCCCAGCCCGACAGAGCCAAGAGGCTGGAGGCATCAGCCTCCCTCCTGCTCCAATCCCATCCATCCCGGGTCAAGACACCGACCTCGAGGCATCGCTGGGGACGGAAAGGGGAGATGCAAACGATTCCAGAGGAAGTTCGGCTTTAAAAGCTTTTCCAAGTTCCGCACTGGGATAATCAGCACGACTCCTTACCCTCTCCCTTTGTGCGCTGAGCGAATGCAGAGTTCGGGCTGTTTAACTCCTTCACTGCCGGGACCGAGCTGAGGGGTCGGGGAAGGGACAGGGGAACAGAGAGGAGCATCTTCCCTGGAAAATGCAGCTGTTCTGTGTTGGGGAGAGAGCATGAGGTACTGGGAAATAAAGGGGAATGAGGAGTCTGTCCTGGGTGCTTTCATACCCCTTTCCTCTTCCGACAAGAGAATGTTACATACACAGCTGCTGCAGAGAGATTTGTGGATGGATTTCTCATTAAAAAATGGATTGATTTTACAGTTCAGCACAGGGATAATCATCAAGGATCTGCTGGAATGAAATAAATTGGATCAACTGAAATGAAATCTTTTCAATCTATTGGAATGACATCTTTTGAATCTACTGAAATGAAATCTTTTGGATCCATTGGAATGAAATCTTTTGGATCCATTGGAATGAAATCTTTTGGATCCATTGCAATGAAATCTTTTGAATCCATTGGAATGAAATCTTTCAGATCTATTGCAATGAAATCTTTTGGATCCATTGGAATGAAATCTTTTGGATCCACTGGAATGAAATCTTTTGAATCCATTGGAATGAAATCTTTTGAATCCATTGGAATGAAATCTTTTGGATCCATTGGAATGAAATCTTTTGGTTCCATTGGAATGAAATGTTCATTTGTGCCTGGTGGTGAGACAAACTATGACTGAGCCTTTCCTCTCATGGATTTATTGTCTCAGCACAGGGTGTGACCCTTGGGGTTGGGCCTGTGCAGGGCCAAGGGTTGGACTTGATGATCCTTGTGAGTCCCTTCCAGCTCTATGACTCTGTGATTCTCTTAGAGGGTTGTTGTTCCAAGCTCTGTTTTTAAGGCTTTTCCCTCTTTATTTCCTTCCTCGTGCCGTCCCAGTGAACTTCCCGCAGTTATTTCCTTGTGCTGGACACATCAGGGCAGGGCTGAAGATGAAGCTGATGCTTCCTGCACCACCACAGGTGCGACATGTGGCAGGGTGTGCTGGGGTCTGTGCCCAGGAGGCTGCGTGGCAGTGCACCCGGAAGAATTAAAGAATTAAACCACTGGGTCTCCTTGCAGCTCCTGACAGCTTCCAGCTGCTGCTGGAAGTGATTCCAGATGCCTCCCTCAGACCCTCTGGCTGTTGGGGAGGGCTGTGTCTCTTCCTGGGGTGCAGGTGGCATCCCTGTCCTCCTCCACGAGCCCTGAGAGGTGAGGTGCACCCAGAGGGCACCTCCCCATCCCCACAGGGACTGTCCCTTCGAGGGCTCTGCAGGTGGCCAAGGACTGTCTTGTCTCTCACCTTTTGATCCCTTGGGCACCATTCCCTGTCCCCACAGCGGAAGGTGGGACTGGGAGACAAGCAGAGCAGAGGAACCTCGGGGATGATCTCGTGGAATGGCACAGGGCAGGGAATTTCCCTCGGTTTTCCAACTCTCCTTGGGTATCCCGGCCTGATACCTCCCCCTGCTGTTCCCTGGCTGTCTGGCACTCCACTCCAGCTGTGTCCAGCTGTCCCTCACTGCTGGATATCTGCTAACTCCAGAGCTGGAGACACTTGCAGGTGGCAGGAGGGCAGAGGTGGGACAGGGGGTGAGACTCCACGGAGTGGGAGGATGGATTTAAACGGGGCTCGAGGGCTTTGGCATTGTGGGTGAGCTCTCAGGGGAAGGCAGAGGGATCCAGTCCTGGGAAGCCCAAAGTCTGGGAAGCCCAAGGTGCTGACTGCAGGCCCTTCTCTCAGCTTGCCCGTCGTTATGACAACATCACCTCCCCGTCTCCCTCCCAGGGCTGGGGTTTGGGGGATTTGGGGGTTTTTTTAATTATAATTTCAGCACTTAGTCCCACTGGCATTAAAGTCGTCCTTCTGTTCTTCCCAGCACGAGCACCTCCAGGCTGGACTGGCTTATATTTTAGTGTCCTTAAAGTAGCAAATGTAATGATCTGATTTGAGGGGAATACAGGGAGGAAGAGGCTCCATCCTGGAAGTGTCCCAGGCCGGGTTGGACGGGCTTGGGGCAACCTGAGACAGTGGAAGGTGTCCCTGCCCATGGCCAGGGGTGAAATGGGGTGGAATATTTTCAAATAGCTCTCCAGTGATCAGTGTATTTTTTTACTGCTCTGCATAAAAGTTTGCAAACTTAGTGCTTTTCTTTAAAAGATCACTTTAATAAACACACTAAAAAAAGCAAAATAATTAGTAGAAGTTGTAATATTAGAAACCAAATGCCTTGTGAAATGAGCAGTGAGATGCTAAGGCTGAATGCATCCCAGTTAGATGCCCATTCATAGTGGCACATCTCAGCAGGCAGGTGCACCCTCTGTTGCAGGTGCCTCCAAGCGAAGGCTCTGTGGGTGCTTTTCTGAAGATCACTGAGCAGAGCAGCCCAAGGCCATCTGCACTGAGGCACTGGATAACTGTGTGGTTTGTGCTTTGCCTCTGGGAATGTGCTGCTGCTGTTGGGAACAGAGGGATGAGGAGGCTGGGCTGGGGCTCAGGCCGTGTTATCCTCCTGTCCGTGGGAGAAGGAGGGTGGTGGTTGTTAAGCAGAGCCTGGGCAGCCCTGCCTGCAGACATCCATCCCAGTAACACCAGAGTGCCACCTCAGCTGCAGTGGAGTTGGCTCTAATAGTTTCATTTTCAGCTGCAAATGTGCTGCCCCAGACTGACCCACCCACCCAAACCCCACACCAGTCTGTGCCCACTCAACTCTTTGAGGAAAACCCTGCCTGGAGTGTTGGAAATCAGAGCTGAGGAACACTGTGTGGACTGAGTTGGAGTGGACATTTCTGGGGTCTTCTCCTCTTTCTGGGACACATGGATGTGATTCTTGAGGATCTTCCTGTCTGTGATGAAGAATTATCCAGAAATATGGATATGCAGGATAGTCTTGATAATCTTGATAGGCAGGATCAGAGTTTAAGGCTGTCTGAGAAAAAGAAGAGAGACCTAGATTTAGGCAAGATAGTTTCTATAACAAGCACTGAAGACATCTCAGACTCATTGCCTGGTCTTCCCTTACCCTGTTTCCTATGGCAGGTCTGCATCCAACACTGTCGCTGTGGCCTCTTGCACCTTGAGAGCTTCCAGAAGTTCTCTGGGCAGAAGGATGCAGACTTTGGCTCTGCTCTGTTGTGCTGCTTTGGACTCAAACCAGCAGGAGAAATCAATCCAACCGGGAATGGGATTGCAAGGCAGAAGAACAATTTAATAGAAGATCACAAAATACACTGAGACAGAAGGAAAAATTCATTTGTGCCACAAAAAACAAATGTACAGCCCAGCCCAGTGGGGCACGAGCAGGATGGAGCTCACCAACCCCTGTGCTGAGCACCACGTGGGCCCTGAGGGCAGAGTAAAGAGAGAGAAGGGACCTGCTGGGGAGGATGATGGTCAGTGTGGTCCAGAGGGGCAGTGCAGTCCTGGGGAGGCTCTGCTCCTCCTCTGGATCCCACCAGAGATCCCAGTCCCAAAACCCCAACTTCTCTCTGCTTGGGCTCAGCTGGGAACGCCCAGTCCCTCCCCCAGGGTGGGGAGTTTCCCAGGGGGGGATTTACTCTGGGAGGTCAATCCTGGCATATTTTTGGCATCCCTGCTGGCCCCTGAGCAGACATGACCCCTCAGGTGGGGGTGAAGGCAGGATAACTTCCTTATCCCCCAGGAGTTCCCAAACCCCCCCTGTGCCCTGAGGGGTGGGGTGTGCCCTGGGCAGCTGCTGCCAATGGGCCATGGTGGGCAGGTCATGAGAAAAATGCCACAGAGGGTGTAGAACGCACACCCAACAGTGACAAACTGATCCTGGCTACCAGAACCAGGACATCTGCCTTGGCCCAGCTGGTGACCCTGACCTTGGCTTGTCAGGAGACAGGGGAAAACGCCCTGTTTGGGCCAGCAGAGATCCCCCAGGGAAGGACTATGACAAAAGAATTCTGGAGTGCTGCCCTGAGGATCACTCTCATTCCCCTGGACAAACCTCATCCCTTATCTTTGCCCCCAATTCCCCTTTTGTGAAGAAGAGGAGAGTGTGTAGGTGTTGGGAGGAGGAATCCTCGGGTGCTCGCAGAGCGCTCACAGTCTGTGGTAACGAAGCCCCAGGAAAGCCCAAGTCCTAAAAAATGTGATGAACAACAAGCCAGGCCCACCCAAACCCTTCTCTGCTCAGTTTTAGGGATTCCTGGGCTCGTGCAGTGCCAAAGAACCCCCCACTTTGTGACGGGATAATGGTTTTATGTTGCTTCATGCACCGAGTGCTCCCAGACACGCGGGAGAGAGGCGGTTTCACGGTTTATACACGTAAGCTTTGCAGCCTTCAGACACATTTAGGGAGGGTTCTTCCAACTCTGAGGCACGGCCAGTGTTTCTTCCTGGAGATTAGTAATTAGATCCTGTGGCAGCACTTAAATATTTTGATGATGGGTCCTTTAAAAGCGTCCTAGATTAGATAGTCAGACAGGAATGCACGATAAGGAGCTGAGCAGACCGGGCCATGTGCTGAGTTACTCGTTATCACTTCAATCCACTCTGAATTGTGTGAACATGCCGACACTCAGAGGGGAGGAAAGCAAGAAATAATCCTGTTTTTTTGCTCTCTGTAATTGATTATATATGTGTGTTACTGTGGAATGGTCCAGAAGAAACTGCAAGGAACGTGTAATTTTATTCCTGCCTGTCTTTTGCTGCTAAACCTTTGCACCTTTGAACGGATCTGATGATACCCTGGAAGTGTGAATGATGTTGGATTAAAACCTTAATTGAGATGAAGCAGCAGCTCTGAGGGCAGCGAGGCAGGCTGTGTTTCAGTGGGTTTTAGCAGGAGCTCTGCTGCCTCCAAACCTGGGGCCGGGCTCTTGGGGAGGGAACCCGATCCCAGAAAGGCGCTGCGGGATGCCCTTCACAGTTATGATTAGAAATGTCCCAGGAATGCGTGGGGAAGGAGGAGAGCAGGGTCTGTCTCTGCCAGTGCCAGCCCCGGGGCAGCCAGATGGCACTGTCTCTTTTTCCCAGTGCTTCTGATTCGATAAGGTCTCCTTTTCCATGTGCTCACAGCTCCCCGGGCCCGGCTGCACACCTGGCAGAGGGGGAACATCTGCCCCCAGTCTTGGCTGCGGGTCCTTTTGGGATTTGCTGCCGACCCCATTCCCCGGTGCTGCCGTTCCAGCCCCCCTCCAGCTTAGGGGCCAACACGGGGACACCACCCGGGAACCTTTCCTGCCCAAATTTCCACTCCCACCTCTTTGCAGGCTGTGCAAGTGGCCCCTTCCTCCTGCCAGTGTAACACATCTCCAGCTTGGACATCATTGCACAAAGACCTCACCCCACTGCAGCACTGATAACGCCATTCCCATTATCAGTGAGCCCTGGGAAGTATTATCAACAAGTATTATTATATTCAATACAAGTATTATTAACAAGTATTATTATATTCAATACAAGTATTATTTATATATTACAAACAAGTATTATTTCTTTGACTATTTGTCATTATCTCCAAATAGGCTTTGATTCGTTTTGTCCTTGATACGCGGACTTGGTGATTCGTCTGGCATACTCAGCCCTGAGCTCACGAGGAGCCCAATCTCAGCCTCGGATTAATTGAATATATATATTTAATTTAAATCCCGTGTTTAAGAGGCAATTGCAACTGCAAATTCCGCCAGAAGGTGGAACTGAAGCTCCATCTCTGAGCAGCTGCTCCAGCAGGAATGCACTTAAAAGCTTTGGACTCAGTTATCCTTTCCCTCTTTCTCCCGAGGCAGCTGCTGGAAAGGGCTCTTGCTAACATTCCGAGTGGATTAATTATTCTATTAGATCAGTTTTACCGAAATCCAATGATCTGAAAATCCCATCGGGCCTGAAGAGGCTTTAAGCACTCATTTAAAATCATGAAGTTTTTATTATTACAGCTACTACTTGAAAGAGGCATCTGGTGCTTTTTTTTTTTCCCTCAGTCTTTCGGTGGTTTAATTTCTCAGCAGTCAGAGTTTATCCGAGAGAGGTGTGATTCTATTTCTAGCAACAGAACTCACAAAGCTGGTGCTTTTAGAGGAGGGTCAGCACATTTTGCAGTGAATTATTGGGTCAAACACTCGCTGGCCACCTGGAGGGGGGGTAACACCAGAGGCATGGATGGAGATTCTGGCCCCGCATGGAAAGCTGGTCCTTTCTTCTCTCCCGAGACCTGTCCAAGCAGGGAACAGCAACAAAATTAAAGGTGTGCTGCAACTTTTTTGGGGTCAAAGTGCTGGCAAGTGGCAGGGCAGGGATTACATTTGACTCCCGAGAAGTTGCTGCTCGCAGGCAGCACTTCGCCTTCCCAGGGCACTGCAATTAGCAGTCATTAATTGCTCACAGGGACAGATCCATTATCTGTCCCTCCTGGTCTCCTCCATCCCCTCCCTTCGCTCGCGGTCTCAAACCACGACCAGTCCTGTGCCTCTTTTTTGGGGAAGAGAAGCGCCCGGAGAGACTCCCGAGCCTTAAATGTAATGGAAACATTTGCTAATGAATGAGCCCTCGTTATGCACGTTCCGAGGAAACACTTAATTGACAGCGGCCACCGGATAACAGGGTTTAATTAATAAATCTATGTGGCGTCACACACACCACAGGAAGGGATTACAGGGGTTAAAGTGTCTGTCTGGTGGACTTTTATGGAAGAGTTGTGTGGCCTGTCCTACAACACGAATAACCCGCACGTCTGTGACCCGGCGCTTGCACGGGGGGCAGTCACTGGGTTTGGAGAGCCCTGCTTGGCTCCTGGGCATGGCTCGGGTGGCATCTGAGCCCCTGGCACACCAAAGGCACACCAAAGGCACACTTGTCACCCTGCCCCTCCAGCCAGCCCTTGGGGGTCTGCAGTGCTGCGTGTCCTGAGGCACACACAGCGCCCTGTGCTGGGCTAAACAGGCTGCTCAAACGTGGCTTTTTGGGGTCACCGGTGCCTCACCCAGGCTGGCAGTGCCCACCACAGCCTGGGCAGGCTCCCTGCAGGGCGTGACAAACAGGTACCCTCAGCTGGTGGGTCTTGGAGGGAAGCTTTGCTGACCTTCCCCTCCCAAGGCAGTGATCCCTGGTGCCAAAGACTCCAAGACTTCTGCTCTCCAGGTGTCCAGGAGGATGTCACAAAGACTCCAGGACTTCTCCACGCTGCTCTCCAGGTGTGCAGGGGGGTGTCACACCATCACAAAGACTCCAAGACTTCTGCTCTCCAGATGTGCAGGGAGATGTCACAAAGACTCCAAGACTTCTGAGCACTCTGGGTTTTGAGACTGTAAATTTTCCCTGCCCGTGGCAGGAGGTTGGAATGAGATGAGCTCTAAGGTCCCTTCCAACCCACACCACGCTGGCATTTTGATTGTCATCCTCCCCCATTTGCCTGCACTGAGAACAGTTCCCAAAGCTCATTTAGAGCTGAAATTACTTTGTTTGTTTGTTTGTTTGTTTGTTTGTTTGTTTGTTTGTTTGTTTGTTTGTTTGTTTGTAACACACAGTGGGGTGACATTCTGGGTAAGTTTGGCTAGAAAACCACTACACATTCACAAAGAGCCCCCCCCAGGAACACTCCCCTTTGCCCACTGCAGGTCCCCAAGACCCCAAACCCCCTCAGGGGGGACAGAAAGCAGCAGCTGGCACCGTGCCCCTTTGCCCAGGAGACCTGTATGTCCCAGCAGGAGCTGGCTGAGCCCTGTGGAAGCAAACAGAACCAGCCCAGTTTATCCCAGCCCACCATCTGGGAGCACACCCACTGCTACTGGTGTGTGCAAAGTGACAACTGGGCAGGAGATGGACAAACCTGCCCTCTGTCTGAGGTGGGGCCTCAGGTCCAGAGAGCCCTCTGGGACAGGCAGGGTTGGTTGTTCTGTACACAGGAGCATCTTGGAGAAATGTGGCCATACCAGTTCTGCTTAAAACAATTAGGGGCAGAAAGCCCTTTAAGCTGCTCTTTGCCTTTCCCAACAGTCGTTTGTGACTTACCAGCGCATCTCCAGTCACTGTCCTTTGCCTGACTGAGGATGCCATTGTTGTGTCTTTAGTATATATGTATATTAAAATAAATAAATAAATAAATAAAATAAAAATAAATAAAACCTCAGAGCAGGTCTTTATTGTTAACCAGTTCCTTATTCAGCCAAGAAGACAGTTGGGCCATGGAGGCCTAATTAGCTGGTAATTATTCTCAAGCTTTGCCTCCTCTGGATCACGGGACAGATCCTTATCTCGTCTCAGTGCAGCCCCTTGGCAGGCAACGGAACGGGATTCGTCTGTTAAACTGGATCCTGTGCACAGTATTCCCAGTGTTCTGGAAGACCCTGGGAGTTCTCCCATCTGGGTCGGCAGCAGCACAGAGAAGGGGGCAGAGAGCAGGGCTGGCACCAGACACCTCCATGCAGGGGCACTCAGACCTTCCCTCCTTCCTGCTGAGGGTTCTCTTTGCTTCTTATTTCTGCCCTCACTCCCTGCCCTCTCCTACAGCCCCCCCAGCTGCGTGGGTGGTGGGCCAAGCCCAGGCTGGAGACACCACCCTGGAATGGAGCAGCAGCTGCTCTGAGCTGCTTCGTGCCCACGAAGTTGGTGACTCTGCCCAGAGCAGCACGGTCAGCTCTGCTTATTGTTCAGTCGTGCCCTCCAGGCTGGATCATTGCACATCCAGCAGCTCCTGCCACCCCCCTGGATGCTGCTGCCACCCCCCTGGCAGGGATGATGCTGCTGCTACCCTCTGGGCAGGGATGCTGCTGTCACCCCCTTGGTAGGGATGCTGCTGTCACCCCTCTGACAGGGCTGCTGCTGCCACCCCTCTAGATGCTGCTGCCACCCCTCTGGATGCTGCTGCCACCCCTCTAGATGCTGCTGCCACCCCTCTAGATGCTGCTGCCACCCCTCTGGATGCTGCTGCCACCCCTCTGGATGCTGCTGCCACCCCTCTGGATGCTGCTGCCACCCCTCTAGATGCTGCTGCCACCCCTCTAGATTCTGCTGCCACCCCTCTGGATGCTGCTGCCACTCCCCTGGGTTCTGGTGCCACCCCCCTGGCAGGGATGCTGCTGCCACCCATTGCCACCTTCTCAGCCCAGCTGCCCACCCGTGTCTGCCCAGGAGTTTCTCCTGAAGGAATTGCAGCAGAGATGCTCTCTATCTCCTCGATGCATTACTCTGCTCTAAATCGTAAGGGAATAATTCCTATTTCTCTTAATCCAGGAGCAAACATCTCACTGCAATTACTTTGTTACCATTAATTACTAACAGGCTATGAAGGGTAGTAATAGGTGGAAAAGAAACACATTTTGCTATGAAAAATTGTGTGTTTTGATTTACTCTCTAGCTGCTGCTGAATTGTTTCTTTCCACTCTCTTAACTGGAGACTTTCTATAAACCTTGACTTTTCTTCCACCTGTTAATGCACACACCTACTTTACTGTTTCTGTATTAATGTTCTTCTAGACTTCAGAGCTACAACTGTGGTAAACAATAATTTAGTTTAATACACAAAGCACAGAATAGGATACAGGGAAAATTTAAGGTTAAAAACTTTCAGACTGCTCCCTGACCCTTTGAATCTCATAAGGAGTTTTTGCCTACAACAAGGGTCCATGGCTGATGAAAATAAAATTTCCTGAGAGCTGCTAAGACTTCAGAGACTAAGTCTAAGAACATTCTTCTCTCAGTGCAAAAAGATGCATTCATGTGAAGTTAAGAATTGGAAAAGAGCTCTATAAACAAAGAATGGTCTCTAATAATAAACCTTTACCATAAGAACTCAGAGTTCTTTTTCTTCACCGTATCCTCCTCTGCTAATGTTGTGCAATTATAGTCCACAGAAGTTCATATTATATTAACCTTGCTTACTTTAATAGTTTAAACACTTTGTTTCCACTTGCTGAGATGAATATTGGTTTATTTATACAATATACCCAGCAACCATAAGTACTGCAGCTCCCTAAGACTGTGCTGTCCCCTTTTTAGGGGGGAGAAGGCACTTACCCAGTGACCCTAATGATGTTGGCAGGTGGAAATGCAGGAGCTTGGCCTTTCTTGGGAAAGGGGGAAGATGAACTTCCCTTCTTTTTTATTTAGCAGGGAGCTCTTTTTCCTCTTCTTCAAGCAGAGAGACTTTCACAGTAAAGCATGAAGTGCTGACTGGCTAAGGAAGATGTTGCCTCAACTCTGGTAAAGGAATAAGAAGAAAACAATAGGAAATGAGAGCATAAAATAGAGGAATGCTTTGAAGAATTAAAATGTAAAATATTAGTGTGGGAAGTAGGAGCATTTCTGGAGTGCAAAGAAACATTAATGGCAGAGTGGTGGCACACCGGGAGCAGGGATAAACTTCCAGGTTGAGCCCAGAGATCTTTCTTTCCTGTGTTAGAGAAGCTCTGCAATTGCTGCTGTTCTTCTGTCCAGCAGGATGGAGAGTGGAACTGGGTCCAAGAAATCTTGGGAGTGGGTGGAAAGCAAATGAGAACAATCCTTTGCTGCAAACAGCCACGATCAGGGGCTGTGCAGTGAGTCAAGCCCTGAACGAAGGACACTGCACCTCTGAGCTGGGAGCAGCTGAGAGCAGCCCAAGACCCCCGGCAGCAGGGAGTAAAGGCTTTTGGAATGCCTTTGGAAAAGGGCTGGAGAGAGCAGGCAAGGAAGGAGGTAATGGGGAGAAGGCAAACAGCTCGGGGTCGAGCATAAAGTTGAGATTAGGGGCAGGAAAACGGGACAACCGAGCGAAGGAATTTGGAGGTGCTCCTCGAATGCAAAGGGCTTGGACACCCTGGACACATGCAGGAGGTGTTTGATGTCCTGCTGCCCCCCTGGCACTGGTAACACACTGAAAGCTCCGGGGCTTAACTGTTGGCACCAGGGTCTTAACAGCTCTGTGTGTTTGAATGTCCTAATTACCCTGGATGGCAATGGAATTAGAGCTGATTCCTGCCCGTTCCTCACGGGGACCAGCTGGCTGCTCTGATCCCTGGGCTGGGCTCAGGGTCTGGCCCTGCCTGGAGCTGGGTGATCCCAAAAAGCTCTGCTGGGAAGGTGGTGCAGCCCAGAGAGGGGCAGGGAGGGCTGGGTTGTGACAGGGGCACAGCCAGAGGGGACTGGCACCTCTGGGTGCCTTGGCTGTTGCTGAGCGTTCCAGAGGGGGACAGATGTGCTCCCAGAAGGGCCCTGGTGCAGTCAGGGGGGTCTGCAGGGCCAAATCTCCCAGTGCAAGGCTGCTCTGAGGGTTTCAGTGTCACCAGCAGTCTTGGGTGATGCACCTGGGGGCAGTGCAGGCAGCCCAGAGGGCTCCAAGCAGAGCTGCTGAACCCCTGGAGATGTGTGCTGGCTCCCAAATACCCAACTGTGGCAGCCCAGAGGGCTCCAAGCAGAGCTGCTGAACCCCTGGAGATGTGTGCTGGCTCCCAAATACCCAACTGTGGCAACAGATCCTTCTGGGAATGGCATTGCTCTCCAGCTCTGGCCATGCACTGGATTCCAAGGCTGTTCCACAGGTAGGAACTTTATGGGACTTCGTGGCAGGTGGAGGAAGGACACTGAGCATCACAGGCAGCCAAATTAGGCACTTTTAGTAGGAGAGAGACTCCCCTCTGTGTTTCAAGCCCCAAACCCTTTCTTGGCTGGTTTCCATGCACACAGCAAGCCCTTTGGTGGGAGCAGGCTTCTCAGAAGAGTAACTTTGGCCAGGACCTCTGTAAAGGACTTTTCCCTGGAGCTGAGGTTTTGCTCTTTCCTTGTTTAGAAGGAATTAATCTATTTATAGGCACGAGCAGGCTCTGCCTCTCTGTCCTTCCCTCAGCAATAACAGTCCTGGCCTTACCTGTGGACCCCCAGGGACACAGGAATTCTACACGTCATTTTTGTGAGCACTGTTACTTATTGACCCCCAGAACCTTTGTCCCTCCTTCTTTGTCCTTGTATTAATCAAGTCATTAATTAAGCCCCTCTACACTGGGGAACTGCAGCAGCACAGCTGACTGGGTGAGTGGAGAGCAAGTCCTGTTCCAGCTCACTGGGATAACTGGTCTCCTGCCTGGCAGCTCCTGACCCTCTGCAGCCTTTTTGGGGAGGATCCTGCAGGAAGGACACAGTGCCTGGGAACGCTGCTCCTGGTTTCTCTTGGATGACTGTGCAAGGATCCGTCAGGCTTTGGGTCCTGCAGAGCCCAGAGTGGGGAAGGCTGTCTAGAAACCATTAATAAAGATCAGTCCTTGATGGCATCAGGAACTCCCTCCGGGCTTCTTGCAGGCTGAGATGGTGGCAGATTGTCAAAATTACTTAACGTCCTGGAACACCACCCATTCCAGCATGAATGGGCTTCTTGTGTCCAACTCACATGATGCTGGTGTTTTGCTGGTGTCTCTATGGAGACTGGAGACATTCTTCTGCTCTGGTGGGTTGGGATCTTTGCTGCTTGCAGGTAAATTGTCTTGGAGGAAAAAAAAGGGAGCAGAGATAATCCTTTGAATAATGAATAAAGCATCGCTCACAGAACACCAAAACACCCTGGCTGTTCGATCACAGGAGTTGGAAATATTTTGATTTTTCCTTTTTAACACGCCACCATCCAGTTTGGCAGAGGTTTAGCAAGACTTGTGCAAAAAATGATTGGCCTTAGGCAAAGCTGGATGAAGCAGTGAGCGTTCACATGTGGATCCTCATCCAAATGAGGCTGGAGCAGGGATTAAAGAGTGAAGCAGTGTTAGATTTGGGAAGCCTTCCCTGCCAAAAACTGGGGGTGCTTTTTGAAAGATGTTTCAATTCCAAACACTTTTTCTCATGAGATCAGATACTTCCCCTCGCTGTTGGCTCGGGTCCCTTGAGGAAAATGGGCTAAATGAGATTTTTGGTTACCTTGGCCATATTAAAATAGTTGTTCTGTTTCTGTTGGCATTGTGGGGAGGAGGAGGAGGAGGAGGATGCTTAGGTGCTTCCTTGCCCTTTGGGGTGGGTTGTCCCAGCAGTGTGGAATTCACTGGAGAAATGGATGTGTGGGGAACACATTATTTATTGTCCCATGGATGTTTGGGAGAGGTAGTAGAGGAGCAGGTCTTGCCCAGGGTGCACCCTCAGCTGCTGTGCTGAGGACAGCAGCAGGAACAGTTGCCTCCTGTGATGTTCTCCAGGGTTTCCACCTTCCCCCTCTGCAGTGGCCTGGCCATGCCTGGCACAGTCTGCCCCCTCTGCTCCACAGTGAGTCCCACCGTTGTGGTTCACTGCTCAAAATGCTCCTTTGCATTCCTGCTTGCCACTCCCAATCTCCTTAGTCCTCGTTTAAGAGCCCAGATCCTTCCAACAACAGCTTGGAAAAACCAATCCCGCTTGCTGGAAGATGCCATCTGTTCCTTGGCATAACCTCAGGTGTACCTGGTGCCTCTGCAACACCCAGAAAACCAAAGCCGCCCCCCCCCAAATATCCCCCTGTTCTGCCAGTGGGGCTGTCTCAGGACCCCTTATGGTTTGTTCCATCCAGTTGGGTTGTTCTTTGGTGCCTCAGCACAGCCACATCCTCGGGGAGCTCCTGGACACCACCCCAGCCCCAGTGCCAGTGGTGGGGATTTGGGGAGCAAGAGAGCCTGGGACAGGAGAAGCTGCCCAGGTGGGTGTGCCCTGCAAAGAGGTTGCTGGAAGAATATTCAGATGCTGAGATGCCTGAGGATTTTGGTGTGTATTTTGTAGGGTTTTAAGGAGTTGTATATCCCTGTGTCACAGCCCCCAGTGCTGCTGGGGGTGGGGGGTGGAAATGAGGACATGGAGGGAAATGCTGGGATTTAGATTATGGAAAGGTCGTGACGGTGGGTGAGGTCTTTGCCTCAGTTTGTCTCCATGTAGATCTGAAGCCACATCCAGGTCTCCCTTCTAAGGGACTTTACACTGGGTGTGATGAACTTTATGGCTTGTGTGTTCTGAGCCCACTCTGAGCACTGATAAAAATGGTTATTAGCTGTACCATTACTTTAAAGCAGAGCATTTTAATTAATCTGGGGACTGGCCAATGGATCACTCACATGATAAATACCATTATACTCTATTTCTAGATGATTCAAAGTTGGCTCTAAGCAAAGCAGATTAGAGTTAAGTCTTGGGGCAAAGAAGGAAAGAAAACAAAGGTGTCCCAATTGGTAGTTCAACTTTCAGTGTGATTTTTCTCCTTGGTATATTCTGCCCACATCAAGGGCTGCTCTGCAGTGCTGCTGCCCAGGGCTGCCCAGAAAGGGGCAAAACCTGCCAGTGGGGCCAGGGCTGGTTTGGGCCACAGAAATGCTGCAGCATCTCAGTGGGATGAGAGAGAAAAAGGGGGAGAACAGGGCTCAGAGTGAGGTCTGGTGGCACTGCCAGAGGCTGCAGGGGAAGTGAAGTAAGCAGGGATTTGAAACATGGCTTGGGGGAGGGGGGATGGAAAAAGAATCCAGTGGCACTGCTGGACTTGGAGCAGTTGTGTTCCAGAGTCACTCAGGCCAGGGGTGAACAGATGATCACAGTGAAGGGTTTGTAGGGATGAGATGGGAGCAAAGCCCCCTGGAGGGGGTGGAGGGGGTGAGGAGGTGCAGCTCCTGCCCGTGGGTTCTGCTGCCTCACACACCGGGTGCCCAGAGGTGCCACCGTGCCATCTGCAGAGGGGCCAAGGCGAAGGTCAGAGTCACGAAACACTTTGTGTTCTCCTCCATCCTGGGCTGGGGGGGATCCTGCTTTTCCAGGGGCTTTCCAGGAAGCAGACCCTGCTCAGAGGTGTCTTTCTCTGGAAAAGCATTTCTGTCAGGGGAACGTGAAGCTCTGAGGGGCTCATTAGCCACCCTCGAGGTGGGTTTGCCTTCTGTGTGGGATGTTTTACACTCTTACAGGCTTAAAAACAATCTCCCTGGGCAATGCCCTTTCCTCTGGCATGGGGCAGATTCTACAGACTCACTTTATTTATGTGAGGCAGATGCTGGGATCTTTTACTCAAAGGGATTTTTCTGCACTGAGACCTTTCCTGCTGAGAGGACAAAGCCTCTGGATTTCCTGGAGTGAAACACTGGCCCGAGTTGTGTCTCCCTCTTTCGAACCACACACTGGATTTTTCTTATTCTGTGTCAAGTATCAAGCCCAATATCCTGCTGGAAAAAGGCACACACTGGAGATCAGAGTGCTGGTGTTCAGCAGGATTGGCTCTGCCTGGACATATCTGCTTTCAAAGGTGGTTGGATTTCACTGGAAAAGGGACTTTTCTAGTGATTAAACATGGTAATGTCAGGGCCTTGGGAAAGGTATCCTTGCCCTTTTGATATTGAAAAAAAGGAATTCAGAACAAGAGCCAATGCACTTTAAGGCTTTGGCACTTCAGTTTGTCCTGCCCATTCAGTCAAAACGGGTTTGCATTTTGAATTCTTGTTTGAATGTGGAAACCAGTGAGCTGAAAACCCACCAGACAGAATTCCTCTCCTTAGGGAAACGATCCCAGGGCGATTGGCAAGGTACAAACACAGAAGCAAGAAATCCCAACCACCCAACCCTGCCCTGGGCAGAGCCAGGAACTCGGCTACCACCAAAATAACAACTTTAGTAACACAGAAGCAACTTAATTCCTGTTGCCTTAATCACTGTCTCATGTTAATGTTTGTGCTGGGACTCAACTAAGGTGCTTAATCATTTTCCTGCGGTGCTCCACACCCGTGGGGTTCCCGCAGTGCTCAGCACAAATTGCCACAAAATTCCAAGAAAACCCCAGTGCAGGACGTCTCCTCGGGCACGGCTGCCCTCCTGGAGGAGCCATTCCCAGCCCTGGTGCCCTCCCTGCTCTCCCTCCGGCTCTCACTGACACTCTCAGAGCTCCTGTTTCCCTCCTCAGCCCTGAATGCAAAACTGTTCAGTGTGAGAGCTGCAGGATCGTGTCCCCTGGATGAATTCCCTGCTGGGAGAGGCAGCAGGGCTGGTTTGTGGCTGCTGCAGGTGCTGGACTCTCACAAACTGTGCCAGGGCTCCTGCTCTCCAACCTTCCCGAACGTGCCTTGCTCTTCCCACCCTCCCGGCCGGCCCCACTTCCCAATCCTTAGGGAAACGTCAAGGAGAAGCACTTCCCAGCAGCGCTGTCCTGCATGGGAAGAGTCCTGGGGGCTCCAACAGCTGCTGGGGGTTTGAGTCCCCTTGGCAGATGTTCGCTATTCCAGCCCCTTCATTAATTTTGGAAACAAAACCCCTGATTATTCCCCACCAAAGCGCCCCCTTTGTGATTGACAACCAGCGTGTGTTTCATGGGGCAGGACCCGCGGGTCGCTCTGGCCACTGGCTTTTTTAAAAGAGTCATCCACAAAGAGAAATCGGGTTTCTAGAGCTGATCCCACTTAGCAGGTCATCCCCTGGGCACTGGGCAGGGGGTGCCAGCCCTGCATCTCAGGGTGTTCAGCCCTTCAGAGGGGACACAGGAATGTTGGAAGACTCCTGTCCTGGGATCAGTTCATCTGTGAGTTCAGAGAGCCCACGGTTTGCTTCTCCTCTGGATTTCTGGGCTGGATCTAATCCTGGGATACTCTGGGATTCCCAGTGTTGTGCTCTCAATTTAGGAAATATTCCTGTGCTGTGGGGTTTTGCAGGAGCAGGAAATTCAGGATGAATTTGGGTGGGGGCAGAGGGGCTGTAGCTCCTGCCCGGGCACAGAGGGAACACGGTGAGTGCCCTTTGCTGCTGCTTCGGGGCTTGCTCGGGATGTTGCTTCCGAAAGATTCTTTGCAACAATTCCCAGCAAGCATTAATGGATGAAGTTAATGTTGCTAGTTATTTTGTTCCCTAAAAAGAAAGGAAAAAAAAAAAAAAAAGGCGTCTGGAAAAGGCAAAGAAAATGTGCTCCTAAAATGGTTTGTGTGTGAATGAAGAGGTGAGTACTGATAAAGCTACAGTCGCAGCAAAGTCGGTTCACCTCCTTAAATATTCATAGTTTGTTTAGGAATTAAAGCAACTGTTTCAGTGATTTAAAAAGAGTAATATCGTCGGGGAGGGGAGAAGTCCGTGAAGTTGTTATCATTCTAGTGAAATTCCTGGTTCTAGGATCGCTTTAGTTTCTCAAAATAAAAAGAAATAAAACCATTTCCAACCAGTTTGTTTTAAATTGGAATGTCCTCCCCGTGGTTGAATGAGCGAAGCGCTTTGCCTTATCTTTGTTTTATTATAATTTGCCGTCTTTATTATAATTTGTTGTCTTTAAAACAAAACAAAACAAAACAAACAAACAACAAACAAAACACACAAAAAAACCCAAACACACAAAAAAATTTTAAGAAAAGAAGTTCAACAGACACATCAAAAGTCTGATATTTCCTTGCGTCTGCCTTCCGGTGTTGACAGTGTGGACAACACAACTATCTTATTTTGATTTTAGGGCTCTCCAGCTCAGCAAATATATCTCTGAAATTAAAGCCAAATGGTACTTTCAATTGAAAAACAAATAATGTTTTTACGAAAGGGGTCAAAGACAGTTTTGCAGATTTTCGAGGTCTTTAAAAAGCGCAGTTGACAAAATGAAAGTCGCTCAAATCGTGGAGGAGCGTTTGAGGTGGTTGTTGCCTTCGGCAAAAACAGATGGGGGTTTCTACCAGTAAAAATAAGAGTTTGCTGCCCTTTGGGTCACCGAAGCAAGAGAACTGAAGGGCGGCTGACGACCTTTTGCAGGTTATATTTAACTCATGTATGAAGCCTACAAATAATAATTTTTTGGGGGTGGTAAATCCCGCACTGAGCCTCCCCTTTCCCGTGGAAAGTCTGCGAGCCGCCCGTGGACTCTGGAAAAGCTGCGGCAACCCCTTCGTCGGGAGGATTCCCCGAGAATTGGGTGTCTCGGTGCTTCCCGGGCTAAACCCGCACTCCGAGCCCACGGAGCTGGGAAATCACACGCGGGGCTCAGCCGGGGAGGGAACTTTGCCGTGGGGAAACCTCGGCACCTCTGCCTTCCGCCGAGGGGACTCAGCGCTTAGTTTTGCCAGAAACTAAGCGGGAATACGCCAGAAAATCCTCTGGGACTCGGGAGGAAAAGATCCTCTGTATATTAGTGCTTCTGCAAGGCACCTATAAATAGGATTTTTCTTTTTCTCCAGCACTTCGCGGCCGGGGAATGGGTTGGTGCCGCTCAGGAGAGGCTGTCGGGGCCGGGGATGCGGCGCTTTCCCCCATTTTCATTTTTTAAAATAATTAGTCTGTAGAANAAAGCGAAAGCAGCAAAGCCAAGCCACACACCCCAGTATCTTAAAATAGCGAGCAGGGAGGGGAGAGGAGCGGCGGATCCTCCCAGCGCGGCGCGGGGTAACAATGGTGCGGTGCGGGAGCTGCGCTGATTGACAGCCCGAGCCTCCTAAAAAGGCCGCGCAGCGATGGCAGAGATGCTTATCGGAGCCTTTATATAGCGGGGAGTCCGCGCTGAGCGGCCGCGGCCGGCGGAGGGACCGGCGGGGACACCGCGGGGACAGCGGGGAGACAGAGCGGGGACACCGCGGAGAGACAGCGGGGAGACAGAGGGGATAGAGCGGGGACACCGCGGGGACAGAGGGGGGACAGAGGGGACAGAGCGAGGACACCGCGGATACACAGAGGGGAGACAGAGGGAACACCGCGGAGAGACAGAGAGGACAGAGGAGAGACAGCGGGGACACCGCGAGGAAACAGCGGGGGCAGAGAAGGGACGAAGAGGGGACACAGCGAGGAGCCAGCTGGGAGGCAGAGGGGACACCGAGAGGGCACAGCGAGGACACAGCGGGGACAGAGCAGAGACACAGCGAGGACACAGCTTGAGAGACAGAGGGGACACAGCGGGGACACCGCGGAGACACAGCGGGGCACACAGGGGATACCGAGGGACACAGGGGGACACCGAGGGGACACAGGGGGACACCGCAGCGACACCGCAGGGTCCGCTCGGGGCGCCGGGCGCCCATGCGAGCCGGGCGCGGCTCCGGCAGCCCCGCGCAGGGGTCCCGCCATGCACGGCCACCCCCAGCCCCATTCCCAGCCCCATCCCGAATCCCAGCCGCGGCTCCCCGCGCCCGGCCGGCCCAAGGCAGGCAGGAGGCGCTACAAGACCTTCATGATCGACGAGATCCTCTCCAAGGAGACCTGCGATTACTTCGAGAAACTTTCGCTCTACTCCGTGTGCCCGTCGCTGCTGGTCCGGCCCAAGCCGCTGCACTCCTGCGCCGGTAAGCCCGACCCCGGAGGGAGGTTCGGGGGTCCCGCAGAGGTGCCCGGGGCTCCGGCAGCTCTGCGGGGATCGGGCGCTCCCGCATCCCCCCAGCGCATCCCGGGATGAGCCCCGGCGCTCGCATCCCATCCCCGCAAGGGCTCGCTCGCGCTGCCCGTGTTTCCCAGCGCTGAGCTGCTCGTTCCTGTCCCCTGCCAAGGGTTAGTTATTAGCAGTTGTTGGTTACTGTCGGTGTGCAGCGGTGGGTTCAGCCGGGTCGGCGTCGGGGCGGGGGGTGGTCGCAAACCCTGATGAGTTCAGGAGCTCTGCAGGAGCAGAAATCGCCCTTCGCGTTGCGCGCGTGGAAACCGCCGGTGGTTCTTTCGCTGCGTCTGCGGGAGTAAAAATGGGTAGATATATTGGGGAAAGGAGGGGAAAACGCTACAGAGGAACAGTTTTTCTGCCTTCTAAAGGAGCTTAAGTTGTGTCTGCCAGCAAAGATAGGAAAATAATCCTAATGATTTTGCAAACAGAGACGCCACAAATAAATTGACTCAAGTGGCTCTGCCCTGTACAGGGAACACAAGAGGTAATTGGGTGTTGACCATGGGTGTTATAAAATTCCACAAGCAAACTGGCCCAGTGTGAGCTTTCAAAAATCCATGTTAAAAGTGAAAATAGCAATGCTGGAATGCATTCCAGATTAAAAAGTAATAAATTAAAAAGAATCCCTCTTTCTGTTTGTCCTGTAAGGCCACACTTTCAATGATGACACCTAATGTGTTCAGGGAAATGAGAGGATGAAATTGCAACTTAAAGAAACAGTCTTAAAAAAAAAATCTTATCAGTTGAAAAATATCTGTAAAGGACTAATTGCCACTACAAAAAAAAAAAAAAAAAGTATCTATTTCAGGGTCATAGCATTCTGTTTTTTCACTTTCTCTTTCCTGGGAAAGTTCAATTTGAATTTGTATTTAAAAACTCAAGGACTGCACTTTGGCTTGGATTTGTTGGTTTGGTTTGTGGGGTTTTATTGCTTGGCTGAATATAAATAAGCAGGATCTTTTCAGCTCTCAGCGGGGCTGTGATAACACAAACCTTGTTGTTGGGGCGTCCTAAGAGTTTGACAAGTAGGGTAAATCCTCAGGCCAAGCATAAATCGTCCTCCAACCTCAATATTTATTTTGTAAATACAGGTTATTAAATATCCAGAAGGATTAGGAAGCTGGATCAGGATTAAGCCCTATGATGGGCAATTTTTGGGAACAAGTTACCGGAATAGCGTGACCCTCACTCAACATTCACTTCTTTCCATGTCCCTTCCCTTCCCTTCCCTAACTAATCACTGACATATTTTTCTACAAGAACTGGCTGTTAATTAAGTTAATTAAGATATTCCTGCCAAGGGAATTCTTCAGAGCTGATCCCTTCCTCCTGCACACACAGGGAAATTCAGTGCTTGGCCAAAATAGGCACGAACGTCCCAAAGAGGCTCAGAGGTTGCGCCCACAGACTTCAATCCACCAGGGAAAGGAAAGAGGTTTTTCTCTCCTTCTCTACAGGAATTAGATAAGAAAGTCCTTTTAGCACTGAAAAGGAATATTAACCTGAATCTTCTCGATGTCCAGAAGTGTGTGTGACTAACTGGGCATCCAAAAATCCAGCCTGAGTGTCACCTAAGGGATCCTCGGGATTTCGGATGGGTGAGGTGCTTCCCAGCGGCTGCTTGGACTCTCACCAACCCCGTGGGAAAAAAGAAGAGAGAACTTTAAATACGTAATTCTGGGTCGAGTACAGCAGGCATTGTCTTTGCAAGAATAAGATATATCCATTAAATAATCATTAATAATCCTCGGGTGATTCAGCAGTGGCTCCTCAGTGATGCTGCTGAGACTCCCGTGGTTGCTCTTCAATTAAAGCCTTAATTCCCTTTGTACCCAAGATTTTAATGAGTTTGCCTCCAGGTTGTGTTTCTGGCCCCAGCTCTGGCCTGTCCCCGTGTCAGGCTCGTTGTGAATATCTTGCTTTTCATGGAAGAAGCTTTATGGACTTGCATTTGGGGAGCGAAATACTGAGGGAGATTTGCTTTCAGGGAATAAACTGCTACAAAAGTCCACGCTTCCAAACTGTCAGATTCTGAGGTTTCTGGGCACAATTAAAGGCTTTTTATTTTGTTTTTATTATAAAAGAGAGGGAATTATTGACAAAGAAATGGGCAAGACTGCAAAAATGTGGAAAAGCTTTGAAAAATAACCAATACAAATCTGTAAATAAAATTCAAACAAGCAAACCAAGTAAAAACCAACTCAAAGATACAGAAATATAGCACTTGAACTTAATGCCTGCCTTTCCTTTGCCTCTGGAGTTAATCAGGAGGGAGGAAGCACTTAGTCTCTTCAAGATCTAAAACTAATTAGCCTTAACCTAAACCTAAACCACAGAAATTTGCTTTACTGTAAGGTGAGCTGGGGACTAAAGCACAGAGTTTTGCCTTGCTGTAAATTAAACTGGGACTAAAGCACAGAGTTTTGCCTTGCTGGAAGTTAAGATGGGACTAAAGCACAGAGTTTTACCTTGCTGGAAGTTAAGATGGGACTAAAGCAGATATTTTCCTTGCTGGAAGTTAAACTGGGACTAAAGCACAGATATTTGCCTTGTTGTAAATTAAATTGGGACTAAAGCACAGAGTTCTGCCTTGCTGGAAGGTGAGCTGCGACTTGGGGGGGTTGAAAAAGCGATGAGTAACAAGCTGCTCCAACTAAACCCTTCTCAGCGTTTCTTCCTCGAGTCAGGTTTTGTGGGAGTTTTCATGGGCTAAAGAGTTAATATTTCTTTCATCTGGGCTGAAGTCAGGGAAGGCTGATCTGCCTCCCTAATTTATCTGGAGCTGACAGATGTGGGATGTTATTTGTGTGTGCAACAACAGCCCTCCTTCAGCGACAACTTTGGAGACCCACTGGAAAATGGGGTGGTTTGGGGGTGAAATGCTGAATATTTAAGTGAGTGCTGCTGAACTGGGACAAAACAGATTTGTCAGGGGGGTGGAAGGAGAGTTTGGGACTTTTCCTGGGAGTGGAGAGGTCAAAGATTGTACGGGGCATTCGTGAGGTCTCACGCAAAGGCACCGGTGTCACTGGGGAGGTTCCCACTGCAGAGGGCCTGGAATGACCCCCACCTCCACCATTTCCTTGGGAAGAAAAGCTTTTCCCTGGGAAAAGGATCCATCATTAGCTTAAAATCTGGTGTTTGTGGCATTTATCGAGCCAATGAATAAGGCTGCACTCAAATGTGTAACAAAATGCTCTCCCTGGTTCAGAGCACGGTGGTTAAAGGAAAATTCAGGTAAATATTAGGAATATTTTCACATGGTGGTTGGTGCTGCTTTAACTTGTGACTTTTTGGGTTGTGAAGGCTGAGTGGAAATACTATTTACTGTGTTTCGTGGTGTTTATGTTTTTATTGGCTTTTCATCTTGTGCCATAGCTAATTAATTTGGATAAGTAATGACAGAGTGTTAATATGCTCAGTTGGTTACACTGATTGCTGAAGGTTGAGCAGATTCCTCTAAGAATCACTTTTCAAATTGTCTTTATAGAATTTTTTGCTTTTGCATTTAAAAATATCCAGTTCTGGTTTGTCCCCTGCATTTTTTTATGGTCTTATTTTAGCCACATATTTAAAATCCAGCTGCCACATCTGTACTTTGGAGCACAATACAGAATGAAAGGACACTGCCAGCGCTGTCACGAGGTAAAATTGGAAATGCCTCTTATTTACCCAGGGAACTAAAGGAGTTCAAAACCAAACCCCAGGGTGGTCGTGGCTGGGGTGTGGAGGGGAGATGCCTGGTCAGAGTGGCATTTGTGGACTCAATAATCAACACTATTGCTCCTGGGTGGTGTGTTGGGGCTGGATTATAAAGAGGGGCTTTGCCTTCACTCACAGCTCCCGTAGCAAAGTTGGCTGTCCCAATTCTGGCTTGTCTGTGTTCATTTGCACCAGGCCCTGATGCAGAGCCCATAAAACCCCCTCCAACTCGAGTGGATCCTGCTGGTTTGTGATTTAAATCCCAACGAGCGCAGGTGTCGTTTGTGCCGAGGGTTTCTCGCAGTGCCGCTCTCGGGCAGCGCTGTGCTCTTTCATTGCTGTACCAGGACACCTTGCAGGGCACAAACACACCTCCCATCGGGGTGACCCTGCTTCTTTGCTGAGACGATTAGCTACTGAATATAAAAAATATTTACCCCCATGGAAGGGGAGTTGTTTCCAAGGGGATTCAATGGAAATTCAGAAGCTCCACAGCTCTGGGAAGTGGACGCGACTTTCGTTTTCTCCTCTTGTTCACGTCTTTCTGAAAACCTGCTGCCCTTCCTGCTGGTCTGAGCAACAAGTTGCCTTTAAAGAACACTGATAATGATTATTATTTGCTCCCTGGAAATTCTTATTGGGATTTTTGGCTTGGTGGTTGGATTTTTTATTTGTTGTTTGGGGGCTGTTTTTTTGAGGAGGAGACGCCGCTCGGCATTGGGGGGTTAACATGGGCAGGTGTCGAGTTTGGAACTGTTCAAAACTTGAATTCTTTGCTTCCAGTTCCGTGTCTGTTTTATGTGAGGATGAAATCAGGAGCTGCTCTTTTCTGAGCTCTCATTTGCTTCATATCCATGGTATTTTCTGGGTTAAACCCGTGGGGAGTCATTGCTTGGGAGATAAAGTGTGACCTTCGGTGTTTCTGGTTCCTCACTCAGCCTTTTTAGGAAACCACAGTGAGAAAGTAGATTTATTGTGTCTCAAAACAGCTCAGTTTTTATGGGTGACCTCACAAGATCCTCTTCAAAAAGGCCTTGCTTTGGGCAAGGCTCGAGTTTGCTGTGGGGGATTATTTAAAATTGGGGTGGAAACGTTTCCTTTTGCTCAAAAACCCACTGAGCCTTTTCCCTTAAAGTTGAATGAAGAGTTTTGTGGAGTTCCAGGGGGAAGGCAGAGCACAGTGTGTGTCCAGTGCAGGCTAAAATGAGATGCCACCCATTCTGGTTCATTATCTGGAGCAGCTGGATTAATCTCATTAAATTAACCTGATGTAAACTTGTGGGGGCACCTTCTGCCAGGTTAATTTGGCCCTGAGTGTGTCCAGCATTCTCTCACTACAAAATCTTGGATTGTCATCCCCCAGTACACCCCAGTCAACATTACAGAGTGTTGGAAAGAGTTCTGCTCTTGTGCTGTGTGAGGTGGGTGCTCAGGAGACCTAAAATGTGTTCCTGTGGTGTCTCAGGAGCCCTTGGAGAACCTGTGTCCCAAAATGCTGAGGGAAGCAGGTCAAAATGAGTCCTGGGGTCTCCCCGAGGGAATCTGCTGTTTGGGATTTTTTGGTGTTTATTTATGCAGGTATATGAGGAAATAAAAAAAAAGATATTTTGGGAACTGCCTGCATTTATTTGGTTTGGCTTCTAAAGGTTTGTGTAATTCTATAGTGGAATAACAAAAAGTAAAGGCAAAATGAGAAAGGAAATCTCTCAGTCCTGAGAAATACAAAGTGCTGCTTCTGTAGGTGTTTGTGTTTCAGTGTTAGTGAAGCTATTAAGTATTTATAATAAATGTGAGAGTCCAGAGATGATATTATTGCAGAGAGGTTGCAGAGGGTGCCCTCACATTTATGCTGATGTCTTGGAGGGCTCCTTGAAAACCCACAAAAGTCAGGATTTGCTGCCAGGAAAAAGCCCTGTTTATTGGCCAAGGCAAATGGGACAAACCTATGGAGTGGAGGTGGATCCTTCTGTAACTCCATAAAATGGAACTCCAAATGTTTTCCAGGGTGGCCACCTTGGTTTTTGCATGTTTTGATAGTTCAGAAATGCCCAGAAGTGTCATAGGGGGGATAACAACGGGCTGGGTGATGATAAACAGGCACTTGGAGAAGTGTCTGCTAATTTTCTCCACTGGATTAAATCCAATATGAGAAGAGAAGCAAAGCCAGATGAGAGTCTGAAAACTGAGAGGGGAAATCTGCCTCTAAAGAGGCTTTAAACCCCTGGAATAATCAAGGCTGACTTTTGCTGTCTGTGCCTCAGTGCTCTGAAGAGAGAATGTGAGAGTGAGCCAAAGAAATCAGCGGAAGGCAAAGCCACAGAGAGGAGAACGAGGACGACACCTCCGTGTTGGGAGAGGTGGCTGTGCTTGGGCACCGCCAGGCTTTGGGATGGCACGGGATGCCCTGGCGGGGCAGGCATGAATGTGGGATTCCCCTGGGAGAAAGGACACCCACACCTCCCTTCCTGAAGCCTCTGGAGCACAGTTTGAGTCCCTCTGGAAGAGGTTTGACCGGTGGGGGTTTGTAAAAGGTGTCCTCGGTTTGGCCGCTGCTCGCGGGGACTGCGCAAGGCAGGTTAATGTTGTTGTTGTTGTTGTTATATTATTATTATTATTATTATTATTATTATTACTATTACTATTATTATTATTATTTTGGTGACTTTTATTCAAGAAAAGACAGCCTCAACCAGTAGAACCTTGTGACCAAGGGCAGAACCCCCCCTGGGGAAGGTGAGGAGGAGGAACAGAGGCTGCTCAGAGCCAGCACGTTGTGTGGAGCTCCCCGGGCTCAGGGACAGACAAATCCAAGCAGTAGCCAAGGAGACTTTCTGTTTTTTCCCTGTGTTTACCCGTGCTGAGCAGTCCTTTTATTCCCCACAACTCCCTGGATCCCAGCCTGGGCAGAGTGGGAGCGGATCCCTGAGCCCCCCTCCAGGAGGATTTCCTGCTGGAGGGGGTCGTGGAGCACCTTTGGGTGCTGGGGAGGGATCTCTGCCACTTCCCTGCTCCTGGGTCAGGCCTGTGGGAAGGAAGGTTTGCATGGATGGCAGAGCCAATCCTCTGGAACTCTGCTTCCCATCTGGAACTGATCTCTGGAGGCACTTGCTCAGTGCTCTCACTCAGCTGGTTTCTCAATCCTCCTTTCCTGGGGGAGAGGCTCTGCTTTGGTTGCTCAGATAATCTGAATTTCTTGATCCTGATGATCTCTTTGCCCTTGGTGCCTTGGGTGGCCAGAGGTGGTTGTGCAGCCCTGATTTGCATTTGCAGAGCCTGCACAAAATCTCATCCCCTCCAAACAGGAGTGGTCAGGAAAAAAAAGGATGTTTTGGTTTGGTGGTGGATTGAAACAAAACCAAATCATCACTTGCTCTTTACAAGGCCAGAGGGAAGGAAAAGGTTTCAGGCTTAACTGGGAAAGGGAAAAGGTTAAAATGTGTGTATGTGGAAAATCAGATGGGAGGAAATGCTCAGGCTGGAATTAAACACTGAAAAATCATCTCCTAAAGGCTGAAACAAAACTTTGCAGCCCTTTCCTTTTTGTGGGACATTTGGCAAAGCTTTGAAGTTACTTTCGGGATTGCTAAATTTCCTTTCCCTTTCCCTTTTTCCTTTTCTTTGGAAAGGAAGTTCCACCCCCCCATTTCCCGTGGGTTCTGTGTGAGAATTCTGGCTTGCAGAGCCCAGGACACGTTCACAGGAATCCCCTTTCCTAGGAAATAACAATTCCTTGGATAATTTATAGGGCCTGTTTCGTGGCCTCAGCTGAGCTTGTGTAAGTCAAGACAAAGCCTGGAACGTGGTGGGATGACAAGGACAAGCCAAAGGGAGCTGGGCAGTGGAATTCCAGTGTTATCCATCATTCCTTGAGCTCCCAGCACTCTGGGAGAATCCATCTGAAAGGCCCATGGAGTGACATTCCCAAAGCTGCATTTTAATGAAAATCCAAAAAATAGGGAGATGTGGTGTTTGCACTTGGCTCACACTGAATATTTTCCATTTTCCAGTATTTTCCCTTCTCCTCTCGTGCAATTCTGAGGCATTCTTGGCCAGAACTCGGCTCAGAGCACCAAGGCACCACTTTGGGCAGGTGTTTGGGAACTGGAGTAACTAAAGGGAAGGGTGAAAAAACCCCCATCCTTTCCCAAAAATATCCCCCCTCTCCCCAAATGTGGGTCTGTGCACCGACAGTCCCATCTCCCTGGGCTGCAGCAACACATCCAGAATATTCAAGCTCAGCCTAAAGCACAAAACCTGAGAGAACTCTGCCCTTAACACACACAACCTCTGCTTTTCTGGTTTTCTGCTTAAAAAATAATTGTTAATTGTTTTTTTCCTGAAAGGAGTCAAAGAGTTTTCCATAATCTCCCATGTAACAAAACTACAATTGCCCCTGGAGCTGTGATGACAGAATTTGTGAATTTATGGGGTTTTTATCAGAGCAACGACCCTTCAACAACCTTAAAATGTGTTTGGGTGTTCGAGTCTTACCTTGTGACTTCTTTGACAAGCCAGTGGGTTTTATTTGTGTTTTCTGACTCCAACAGAGCTCCTCATGCAGAGAATTGGATTTAATTTGTCCTGTATCTTGGATAATCTTCCTACTCTTTTTGTGGATTTTCTCCAAAATCAGGGAGTTTGCTGTGTAGTCACCAAGTCATTTTTAAACACCTGGCCACCGTTTGGCTTTGGATATTCTGATATTTGAGTAATATAATAATATAACAATATAATAGTAACAACAACAATACATTGAAATAATAGAATAATAATAGACTATTTTAATTACTATTTTTTAAAAGCTGAGCTTTCACCTTAGAGGGGTTGAATTTCACCTGAATTCAATTTTCAGAGACAGTTGATGCTGAAACAACAAGTCCCTGTGGCTTGGAGTGTGCAGGTCCCCGTTGCCACATCCTGGGTCCATCCACCAAAAGCCAGAAGACCCTTTGAGTGAGCACAGAGGGTTCAAGCCTGAATAAACCCACCTCCTCCTCCCTCAGGAGGCAGAGGATTGGGTGTGATGCTCCAGAAGAGTGTTCTGGGGCAGATGAACTCGTCACCTTCCCAGCTAAATTAGCAGTGGTGGGACTTCATTATGGCAAAGGTTTCCTGGCGAGTCGTGCCCAACAGGCACATCCCAAGGGAGGCCCGGGGCTCATTCCTGGGGCTCAAAGGGGAAAAGGATGGAAAATGGAAAATCCCCTGAAACAGCAACCAGCAGTCACTGGGTGTGGTGTCCACCCCAAACATCCAGGCTCCCCCTTTCCCAGAGGGAAAGGAAAAGGAGAAAAGGCAAAAAACAGCTGAGAGAGAATGGCAAAGCAAACTCAGAGGGGCTAAAATACTGAAATTTATTACTAACAAGATAAGAACAAAACTAAAAGTAATAAAACTAAAAAGTAAGAAATAACTCAGTCTTAAGCACACCTTTCTCCTCCCGCTCCTCCCTCTCTCCAGCAGTTCAGGGAGCAGGGAATGGGGGTTTGCAGTTGGTGGTTCTGCCATTGCTCTTGTCCTGGGGGTCACCCCAGGGGCTGCAGGGGGGGCACAGCTTTGAGTCCTTCCCCCTCTGCTCCCGTGGGGTCCCTCCTTCTCCTCCTCCTGCTCCCACCTTGGGCTCTGTGTTGTTCTCCCATGGCTGGAATTCCCAACTGCCCCACACTCCTCAATTCTTCCCTCTGTTCTCCCAGAGCTGGCACTGGGATTCTCAATGGTCTCCCCTCTGTCCCCCAGCAGGAGGTCCCTCCTGGCCCTGGCTGTCCTTGGCTCCACAGCACAGGGGGAGCTTCTGGCAGCTTCTCCCAGAAACCATCCTGGATGATCCCCACTTCTACTAAAATCCAGCCACAGAAACCTCTGAGACTGACACAATAAAATGATGCTGAGCCTGAAAAAAATGGGTGCTGGGTTTTGTTTGTTTTTGATGTTTTTATGGGGTTTTTTTGGCCAGAAAAACATCTGTGTGAGTTTGGGGCAGAGTTTTGTTCCAACCCTCACCTTGACAGCCTTGCCAAGAGCTGGTCCTGCCCCTGTGGTGGTGGAGCAGGGCAGGAGGTGGGAGCTGGAGGCTGCTGGGGCAGCACAGGATGGTCCCGGCTCTTTGTCCTCTTGGCGTCCCTGGGGCGGAGCCGCTTTAGGGGAAATTCTCCCCACCGAGGGACAGGAGGCTGTGCCAGAAGTTAAAAGGGTTGGTTGCACCTTGGTGCAATAAATTACAGAGCAGTCAGAAATGATAGGAAGGAGCTTGATGAAGTGGGTGAGGAACAATTGATGGATTATTTGAGTTAAACTGACTTAGAGCCCGGTCCAACTCCCACTGAAGTCAATTAAATCGCAGCTGGACCGGGGCCAAAATGAGTCAAATTCAATTATGCCTTAACTGTAAACATTTGAAAGCACATTCCTCTAAGGTAGTTCAGCACTTCAATTCCATCCAAACAACAGCATTTCTGAATTCCTCCCCTGCTTTTGTTGCATTCGTGCAGCCCTTTTGTCGGGGGGCTGAGAGCCCAGAGACCCCCGGGAGCGGTGCCTGAGCCCCCCGACACCTGCTGTGGGGCACAGGGAGGGATCCTGGGGGTGGGTTTGTGGGTTTGTGTCCTCCCAGACTCCCCGGGGGGGGTCATTGCATCAGAAGAGGCAGCAAAGATGACTGAGAGGGGATTGTAGAAATCCTGGTGCTGTTTCATCTAATTGTCAGGATTTAGGGAGCTTACTTGTGTAAGGCTCAGCTCAGAAATGACTGGAGCTCTCCCAGGGGTTGAGCTCAGGGCTGGAATGTTCCTGGGGATCCATCTGGGGCTCAGCTGCACAAAGTGCAGCATTCCAGAAGATCACTTAAAGGGAAAGAACCTGCACCAGAAAAAAGATGGAATTCTACATCATTCAATCCCTCGAGTTTGACCACATATGGTGGCGCTTTCTCAAAATTGGGCAGATTATCTTTTAAATTGTGACTCACAGGCCTCGTTTAAGAACATTGATGTGTTTTTTATTAAACTCAGGGCTGATCCTTTTTGTCCTGCCCTCGGGATTTCTCTCCCTGTGCCTTTTCCAGCAGGGAGAGTGGCAGGTCTGGGCTTTCCTGGTTTGTTTGTCTGATGGGATTGGCTGTTTGGGAGCTCCTCATCCCAAATTCCATCCCGTCAGACCCTTGGCACAGGGAGGGCTCTGTGGACAGCAGGGAATGGCCATTCCCTGGAGTCATCCCATCTCCAGGGGAACTAAATTCACCCCCCCAGACACAGAAACATCTCCCAGTCCCTGCCAGGAGGGCTGGGATGGGTCTGGTTTGGTTTTGGCCTTTGTGGACGTTGTGTTAAATGCTTATTTTTTTCCAAATAAATCTGAAGTGAAGTTTGGCTGCAGCTGAATTGTAGATGGGCTGCCCAGGGGGGAAATACACACCAAGTGGGTAGATATAAAGGCTGTGATGGAAGGCAGAGGATATAAATATTCCTCGCCCAGGATCTGGTTCTCCAACAGGAACAAGGCTGCTCCATGTGTGGAGAGTTCTATTTGTGTCCTTAAGAGAAATCTCAATTTCTCTTTTACAATTTAATTTTTTTTTTATCTTTACAATTAAATCTTTACAATTAAAGTCACCCAAAAGCCTAATTTAAGTGTCTCCCAGGTGACAGGCAAACAGTGCCTGCCATGGTGATTCAGAGGGGAAAGTGAGAAGGGCACTTTGTGTTCAGGTGGAAGGTGGTTTTAAAGGCTGGGGTCCTGGTTTTAGAGGCAGGAGCTCGGGCTGGGTCTGTGAGAGGTCTCTGAGGACCATGGAGGTGCTGGATGTTGGCAAAGCAGCCAGAGGGCACAAACTGGGACACGTGGAAAAGCTCACTGGGCTGTCCTAGGGCTGTACCTGGCTCAGGGGAGTGGGTTTCACCCTGCCAAACCCCACTCTGGCAATGTATTTTCTTCTCTTTTGTGCTGGTTTTGGCCCTTTTTTTCTGTAATCCTTTTTTTTCCTGTGCCTTTCCATTAACAGCAGGCTCAATTAACAGCTTCTCCTGCTCTGCTCTGAAGAGCTTTCAACTATGGAATAGCAATTTGTCCTCCGGAGAAGGGGAAAAGGGATCCCCCTCCAGCAGCTTTGCCCAGGAAAAGGGGACAGACCCATGACAAACACGGACACACGACTTCCAGGCCACATTCTCAGCTTAGGAACAAAAACTGCCTTTTTTCTACCCTGCCAGTGAAAAAAGACACCACCAGTGAGGCACTTTGAGAGCAGCAGGAGACTGTGCCTTTAATCTCTTTGAAAAAGCTGATTCCTGTGATCCATGCCTTATTTCTCCCTTCTTAATATGAAGTTACAAATTGTAAAAATGCATTAAAAGGGGTGGACAGCTATTTAGAAGCTGAGTTTTGCCCCCAGACACTGCCCAGCGTGAGGGGCTTGACTCAGTAATTCCCCAAAGAGTCCAAAATTGGTGTTTGCTTCCCAAAACCACACCCAGCCATAATGCTCTTACCTGCTGTGCTTCTCTCTGGGAATACACCTGCAAAATGAAAATAGCATTTTCCTATGGTAAGTTTTGGGATGGGAAGCCCTTTTGGCAGTGGAGGGTGCCCAGGCCACTTTCATTCATCACAGTGCCTTCAATGGGAGGAAAACTCTTCCTTTAGGGGGAATCCCTTGGGAAAAGTCCCAGCATTTCTTGGCAAACAGAGCTGCTGCTGAATTTCTGGGTGTCCCTGGAGGGGGTTTTTGGGGTGTCCTGTGCAGGGCTGGGAGCTGGACTCGATGATCCTTGTGGCTCCCTTTTGACACAGGATATTCTCTGATTTTACCTCCTTTGCCGCTGATTTCCTGGGACATATCCCACCTGAGATACTCACTGAGTGCTCCTTACACATGGAACTGCTGCTGCCACCCGTTGCTGCTTTGTTAATGAACTGGAAAATCCCCCCAGCATTTATGTGCTCATTCCTGGTGTGTCCCTTCAGTGGTGGACTCTTAATCTGTCTTCTCGAAGTGTTTATTCTCCCCAAAGCCAATCACGGGTCATTAACCTCCAGTAATTGACACCAACCCTGGAAATATTTGTCCAGTTTACAACCAACTTCATGTAAGTGTTTGACAAATCCCTGCCTCTGGTTAAACTGGGGCCAGTTTGCTCACTGGGATGAAATTCAAGTGCACACCTTGTCTGGTTTCTCTCCACAAGAATCCCCTCCATTCAGGGGTTACAGCTCTCAGTAAACACTGAGAATTTGGGGGTTTCGTGCTGCACACGATGTCCAAACACCCTCCACGTCCCCCCTGCCCCCACTTATTTACCCCTCGAGCTCAGCAGAAGGGTTTGGGTGTGCAGGAAAAGAAAAGGAATTGCATCAGACTGGAAATCTGGGGCAGTTCTGTGCTGAGCCCTCCCTCGGGTGAGAGTCCTCCCTGGAGCTGGGATTTTGAAGACCCATGGAATTGTTGAGGGCTTGGCAGGTGCTTTGGCCATCCCTGCTTTGTCCTCGACTTACTGTCTGACATGGAGCTCTTCTGGGCTCATTGAATTCCTGACACCTCCCATTTTTTGAGAGGAAAAGAGTGGTTTATCACACACATGGGTGAAAGCCCTCTGCTAGGAAATGCAAGAAATCAGCTGGCCAGTGGGGCCTGGGGGTGTCTCACGTGGGGATTAATGAAACCCAAATGAAATCCCGAGTTCATTCCCAGCACAGTCTGTGGAAGGGAAAAGGCTTCCCCCCAACCCCTGTTGAACCCAAGCTGTGTTGGTAACTCTGGAGGGCTTCCAGCTCATCCCTTCCTGATTTTGATCCATCCTTTGACCCTTCCCTGCATTTTCTGCCCCTTCCCTGTAGGGTTTGGGTTCTCTATTTGCCCCTTCCCTGCCTTTCTCCCCTCAAGCTCTTCCTCCCTCAGCACAAACCCCCAACCCCCGTTAAACCCAAGTTGTCTTGATTACTCTGGAGGGCTTCCTCCCCAGTTTTGATCCATCCTTTGACCCTTCCCTGCATTTTCTGCCCATTCTCTGTAAGGTTTTGGTTCTCTTTTTGCCCTTTCCCTGCCTTCCTCCCCTCGAGTTCTTCCTCCCTCAGCGCAACCCCCCAACCCCTGTTAAACCCAAGCTGTGTTGATTACTCTGGAGGGCTTCCAACTCATCCCTCCCCAGTTTTCATCCATCCTTTGACCCTTCCCTGCCTTTTCTGCCCCTTCCCTGTAGGGTTTGGATTCTCTTTTTTCCCCTTCCCTGCCTTCCTCCCCTCGAGCTCTTCCTCCCTCAGTGCAAACCCCCAACCCCTGTTAAACCCAAGTTGTCTTGATTACTCTGGAGGGCTTCCTCCCCAGTTTTCATCAATCTTTTTACTCTTCCCTGCATCTTTTGCCCGTTCCCTGTAGGGTTTGGGTTCTCTTTTTGCCCTTTCCCTGCCTTCCTCCCCTCGAGCTCTTCCTCCCTCAGCACAAACCCAGCAGGTCTGAGCTGCAGCCGAACTTTCGAACCCGTGACGTCAGGTGGGTTTGGAATTAGGCAGAACCAGTTTGCCCATCCCTTGCTGGGAAAGGGTTAATCCCCTCAGCCCCGCAGAGCCAGGGCAGGGGATTGTGAAAGGAGCCCCTGGTTTATAGGACTCTTGGTTGCCAATGCCTGAGTGCCCCTACTAGGTGGGTTGGGCAGTGATTGATGAGCGTGTCCTACAGGCGGAGAGGGAGGATGGGCCTCCTTTGGGGAGCCCTCTCCTCTCGTTCAGGCTCCTCACCCGAGCAGAGCTGGAAAGGAGACGGGAATGCCTCGCTGGGAGTGTGTTTTATTCCCTGCAATCCAATGAAAGGTGGCCCGAGGAGAGGAGAAAACAATTAACACGGTGCCTTTTGGCCGTGACAACTCACAGAGCTGTTTTCCAATGTGGGGTTTTTCTCTTCCTGTTGCTTCTTGTTTTGTTCCCTCTGAACTGGGAACGAGTAGGAATGTGTTGACATTCTGACACATTATCAATTTTGAAGGGGCAAACTCTTCAAACGCCTCAAATGCCGTTGATCTTTGTTTTCTTCTTATATTTTTTAATAGAGGACTAAAATAATTTGAAACCTTGAGGTGTTTTGAGCCAATTCTTGTACCAGGTTGTCAGTCTGTGCTCTTGCTTTTCCCCTCACTGTGTCATTTTGCACGTGCAGAGGAGGTGGTGGTGGAGTTTTTGTGGTGGTTGGAATATAGAGAAATTGTCTTTTGGTAAACCAACTCTATATTTATATTTATATTTATATTTATATTTATATTTATATTATTTCTATTTCTGTTTATATCTGTGTGCACTCAACATTGTGCCGATCTAAACATCAGGGGGTTGATTTCTGTAAAATGGCTTCAAGAAAAAAGGAAAGTGCTTTTTAATTAATTGGTGAAAATCTGTTTCAAGCAAATCTTTCTTCAGCTCTACACAAAGTGAAGGTCCTTGGATGAGGCAGATGTGCTGGGACGGGGGCAGAGTCAGCTGTGGCATCACGACTTCAGGAGAGAGCAAAACATCAGCAGGATGTTGAAAATAATATTAAAATTGGGTGGTTTTTTTCTATGTGCTTCACCAAACCTGAATTAAAGAATTTAAAACCATCCCACCATTGCTGAGCAGAGCGAAGCAATTCAGGGAGGTGGGGCAGGAGTGTTGGATGGTTTTCATCACAGAGCAGTAAATGCCAATAATTGCCGGGATTCTCTGGGCACCCCAAGAGTGGCATGGGTGGGATACACTCCCTAGTGCAAAGCTTCATCAAAATCCTGGGAATGCCCAAATTCTGCCTCCTAAAATACCAGATACAAGACGAGTTTCATCCCAGCAGTGCCCCATAAGCCTCTGGTGATGGTGAGATTTGGGGGAACACAAAAAAGAACTCCCTGCCCAGTTATTCAGGGCAGCATCGTGTTCCAATTGGGAGGCACAGCTGCTCTCGGGCAGGGAGAACTTTCCAAAAATTTCCAAAAATTGAGTGGAAAAAGAGGCATTTCGGTGGGAAAAACCACGTGCCTGGCACTGGAGGGGTTCCCGTGGAAACACCGAGGGTTGCTCAAGAACAGCACCAGGGCATTGCTTCCAAATTAGCATATATATTAACGGCACATTAAGGAATTTCGCAATCCCGGCACACACAGGGGAGTTCTCAGGGCGGGCAGAGTCTTCTGCAGCCCTTCCCAGCCCATGCCAAGAGCTCTGAGGGGTTCCAAGGTGTCACATCCCTCTTGTTGCACGTGAGGAGAACAGGAACCTGGCGGGATTCGGGGATTTGGCTGAGGTGGGAGGTCAAGGCAGTGGCAGGTTGGACAACACGGTGCCCAGTGTTACCTTTCCCCAAAAGTTCCACCAAATGAACAGAACTTGGATCCTTTGGTGCTTTACGGGACAGGGCAAAGCTGGTGGGAATGTGACAATGTCCCCACGAGGCTGGAGCTGTTGGTGGTGCCCGTGGGAGCTGCAGAGCCACCCACGGGCACAGGGAAGAAAGGGCTGCCTTGTTTCTTGCCTGGTGACTCCTGTGATTGGCATTTGGACGAGGCTGTGGAGGCCCAACACACCCCTGGAACATGGTGGTGCCACATTCCACAGTGACAGGGCTGCGGAGACCCGGAGGGGAAGGGATGTGCTGATGGGTGAGAGCCAAAACTTGGGCTCCAGACCCTCCACATCTTCCACGAGGGAGGGTTTCCCACCTGGATCCCGAGGTCAGCACGTTCTCTGGGATGTGTTTGTAGTTCTGCTTTGGAGATGGTGGGAGCTCTTGTGCTTCTGGCGTTTCTGCCCGTAAAGGCAGAAGCTGGTGGAATTTGGGCACTGTTGAAACCCAATTCCATCCCTTCTCATTAATTAGGGCCTGTCTCCACCCAAAGTCTGATCTCTATTTGTCTGGAGATGTGAAAACAGTGTCTCCTTGGCTGACTTCCTATCAGAATGGAAAAAAACCCCGCAGACTGATTTTGGACACGAGGGAGAGCTTGTATTTGGAGATCAGAGAATCATGGAATGCCAGAATGGTTTGGGTGGGAAAGAACCTTAAAGTTCATGGAGTCCCACCCCCTGCCATGGGCAGGGACACCTTCCACCAGCCCAGGGTGCTCCAAACCCCATCCAGCCTGGCCTTGGACACTCCCAGGGATGGGGCAGCCACAGCTGCTCTGGGCAAGAGGAGTTCAGGGCACCCAGAGCTCCCCACGTGGAATTTCTGGCTCTTCCTTCCACCAGAGCCCTGGGAACTGGGAAAACCTTTTCTGACACTTTTCATCCTCCCAAGCCCTTTTGCCACTCTCAGATGGACATTTTCCTCATGGAACTGCTGGTTCTGGGCGTGTCCGCTCAGACACTGCCCATCCAAGGGACATTTCTCAGCTTGCTTTTTGAGATTGGCTGAATTTCAGTGAAGAGTGAAACCTGCTTTGTGTTCCAGCTGATGCTGGAGTATCAGTTTGCCTGGAGATGGGGGTGTAACCCCTGGGAGAATCCACCTCCCCATGTCCATGTGGAACAGGCAGAGGTGGAGGTGAGGCCACCACTGAGGGTTCTTGCAGCATCTCCAGCTCATGACTGTCTTTATAGGATATAAATAGACCTGAAGTCAAGGAAGCTGCTTTGGGAATGAAGTTGCCAGCACTGCTTTTTATGTTGCAGAATTTCTGGTAGTGAGAAGTTTCTACCAACTGGAAATTCATCTGGAATTTTTGCCTCTATCCATCCAAAAAAGTGGAAGCTTCACTGTCCTTTTCAGGTTGAATCTATGGGCTGACAGGGCTGTGCTGTTACTTGATGTGAAGGGAATAAAAATAGCCCTGCCCTGTGCTGGTGGAAGCTGTGGGATGGTCTTTGGCAGCTTAGTCAACCAAAGAGATCAAGTTTGGAGGAAATCCTACTCCAAGGAGCTCTAGTTTCTGATAATGGGGCTTCAGCTTCCCGGGACAACTCCGGGATGTGAGTTCTGCTCAGCTTTGTTCCCTGTGTGTGTCTCTCCTCCCTACCCAGCCACAAGAGCTGGGTTAAGATCCCTGATGTCATTGGCAGCCACCAAGGCCAGGCAGGCTGTGAACAAAACCTGCTCGTGTATCATTGGCATCCCTCTAAACTGCATTGTTTGTGCAGCTGCTCAGCCAAATCGTCCACAGGGGTTATTTTTGTCCACAGAGGAAACAGAGAGGAGTTTTCTCTCTGCTAGGGCAGATGCAAGATCAAAGAATCATCTCTGCAGCTCAGAGAGGCCAATCCCTCTGCTAAATGTGTCCTGATGGGGGCAAGGTTATTAATAAAGCACCTCTTGAGATGATAAGCCACAGTTACAAGAGGCCAAGACGTGACAGGTCCCTTTCAGGTTAACACTGCTCCTTGCTGAAATCCCCCTTTCCTTTCAGCCAGGAGGAAAAGAGAAGGATGTCTGTGTGTATTAAACACTGATCTACTCTCCTCCCAAGGAGAAAAAAAGCATTTTCCAAGAGATCCATCGGGCAAAATTGGCACAGTGTGGTGCTGAGCAACAACTGCTCTCTCTTCCTTCCCGCGTGTCACTCAGCAGGCTCGGAGCAGGAAGGGGGGCTGAGATTTATGGCCAGTTTTCTGCTGGAGCTCACACAAGGGTGGGCTTGAGGAACCTGAAGGGTGCTTTGTGTGCAGGGCCAGTCAGCTGGGCCAGGCTGCTGTTTGCTTGTGGATGTTGGGATAATAATTAACAGAGCAGGAAGCAAGGGCCTGATTGATTGATGCACTTGGGACATTGTGCCTTTGAACTTGGGAGAGAAACTGTGAAATCCTGAGGGGAGGCAGATTTATTTATTGGATGTGTGAGGATGGGAGAGCAGCCACGTGTGAGCCCAAAGTGCACACAGACTCAGGGCTTGGGCAGTGGCCAGGGAGGGATGCTCAGGGAGCCCTGCAAAGCACAGAACGTGACTCACCCTTCCACCAAACCCCACCAAACCCCACCCTCTCCATGGAGCTGTTTCTCCATCCGAGTCCAAGCCTTGCTCCTTAACTAAATTTCTTTTCCCCCGTCTTTTCTGTTTTCCTTCCATGGCCACATGCAGGTGGAACCCTGGCTCCACTGAAGCTCGTGGGCATTTTGCCATGGTCACCAGTTGGGGCTGGATTCCTCCCCAGGGAGAAGAAAGCTTTTGTCCCCAAGCAGACTTTCTGCTGCGTTGCTGAGCCGTGTTTTGTCTTTGCAGGACTCGTGGTCCTTGTCTGCCTGACAGGGCTCATGGCAGGGAAAATGGGACGTGGTGAGAACTTCACCTGCAGCCTCTGGTTGAGGAGCAATTAAACCTTCCTCCAAGGAACCTCTCTGATGCTATTTTTGATGCTTTTGCTATTAAGTCACTGCTGCTTAACCAGTGACCCCATCTGGACAGAGGGCTGGATTTGGCCTCCTCAGTTGCTCCCCTGATGTCTGGCCATGTCTGTCATCAGGAGAGACAGAAACTTGCTGCAACTTCAGCTGGGAGTTGTGTCACCCAGCACCGTGCTCCTCCTCCAGCCCAGCCCAGGCTCCCTGAACCCCCATCCCGTGGAGCTGCTCCCTCCTTGGGCTGCTCCACTTGGTCAATCCAGCTCCAGGGGCTGAGGAGCTCTGGAGCTGAGCCTTGCCCTCACTACCAGAGGACACTCTTGGCTGAAGGGTTCAGCATGACTCAATTCAAAGGGTGTCCAAGGAGCCCAAGTGTCCCTTGGTGCTGTCCCAGAACTGCCCTGCCCTGTCCCAGTGCTGGCACTCGTGGACTGGTGCTGGTGTTTGTTGTCCTGGGACTGGTGTGACCTGGTCTTGGAACTCCCTTGGGGGTCTGGAACTGAGATTCCCTTCCAAACCCACCATCCCTTGGGAGCTGTTTCTGGCTCTGATGGCCTTGGACCCATTTGTCCCAACAGGAGATATTAGAACAGATCTGCTCGTGTTCAGTGCACCTGCTCTCCCACCGAGGAGGATTTAAAGGAACCATCAGCTGAAGATGAGGAATCCCAGACAAGATTCCCTTTTGTGGGGCTCAGCCCAGGAGCAGGACCTGTCTGAGCCACGCTCAGTTTGGCTGGAGGGTGTGGATTTGAGTCAAGGGGGGGTTCCCACCCTAAAGGCAGGTTGTCATTTGAGTTCATGAAGCAGAATAATTCAGAATAAAGGAGTGCTGTGTGCTCTGCTTCATTCTCCACTGATGAAGCCTCATTTGCTGCAAAGGATTTCTTGAGTGCTGGCCAAATAGATTCTTTAAATGCTTCTTTAAAACAAAATAAATCTGCTTTATATATAAATTTTCCTCTCCACTGAGGACTTGACAAGGTGCTGGCACACTCCCCTGCTTGACAGCCATCCTGGAAGAAAGGCTGCTGTGTGCAAGGAGAGAAGCCCATGGCATCCAGGTGGTGCTGGCTGTGCCCTTCCAGAAACTGGGAAGAAACAGCTTTGCTGGGATACCACGGCACAGTGACAGCCCCAGGACAGCAGCACAGCCAGGTCTTCCCACTGTGGGCTGCATTCCCACCCCCAGCCTGGCAGAATGGCCAGCACCAGCCCTGCCAGGAGAGCCTGGTGCCATCCCTCCTGGCATTCCTGGACACACTGATGCTGGAGGTGAGCTCTGGGTTGTGGGTTCCAGGTAGGGAATTGCCCCACAGCCAGGCAGGGTGTTCCACCCCTGGCCCTGGGTCTTGTTCAGGGAGGGCTCCTCGCTTGTTCAAGGCCAATTACTGGGTGTAAAAAGCCCCAGTATGGATAGCAAATGTCATTATTAAGTGAGGATAATTGTCTCCCTGGCTGGTTTTTGTGGAGGCCTGAGGCACCCACGCCTCTCATCCTGCAAACTTATTAATTACTGTTATTGTGTGGAAGTTCTACAGAAAGGTGGTGTTGATAAACAGCTGATGGGCACAGGCTTGGAAAGGAAAACCCACAACTCTCCCAGCTCCAAAGTTCTCTTGTGGCTTTGAAAGTGGGCTGAGCTCAGTCCCAGCTCCCCGTGGCCCAGAGCCTGGGGAAGGGCTATGCCCAGGTCCCAGCACCAGAATTGACCATGACAGGTCCTAAGTGACCCTTTACAGGCAGCAGTGCTTCTGTTCGCAACCCACCAGCTGAAAACACACTCCCTCAAGAAACCAAGCGAGACTGATCTCCGAGGGGAGGCAAAACAGCACTCCTGGATGAGCCCCAATTTCCCCCCACCTGAGGAGCTGATGGCAAAGATCACCTTCTGACCAGATGCCACTTTTCCCTGCCACTCACACGTGGTGTAGAACCTGAAGACCTGGCCTTCAGTCAGAGGACCTCAAGAAAGGGGCATTTTAGCTCAAATTAGCTGCACTAATTTTCTTTTCCCCCGTCTTTTCTGTTTTCCTTCCATGGCCACATGCAGGTGGAACCCTGGCTCCTCTGAAGCTCATGGGCATTTTGCCATGGCCACCAGTTGGGGCTGGATTCCTCCCCAGGGAGAAGAAGGCTTTTGTCCCCAAGCAGACTTTCTGCTGCGTTGCTGAGCCGTGTTTTGTCTTTGCAGGACTCGTGGTCCTTGTCTGCCTGACAGGGCTCATGGCAGGGAAAATGGGACGTGGTGAGAACTTCACCTGCAGCCTCTGGTTGAGGAGCAATTAAACCTTCCTCCAAGGAACCTCTCTGATGCTATTTTGGAGCACCAGCAGTGTCTGTTCATGCTCCAGCTCTGCACTGGAGATTTCAGGGTTGAGTGCTCTGCTTTCCTGTGACACGATTCCCATGGAAATCTGGTCTCTGTGCATTTGGGCTGAGTCCTGAGACTATTTTTGGAGGCTTTCAGAAGGTCCCAGAAAGGTCCTTCACCTCTGCTCTAGTGCAGAGACTTTGGCTCCAGCTTAGCTACCCCTGGTTGCCCCATGTAACCAAAGAAAAAGACAACAAGTAGAAAAACAAACCCAAGGCAATTCTCCTCTCCCAAAACAGGGTTAACTCTCAGAGACGGAGAAGAAGATGGCAACAAAGAGCATTTGTAAGCACTCCCAGTTCCAGGTTTCCTATTTAATATGTAATTATGACTGAAAATTCCTATTATGGGGGTGAGAAATAGCACCTGCAAAAGCTCTGAGGGTCTCCTGCAGGTTTTCCAGCTATTCCAATATTCAAAGAGGTGTCAGAGGTATAAAAGAGTATCTGAGGGTTGTCTTACAGTAAGACTGGAAAGATTGAGAAGCAATGAGTGAACTGATGGACACAAAGGGTTCCTGATGAGTTACCTGCCAGCACCTCCCTGGCCTTTGCCTGAAGTCCATAGTTAGGTCTCACCTCCGGGTTGGAGGCTCAGTTGCCTTGTGGGGACAACTTTGGGAAGACTTTATGGCTGTGCCTTTACTTCCAGCCCATCCCAAGAGGACACGAGGAGCTGTGGAAGCCCACCTGTGTTCCCAGGGCAAGCACGTGGCTGGGCACTGTGGAGCTGCCAGCACAGTGCCCCCAGTGCCCACCTGTGCCCAGCCACCCCCTGGCACAGCTCTGCTGCTCCCCACCCTGGGGATGGCCGAGGATCTGCGTTCCCACCACGCTGCAGAGCATGAACATCACCCCACCCACCTGGAAACTTGGGCATCCTGGAAAGGACTGGACTTTGGGCTGTTCCCAAGGCACAGCTGGTTATTCCCTTCCTGGTATGGGCACAGCCCTCTGCTCTTCTTCCTATCCCTTCTGCCCCCCTGCCCTTAGCAGGGGGCTTGGTGAGGGCCAGCACTGCTCTTGGCAAGAACCTGATGCCACCTCATTGTCATCCTTAACAGGGAGGAGACACCCCTGGTCTGGGGGCTGCTCAGTGTCTGAGCCTGGTCTGGAGGGAGCAGAGGAGGTTTAAATCCTCTGTCATCAGATGGGGTGAGGTCAAACCTGAGCACAGAATGGCTTTGCTGCCCTCGGTGGGGGTTCTGGTGGGCGAGAGGCGCTGCAGGTCCACGTGGTGCCTGCTGGCTGAGGAAGCTCAGGAGTCCTCTTATACCTCTGGTCAGCCTTTGGCAGCTCTGGAACCACCAGCCGAGGCCAAGGAGCCCACTGCAACCTGGGGGACACGGTGGGCATCTGCCCCTTGTCCTCGACCACCCGGCTCCTGGATTGTCCCAGATGCCCTGACCCAGCCATGGGAATGGCATGGCTGGCAAATCCAAGCTCTTGGGGATCTGTGGTGGGAAAGGGAGATGGGAGACACTCCCCACTAAACAAACAGTGGGTGGTTCAGCTCATTCTCACCATTTCCTTGAGCATTTTGCTTTCTTTGCCTCGCTCAGGGCTTGCTCCTCCCTGGCAGGAGCTGTTGCTCCTTCAGCAAAATGCACCTCTTTGCTAAATGAACTCGACTCCCTCTCGGTTCCCTTTTGTTTTGACACTCAGGAGATGATGGATTTATAGACCTTCCTGAGTCGTAAGTTCATTCTCTTTTATTATTTACCTTTCAGGGCAGCCTGTTCTGCCTGAGGTTTCATTCTGCCTCCGAGCAGGGCTGACCTGCCAAGAGGAGCTGATCCATAAATCTTACCTTCCTTTTGCTTTCCTTCTTTCCCAAACAGCATTAGCTGAGTTTGCCTGCGAGGAAAACTGTTCTGCCACGGCCAGCAGGCAAACAGTGCAACTAATTAGTGCTTTCCCTTTTGCCTTCCCTTCAGTCTGTGTCTGCTGGGGTTGAAATTCAGCCAGGGAGGAGGGAGGGAAAAAGAAAGGGGGAAGAATCGTTGGAAGCATTTCTTTTGAATTCAGACTTTTGCAGGGTGATTTGGTGTGGTGGTGGTGACACACACACTGTGTCACATCTAGTGGTCAGGAGAAGTTTGAAGAGAGCAGGTGAGTAGAGATGGCTTCAGGATGGTCACCTGGGTCTAACACCTTCTTGGTGTTGCTGCTGAAAAGCAAAACCAGCGAGGAAAAAAAGTCATCTTTGGACACATTAAATCATAATAGAATTATAGGACAAATATTTTATTTATAATTAGGAAACAGGAGTCCGGGGCTCTCCTAGACCTGCGTGCTTTCAGTGAGTCTATACATTTCGGGGTGCTTGGTGGGTGCTTGGAGCAGATCTGTTATTCACTGTGCAGTGGCTGCCAACACAGATACATTTAAATAGAAAAGCAAAACGTTTCAGATCATAGAAAGCACTCTGCAGATCCAATGTCCTTTCTATTCTTAGCTCTTGGTTGCTTTTAGCAGCAGAGTGGCCAGATGTTAACTCGATGGAATGGACACGAACCTTCTTGCTGCTGGAAACTGAGATTATTCAGCTCCTTAAAGAGGAACTGCAGGAAAAATTCTGCTGTGGAGGCAGCACTCCCTGAACTGGGAGTGGATGGTGGATTGCACTAATATTCCCCAAGTATTTAGCAGCAAAGTGAGCCCAAGGCTACCCCAAGACTATCCCAGTAGATAAAATCAGGACTTTTCTCTATGAAGCCACTGGCCCTTTGAAGATCCTCAGTCCAGAACCACTGGTGACTTTGCTGTTGCACCGGGGGGCTCCTGATTGAACAATAAACCAAACGGAGCATGTTTGTAGGGCAGCAAATCCCTCATTTTCTGGCTTTTGTGGGAAGCTTTTTGTCTTTCATGTGCAAGAGACCAGTGGGTCAGGACTGGGAAAGGTGCTCAGACAGCACTGGAGGTGAGTGCACATTGAGGCAACAGCAGCTGGACCTGCTGGGAAGGGCAGGCATGGAGAGCAAGGAGCTCTCCACTTCCATTCTTCCCATCCTGGGAGACAGAGCGTGTCCCAGCAGTGCTGAGCAGGCACGAGCTCCTTGCCAGCCTTTAATTTGTTGAAGATTAGGAAATGACTCCGTTCTCACAATGTGGTGTCAGGCTGGAAATGCCTTTGAACTCTGGGGGATGGGAAATTTAGATGAAGCCTCAGATTTCCTTGGGTTTGGAAGCCAAGGCTGTATCAGGGTGAGAGCTGTATGGATGGTTTAGGGGCAGTCATGGGCACAGAGACAATGGGCTGGCCCAACTTCAGCTCCCTCTGAACCTTGGGATAAGGAGATCCAGAGCAGGACACTGGACCTGGCCTGTTTCCTTTGGGATTTAAAGCAGAGGTCAGCTAGTTCTGGTTTGCTCTGCCTGCCAAAGCATTGCTCCCTGTCTGACCCAGAACTTCCCCCCACCAGGAAACATCTGCAGCATTGAGTCCCCCATCCTTCTGTAGGTGTCCTCCTTGCTCCACGTCCCAGCCACGCTGTGCCCTCCTCGGGCTGAGGGCAGAAAGCTGAACCTCCAGCAGGTGACCTCATTATTGACGCGGGTTTCCAAGAGCACTGGCACAACTGTTGGTGTCAAACTCCAAGCAGAGGCTTCTCCTGCGAGCTCAGATGATAAACAAACACACACTTGGTGTCAGGAGGCTCCCAGAGCTGGTCCCCACCTGGAGCTCGGAGCAGCCCTGCACTTCCAAACCACGACGTGTGCACGAGTCGCGGGAGGGCCGTAAATAAATCCGTGGCCTGACGTGGGCACCAAAAATAAGCCTGTGCTGAGCCTTCCTGAGCGCCTGGCCAGGGCACAGCTGCTGCCTGCTCAGCCTTTTGGGAGCTGGAGCCCCTCGTTCAGGTGCTCAACACTTGGAAACGTGGGCTTGAACAAGCCCAGTGTCCTCTGCTCATCTGATGACAGGCTGTGGCTGTGTGTGCTGGTTTAAACAGGCAGGAGAAATGAATCCAACTGGGAATGGGATTGCAAGGCAGAAGAACAATTTGATAAAAGATCACAAAATACACTGAGACAGAAGAGAAATCTGTTTGATCCCTCAAAAGCAGCTGTGCAGCCCAGCCCAGGGGGGCACGAGCAGGATGGAGCTCACCAACCCCTGTGCTGAGCACCACGTGGGCCCTGAGGGCAGAGTAAAGAGAGAGAAGGGACCTGCTGGGGAGGATGATGGTCAGTGTGGTCCAGAGGGGCAGTGCAGTCCTGGGGAGGCTCTGCTCCTCCTCTGGATCCCACCAGAGATCCCAGTCCCCAAACCCCAACTTCTCTCTGCCTGGGCTCAGCTGGGAACGCCCAGTCCCTCCCCCAGGGTGGGGAGTTTCCCAGTGGGGGATTTACTCTGGGAGGTCAATCCTGGCATATTTTTGGCATCCCTGCTGGCCCCTGAGCAGACATGACCCCTCAGGTGGGTGTGGAGACAGGAAACCTTCCTTTTCCCCCAGGAGTTCCCAAACCCCCCCGTGCCCTGAGGGGTGGGGTGTGCCCTGGGCAGCTGCTGCCAATGGGCCATGGTGGGAAGGTCATGAGAAATGGCACAGAGGGTTTAGAACACACACCCAACAGTGACAGACTGACCATGGCTACCAGAACCAGGACACGGTGCCCTGCAGGAACAGTCCAGCCCCTGCTGCTGATCTGGGAAGGAGCAAAGAGTGTCTTCTTCTTCATCTTGATCCTGCTGATTATTAGAAAAATAACCTGAAGAGGTTTTTCTCTTTGATGAAGGCAGATCCTGAGCCTTCATCAAAGAGAAGGCCATTGGAACTGTCCTCCAACTATCCAAGGCCATAGGAGATAGGCCATTGGAACCATCCTCCCTTCACTCCAAGCTGCAAGGAAAGCAAAGATCCCTGATTGCTCTGATATCAAATAGCTTTTGCTGACCTCCTTTGGAGAGAGATCCTTGTAAAAATCCTTCTGTCCAGTGCTTTCAGTCACTTGGAACCCTGCAGGGGTTTCTGAGCTCTGGTGATTTATTACCCCTTAGCAATCCTGGAGAGCCCTGCTGGGAACACAAGGGAGTACGAGGGTAAAAATGTCCATTAACCAGTGCCAGAAGCCACCCGTGAGCAAGGGCAGGAGTGGGTTTCAGGCTGTGGGAGAAGGTTTGGAGGATGAAGGAGCTGTAGAGGAGCAGGAGCTGTGATGGGCAGGTTGAACCAGGAGCCCACAGCAGCAGCACAGGGGGATGCAGCAAGGCTGGATCCACTCCTTTATGGGGCACGTTTATGGAGCAAGGCAGGGCATCATTTGTCAGTCTCCTTATTCAGAGCAGGGTGGAACTGAGGTTTGTGAAGCCTCTTCTCTTAGGGCTTCAGTGAAGAAGAGCAGTAGCTGATCCCAGGTGAAGACCTGGCTGGCCCAGGAACATCTCTCGTGGGGGAGGGTGGCTCCAGGGCTCCTGCAGAGGACCCTGGCAATGAGGGGCCCTTTGAGAAGAGAAGAGGGGCTGGTTCTTCTTGGAATATTTGGCTGAAGGAGAGGAGATGGTCTGTTCCATGGCGGGGTTGGTGTGTTTTTGTTATCCCCTGGTGAGGAGGACACAGGCTATGGGAGCAGCACCTGCTTTCCCTTCTGTGCAGCTGGCTGGTGCCAGAGGGTGCAGAACTAACAGAGAGCACAGCATTGGTAGTGCAAAGCAAAGGGCAGCGAGCTCTGTCCTAATTTATGGTCTTTGAACAGCCACAGAGGTTGTAAACTGAGGCAGAGTTCCTGCCAGGTTACCCAGAGAGGCTGTAGAACAGCACAAATCCACAGAGAGAAAAGGTGGGTGAAGCTCTGCACAAGCTAAAGGTTGCCTGGGCCGTTCTGGTCTCACCTCTCGAGCACTTCCTCGGGGGTTTCAGTGGAAGACTTTCCATTTAATGGAAATATTTTAATTTTCAGCACTGGAGAGATGTGGAGGAGAAAGCAAGACCTGAGTCCCAGTCTGCCTAAGCCCAGTCTGGAGTCACAGTGGTGCCTACACCCCAGTCTACTGGGATTCCCAGTGTTTGGGCAATACTGGCCCAAATTTCCTTTGGGAGTGGCTGAATTTTGCACAACTTGCTGTGGTCCTTTGATGTTCCCTGAGCAGCACAGCTTTCCTGGGACCTGGAGTCTGGGATCACAGTCCTTCTCTTGGGGAGGAGGGTCAGGAATACGGGTCACCGGCAGGCCAGGCTGGCAGCTCCTCTCCTCCACAGCGAGGAGTAACTCACCCCACCAGACTCCCTGAGTTCTGCAGATCATGATTGTCCTTGGTGGTGACTCATGGGGAGGGTTTCACAACCAGCCCCGCTGGTGTCATCCCTTCCTTTCCACAGCACCATTTATCTAAAGATCTCCGAATGCTTTATGCACATTCAACTTGAAGCCACGTTTTACCACCAGTGAAGGAGGTGAGGAGGATCTTTTCCATCTGCCAAGTGACAGTGACTTGCCCAAGACTCTGCAGGTTGGTTGCCAGGCTGTGGATGGGACAGTGAGTGTACCTTTCCCATACGTGGCCCTGTTTCCCTGCCCGGACTTTGAAGGAACATTTGATTTCCTGGGGCTAAGGCTGAGCAGGAATCTGCTACAGTTGTAAATCAGGAGGCCTGGAGTGAATCAGAACTTCCTCTAGCGCTTGGGAATGTTTGGATTTGTCATCCCAGAACGGCCCTGACCTGAAAGGATTGGAGCAGAACTGGTTTGAGATCAACCTCTTGGTGTAAGGTGTGGAGTTAAGAGCTGGTGAAGAACTTCTGGGGTATATTCATCTGCTCAGTGGGGTCAGTGTGGACAGTGGAGGATGAAGGTGTCATCCATGTGATGCAATGTGATGCTCCATTGTCTCTTGGCTGGAAGGGGAGGTGAGGTCACTGCCTCAAGTGAGCCCTGTCCAGTTGTCCACAGGGGAGCAAAGCTGGGGAGGGAATGGGGACAGGTTCCAACACTTGCTTGGAGTTTGATCTCTTGTGGTAGTTGGAGATGACTTCAATGGTCATCAATGGTGTGTGTGATAACAGCTCCTGAAAAGGGAAACTCCAGCCAGGGCAAAGGCAGCCCTTCCTTTCCCTGCACCAGGGCAATGCACAGCAAGACCCTCAGCCCAAGGAAAACTGTGCAGTTTGGGAGAAGGGACCTCTGGAGACCACCCAATCCAACCCCCCTGCCAAGGCAGGGTGACCAAGATCAGGTGACACAGCAACTCCTCCACCTGGGAAGGAACAGGTCCAGAGAGGGGAACAGACCTGCTGGTGGGCATTTGGGGCTGGTCCTGCTCAGGGTACGGGCTGGACCTGCTGGCCCTGGTGGGTCCCTTCCAACCTCTCACACCCTGTGATCCAACCACCAGGAGAGCAATTCCCACCTCCCTGCTGTCCCCAGGTGCTCCCACCACACCCCACTTCCTAGCTGACCTTCTCCTTCCCTCCCTGCCAGGGTCCCCCTCCCTGCGGGCGTACCCCCTCATCTCCGTCATCACCAGGCAGCCCTCCGTGGTGCCCCACCTGCTCCCAGCTGGCACCAGCACCCGGGGGCTGCCAGCCCAGCCCTCCCCGTGCCCCGTGGGCTCGGAGAACACCCCCGGAGAGCCCCAGGGCAGCAGCGAATCGGAGGCAGAGCAGCCCACGGCCAGGGTGAAGAAACCGCGCCGCAGTAGGACCATCTTCACGGAGATCCAGCTCATGGGCCTGGAGAAGAAGTTCCAGAAGCAGAAGTACCTGTCCACCCCCGACAGGTAGGTCAGCTGCTCGTGGTGGGGATGGGGAGGAGCAGAAGGGCTGCTCCGAGTGCTCCCTGGGGATGTGCTGCCTCCTGGTTCCGTGGAGTGGTCGCTGTGTTGGCCAAAGCCACGGGCAGGTCATAAAATCATGGAATATACTGAGCTGGGAGGGACCCCCAGGACCATCCAGAGCAGCACAGACACCCCAACAAGCCCACCCCGTGCTGAGAGCCTTGGCCAACCCCCCTCAGAGCACACGGGGAGGGCAGCAGAGCCAAACCAACCCACTCTGCACTCCCTGAGAGGGGCAGGGAGGTTGAAGCACAACCACCTCAACCCTCCAAGCTCTTCCCTTTCCTGGGGCACATCTCCCCACAGCACTCCAGGGTGGGCAGCACTCAGTTGAACCTGCAGCCTCAGCTCTGCTGCCACCTGAGATCCAGAGCAAACCCCCTGCCCAGGGGCAGCCCTGGGTGGGCAGGGCTGGAGAACACCCACAGCGTGCCCATGGGGATGGCAAGGGGGGCAAACCCAGCCCTCTGCAGTCAGGAGGCCCCATGGACACATCTGGACACATCACACCCCCTTCAGCTGCAATGAGTGGCCAGATTCAGTTTCCAGGCTAACTTTTCCTGGGATCACAGGTGACAGGAATGGATAAGAGCAATGGAAATGCCCGATGATGGAACCTGTGCTTGGAGCACATCTCCAGGCTCAGAGGTACAGAGCAGGAGCTCTCTGTCATTCCCATTCCTGCTGCACACCTGAAAAAAAAGGTGGAGCCTGTCTTGCCCTGGGATCTGGTGGTCTGTCCAAGGCACCCGAGGGGATGTCTCTCCAGAGGGCTGCTGAGCTGCATTTCATCCAGCACCTTGGGCAGCAGTTCAGAGGGAAGGTGGCAGCCTGTCCATCAGCTCGGAAAGCGGAGCCAGGGATGCCTGGAGTTGGCTTCTGCCTGCAAAGGCACAGGCAAGTTCCTGGTCTTTGGAAGGAAAAGGCAAGTTCTCAGGGACCACCTGGTGCCACCTGGACAATCCAGACTAAGAGAGGCTTTAGCTTTTTTGAGGGCTTTCAATCCTACTCTGCAAATTCGGAATCTGGGGAAAACACCCACCCAATTCCCATGTGCCTTATAAACCCAGAGGCACTTGAAAGGTGCCCCAGCCCTTGATTGAAATGGAAATTGGTTTTGAAGGTGGCATTCTCTGCTGCCTGTCCCCAGAGCCAAGGGCCACAGCAAGACCACATTTCCTGGCCATGGCCACCCGGACTTTCAGGGTTCCTAATGTTCTGAGTCCTCACAGCTTCACGTCCCCAGGTGGGTCCCACTTGCTGAAGCCCTCGGGGCTGTTAATTAGCATTATAATGTGATTGTTCCTTGGCTTGGTACCCGTTTGGGGCTGATGAGCAATTGCTGCCAGTGCCCCTGTGTTTGTGTGCCCGGGTTCCCAGGCAGTGCTGGTGACACGGGTGTGTGGCAAGAGGTGGCACCTGCCACCAGGCAGTCACAGACTCACAGCCCATGTGCACTGAGGCACCAGGAGTTGGCCAAGTTGTGTTTTTCTCCCTGCCAGCTCGTGGCTGCCAACGTGATGGCACAGCAGTGGCTTGGGATGTCTCTTCTCTCCCACAGCTTCTGGCCTGGAGAGAGGGTTGTACCCCTGGGAGGGCAGCTGGTTTATTAGCAGGGAGGGAGTGTGGTGTGCCAGGGCAATGACTCTGCCACATTCTGCCCTCTAGTAACAGCACTGGCACCTTAAACCATGATGTGGTGGCAGGTCCAGAGGGATTCCAGGGTTGGGGAGAAGCAGGAGGGCATGAGAGTGAGTTGGAGCCCGGGGACGTGGCGTGGGGAGCGTGCAAATATGAGCCTGCTCGCCCCAGGAGCCCAGCTGAAACCAGGGCTTGGTTCTGTGTTCCCCACCCAAAGGCAAGAAGATCTTTGCCAAGAAGTCACAGAATGCAGAGCACTTTGGAGGGTGGCTTTTTGGAGCTGTCCCACCTGCAGGACCGGCGTCCCCGAGGATTTCCAGCCCCATCCGTTGTGCAACTCCATTACAAAACCCACGTTTGTGGGGAAGGACCAGGAGGTCCTGAGAGCTGCATTTGCCTCATACCCCGGGTTTTAATATAGAAATAATGAATGGCTTCCCCTGAGCTTGCCTGGCTTGGAGATTTGTGGAGGATGAATCAGGATTATGGGCTGTCTGTTCCTTGAGCTGAACACGCAAATAATAAATTCCCTTATAAGCCTAAATTGCCTACAAGGGCAGAATGCACATGGAATTAGCAGATTCAGAGGTACTCCCACTGCCCTGGAAATGGGAAAGGATCCTGATCCCCATGGGGTGGTAGGCAGGGCAGCAGAAATGTGACACACAGAGAGTAGCACTTTGAAAGGCAGGCTGCCGCTGCCTGTTCCTGCCTGTTTGCTCCAGGCACCAGAGGACTGTTTTTCAGGGATGTGATGGCCCTAATTCATGGACCAACGTGGAGTGTCAGCAGCTGGAGCACAGCACGTTTGCGTTTCCAAGAGGGCAGGCACACCCTGAGACTTCCAGGGGGAGAAAGAGAAGAGAGAGCCTGAAAATTCCTAAATATTCCTGTTTTTTCCATTGGAGCCTCTGTCTTTGCACCTGAAATTCGTGGTATTCACCACTTTTGTGGGACTGTTCTCAACACAACGGATCAGAAGGACACTGTTGAATGCTCTGACACTGCTGGACTGGTATCTGAGCTCTCCTTGTCCTCTGCAAACTCATTTCAGTGTGTGTTTTGTCCCCCAGGCTCGACTTAGCCCAGTCCTTGGGGCTGACTCAGCTCCAGGTGAAGACGTGGTACCAGAACCGTAGGATGAAGTGGAAGAAAATGGTGAGTGGATCCTTGTCATTCCTCAGTGCTCCTTAAAAACCAGGGCAGATGTGGAGGCTGAGCAGCAACTTGAGTCTGTTTATCCCAAATTTTGGGTTATTCTTGATCATTTTTCTTGGAGATGCTCCCTGGTTTTTAAAGTGTCCACGCTATAGCACGTGTGGTGGGCTTGAGGGGACCACGGGCAGCAGGGAGGGTTCAAGGCCAGGGGGTGAAAGAAATGTGAATAGAAGAGAGGGAAACCCCAAATATCTTCTCCATTTTTGGCACCCTGTGACCCCAAGTGCTTGTGGGACTGGGTTTGTGCACAGGCAGAAGAGATTGAGTTGCCCTGTGGGAAGCAGAGCAGGGTTGGGAGCTGATTCCATTTATTCTTACCTTTCCACCTCTTCCCTTCACCTCTTCTACTTACCCTCAGCTCCATGGCCCTTTCCCAGTTGGAATCCTTTATCTAAAGGACAACCATCCAATGAATCCTGGTGGCAACCACGATGCTGTGACAGTGCCCAGCGGAGGGAGGGGGTCAGGAATTCTGACCTGGGAGAGGACAGGCAATTCCAGGCTGTTCCTTGGAATGTGGGTGGCATCACTGCCCCTTCAAACCATCCCGGGGCCAGCCTGGACACAGAGCTCTGCCTGGAAGGGTCTCATGGCTGTGGGGATGGCAGGAATTCCACAGGGGAACAGGATGGAGCTCAGGCTGATCCTGCTGGGTGCTGTCTTTGCTCCAGGTGCTGAAGGGTGGGCAGGAAGCCCCAACGAAGCCTAAAGGTCGCCCCAAGAAAAACTCCATCCCCACCTCAGAGGAGATCGAGGCAGAGGAGAAAATGAACAGCCAGGCCCAGAGGCAGGAGCTGGAGGGAGCCCAAGGCCCTGAGGAGCCCCAGCTGACACAGGAGAAGCCAGAAGAAGTCTCTGAGGAGACAGAGAAGTCTCCAGAACATATATCAGAGCCCTCCTCAGAGGAGACCACACCTCTAAGTTAAAAGGGAGGGAGAGAGAGGAGGGAAAAAGAAAAGCAAAAAAAACAAAACAAAAACAAACAAGAGATAAAAGAGAAAAACCAAAAGGAAATATGTATATGTATATATATATTTAAATATGTATGTAATGGTGTGTGTGTACATATATATATAAATATATATATATATGTAGCCCTTGTGCATAAGTCTAAAGATTGGTCACTTTGTGCCTTTGGGAATCAGCCATCGTGGGCCAGGTGGAGCAGAGACATCCCATGGGAATGTCCGTGGGAATGTGCCAACCTGTGCCTCTGCTGGGAGAGCCTCGGGACGGGGGCCTGAATGGAGAAGCACATGTGGAACCCCCAGAGAGCTCCTGGAGAAGTCCAGGGGAAGGAGGGAGGCAGAGAGGGTGGTGTGGCTGTGCTGGAGGGGGTTCTCTTGGCTTTGTCCTTGCCCTGGAGTGGTGCAGGTGGACAAAGAGCTTGGGTTGCTCTGGGATGAGGGACGGGCAGGGACTGGGAGCTGCGAGCACCATCTCCTCATGCAACCAGCACTTCTGCCAGGGTTGGGCCCCACTTAAACCAACTTGAGGAAGGGGCTCAGCCCCCCAGCTTTGCTTTGGCCCAGTGTGAGCCCAAAGCTTCCAAAGGGAGGTCCTTGTCCGGGTCAGGATTCCAGTTGGATCTCTCCAAGTTGTTTGGGTGTCGCGGTGGTGAACTCGCAGTGATCCAGGATTAAACTTGGAATGTGAGGAGGGTTTGGACTTGAGTCTGCTCCAAAAGCTTTGGGATGCTTGGATCTGGGAGTTTTGCTTTGGGCCCACTACTAATTTTTGTAGGGCTTTTTTTACAAATGAACTTTGAGAGGTTTTCAGGGGTTGGGGAGGATGATGGATTTCAGACAGCCAGCGTTTGTTTAAGATGAGTGCCAAGACCAGACGTGCATCGTGTTTCATAAAGTCTTGTTCAGGGTGCATTTTGCCCAAAGGCTGCAAGAGATGTATTAAGATAACCTTTATTTTTTAATTAAAAATTAAATATATAAATCAAGCTGTTGCTGTTGTTGTTTCTCTTTCAGAGGTTCTCACTTCAGGGACTTTGCTGGGCTTGGTTTCCCTGAATGTCCCTTTTCTTGAGGGGGTGGCCAGGGTTTTATACACATGGATCTCAAGTGCCTTATCCAAGGAGTGGGGAAAAAAGGGTTTCTTTTTTTACCTCCCCACCCCAGTTTCTTGCTCAGTGGTGTTTGGAAGTGTCTCATTCCAGCCCTGGGATGGGACTGCCTGAGTCAGGAAATGCTCATGTGGTGACACTCCGAGCAAGCCAGGGTGGGACAAGCTCCACTCTCTGGGTATTTACATCCCCCCAAACCCCCTGGGCAAAGGCAGCTGCTCCTTTGAGGTGCACCTCCAGGTTTGCAGCTAATCCCAGTTTCCCTCAGCAACATTCCCTTGCAAGGAACCTGGAAAATCCCAGGTATTTGATGCCTTTTAGCTCCCTTCTCCTGTGTCACAGTGAGCTGGAGACGGGACAAAACATTTCCCCCTTGCCTGCTGCGTTTAGAGCAGCTGCAAAGTCTTTCCCCTGCTGTTAAAATGCACCAAAACTTGGTTTTCTTTGGACATTTTTCTTTGCACAGAGCCCTGTCAGCTGGTGACAGGCACAGTGAGAGGCAAAGGTGGTGGGGCAGGATTTTGGCACTTGCTTGGAGTGTGTTGTTTGCACATTTTTATCTGTGCATGTCTTTTTTTCCTCCCTTTTCTTTCCAGAGCTGTGCTTTGGTTCAAGCCTATCTATTGGCCTTGAAATGGCATTTCATTTAAAAGAGGCCCATGGCCTGTTTATACAGGAATTAGATTAGATGGTCTCTGAGATCCAGAATCATCCTCTATTGTTCTTGGAGAGTGGCATCAGCACTCTTATCTCAAAATAAAATGTTTCCACAAGTCTGAAATGCCGCAGTGCTCACGGAGGGTGAAGAGCCCAATTTACTGGAAATAATTTGTCTAATAATGAGTTTCACCATCAGATTATTAAAAAAAAAAAACAACAACCAACTCTGCAAGAATCTCTACTCGGGTGATTTATAAGCCTGAAGAGCTGATTAAATCAAATTTTGAGTGCAGAACATTCTAGAAACAAAAAGCTGATTGTCAGGGAAGGCATTTTATTCAAAGAGACGTATCTTGGAGTGAATCTATTCCCAAGGCCAGGCTGGCCAGGGCTTGGAGAAACCTGGTGTAGGATGGGCTGGGCTTTGTGGTCCCTCCCAGCCCAAACCAGGCTGGGATTTCTTTAATTTTCCAAAATAAATCTCAGAGATGTGTTTTCAACCCAGCCTTTGGAAATTTTGGGATCTGGCCTTTTGTTTAACTGGAATATGTTCCATGAAGTGCACAATGTAGGGGGGGGAGGTTGGTGGGTTTTTTTCTGTACCCAGTGGATTTGTCTGAACTCCTCAAGAATTTTGATAGATTTATATAATAGAAATAAGGGAAGAAGAAAAAAATAAATCCTTTTCTTGCCCTGAACAAGAAAGTGGTGGGGGGGGGTTTCTGTGCCATCCAGTGAAATGGTAAGTCTGAAAACCAAAGCTTTCCAACACTTTTAAGGAGCTGTTTCTGAAGCCCAAGCAAAGCAAAACTGATCATTTCCCAGCAGGTTTTACGAAATGACATTTCCCACTTCCCAGATGGAAATAATTGTTTCTGACTCAGCCCCACTTTGCAGTGGGAACAGTTCCAGTGATTTTTTTAATTATTTTTTTTTTCCTCCTTCTTAATCCCATTCTAATCACTTATGAGTCAATCTGGGTGAAAATGCAATACTCCAACTGTCTGGGCTAGTTTTGAATGAGTCCGTAAGACACTGGAGATGTTTTTGTTCCTCCTTTGGCTGAGTAGCAACCTCAGCACCTTATTTGTCAATGTGATTGTTTAAGTGCAAAATTAGCCCTTGAAACCACTCTCTACCACTGCTCCCACCGAATGACTTTGCTGATGATGTCCTGAGTGTTTGCAGAGCACCTTCAGTGTGTTTGGACAGAGAGGAGACAGGAGGGGAGAAACGGGGGAGCCACCGAGTTATTCCTTGGCTAAATCTTTTCATCCCTCTTGGAGCAAAACATCTCCGAATTCCAAACTGGGCACGCTGATCCCAGCAGTTGTTGGGGGGCAAGGGCTGCTTTTCCTCTGGTTTTAAGGTTTTTCCTCCTTGGGGCTGATTTTTGATCTTGCTGCTGAAATGCAGAGGATGGAGCAGCAATTCCATTTGCCTTGGGCTGGGCTTGGCTGGGCCAGGTTTAAAGACTGGGCTGGGCTTGGCTGGGCTTGGCTGGGTTTAAAGACTGGAGCTGGGCTTAAGGGATTGGCTTAAAGACTGGGCTGGGCCTGGGCTTGGGTTTGGGTTTAGGCTTAGGCTGGGCTTAAAGGGTGGGGCTGGGCTGGGTTGGGTTTAAAGGCTGGGCTGGATTGGGTTTAAAGGCTGTGTTGGGTTTAAAGGCTGTGTTGGGTTTAAAGACTGGGCTGGGTTTAAAGGCTAGGNCACCCACGGTGGGGAGCCCCTGCTGAGCCTCCACCGCGCCACCAGCGAGGTGGCCAACGACTACAAGAAGAAGAAGAACGTCTTCAAGCTCAGGTAGGACGGGGGTCACCTTTGGGGGACCTGCCCGAGGTTGGGGGTGGAGGTCGATGGGGTGGTTGATACCGAAATGGTTGTTCGTGGTCTGGAGGCATCGTGGTTGCACCAAGGCCACGGTGGAGCCACCAAAATTGTGGTTGGCCCTCCAAAAATGTGGGGAAACCACCAAAAGCATCGTGAAGCTACCAAGAAGGTCACCAACCCATCCAAACCATCATCGATCCAAACTGTCATCACCAAACCGACCGAGCCATCACCAAACCAACCGAACCATCACCAAACCATCATCAATTCAAACCATCATCAGACCCCCCCCAAACGAGAAGGTTCTTCTCTTGTAGGACCAGTGATGGCAGTGAGTTCCTCCTGCAGGCCAAGGACGAGGTGGGTTTTTCGGGGTGAGATGGTGGATTTTGGGTTGGGTTGATGATGGTTTGGGTTGGGTTGGGTTGGGTTGGGTTTAAAGGCTAGCCTAAACTAGCCTAGCCTAACTTAACCTAGGCTTGGCTTAAAAGCTGGGCTAGGTTGGGTTGGGTTTAAAGGCTGTCCTGGCCTAGCCTAGGCTTGGCTTAAAGGCTGGACTGGGCAAGGGAAGTCAGCCTTTGGAGTTTAGGCCTTCAAGGTGGTGCTTCAAGGTGGCTGCAAGCTGAGTTTGCTCCCTGAGACCCCCCAAGGAACAGCAGAAGCCTCGTTTCAGGCACCTGAATTGAGGACTGAGGCCAAAGTGCTGCTCCCTGAGGGAATCCGCACGAAGGGGCTTCACCTCCACCAGCCAAGAGGGGTCCAGGGGACTCTGATGAGCCCTGCACAGGGTTTCATGTCTTTGAGAACCTCGTGTTTCCCGGGACCTGCTGTCCCAGGGGGGGTGGTCATTCATCCACAAGCCCTCTGCTGATGTTCAGGGGTCTTTGCCTTGCAGTTCCAGTGCTGACAGCAAAGAACCAACAATCCAAACTGCTCCACAGGGATGGAAAATGCTCCTACCCGGAGTTCTGGCTGGGACCCACCTCTGAGTGTAGCCTGTTGTGCCAGTTCTCACCCGGTGTCCACTCAACCCTCCAGGGCCCCGTTTCCCAGGGGGAAAGGAAAAGGAGAAAAGGCAAAAGAACAGCTGAGAGAGAATGGCAAAGCAAACTCAGAGAGGCTAAATACTTCAATTTATTACTAACAAAAGAAGAAATAAAAAGTAAGAAAAAAATGAGTCTTAAGAACACCTTTCTCCTCCCACTCCTCCCTCTCTCCAGCAGTTCAGGGAGCAGGGAATGGGGGTTTGCAGTTGGTGGTTCTGCCATTGCTCTTGTCCTGGGGGTCACCCCAGGGGCTGCAGGGGGGGCACAGCTCTGAGTCCTTCCCCCTCTGCTCCCATGGGGTCCCTCCTTCTCCTCCTCCTGCTCCCACCTTGGGCTCTGTGTTGTTCTCCCATGGCTGGAATTCCCAACTGCCCCACACTCCTCAATTCTTCCCTCTGTTCTCCCAGAGCTGGGACTGGGATTCTCAATGGTCTCCACTCTGTCCCCCAGCAGGAGGTCCCTCCTGGCCCTGGCTGTCCTTGGCTCCACAGCACAGGGGGAGCTTCTGGCAGCTTCTCCCAGAGACCATCCTGGATGGCCCCAGTTCTACCAAAATCCAACCACAGAAATCCCTGACATCAGTGCTGGGATAATCCTGCCAAGCTCTGAGCTCATCCTGCAGGATCCTTCCCCCAGATCCCAGCAAGGATGAACGTGAGGGAAAAACCAGTTTATGTCCCTTTATCTTCAGGCCGGGACAGAGAAATGTGGGGTTTGGGTGGGGTTGCAGTTCTCCCACTCTCCAGCATCTTTGTGGGAAAGGACAGTAAGAAAGGAATGAGGGGGAAAGAGAGGGGACAAGGAAGAGGTGAAAGGAAAGGCAGGGGGGAAAAGCTTAACTTCATAAAAACTGCATGAAAAAATGACATGAAATATAAAAATTAAGGAGGGAAATGATTGTGGTGAAAAGTCAGCTTTTTTTGGACAGTTCTGTAAAGAGAGATCTTTCTGAGGTTCAACTACACGTGCCAGTATGATGGATGTCAGGTTTTTCATGAGTTTATTTTTATATCGTTTCAGTTAAAGCGTAGCTGGGGAAAGAACAGTTGGATTGGGATGTGAAACAGGATTTGGGACCAAAGCTGTGTCTTGGCAGGAGTTTGGGGAAGCTCAGAGCCCATTGAATCTTCGATGTTGGACATGGATATCCCATAAGAACTTTGCTCCTCTTTCTTCCCGGGGTCTGGTGCTGCCAGGTGGGACTTATCAGGTTTTGTTATTAACTGGAGGAGAGGTGGTTTGGGGGTCTCAGTCTTTGGAGCACGGTAGCTTCTTGTTTTTATTGTAGTTGCCATTTAAATATCTTAGATTAGTGATATTTGGTTAAAATTGCAGCCAAAAAAGTGACCAAAACAAATAAAACCCATCCGACTTGCCCCTTTTCTTGTGCCTCAGAATCTTTAATTGGGAAAGAGCTTGAGGCCTTGAAATCTTGGAATTAAAGTTCATGAGGGTGATCTTCAGTGCAGGGATTTGAACCCTAAAATCTAATTATTTTTTCCCCAGCAGGAATAGATTAATTTTGATTGTTGTTTGGGGTTTTTTTAAACCAGCTACCCTGCAGTTTCTTGGTTTTCCCCCCCAATTCCAGTCCCTTCCCATATTGGAAACCTCCTTTAATGTGCTGTGCCAGTGATTGGAATGATTGCATGACTGCTCAGAAGGAAACCCCTGATCTCTGCTGGGATCCGAGGTGCCAGAGGGAAGGGGTGGGATCCAAAGGGAGAGAGAGGTGGGATCCAAAGGGAGGGAGAGGTGGGATCCAAAGGGAGAGAGGGGTGGGATCCAAANCTTTGCTCCTCTTTCTTCCCGGGGTCTGGTGCTGCCAGGTGGGACTTATCAGGTTTTGTTATTAACTGGAGGAGAGGTGGTTTGGGGGTCTCAGTCTTTGGAGCACGGTAGCTTCTTGTTTTTATTGTAGTTGCCATTTAAATATCTTAGATTAGTGATATTTGGTTAAAATTGCAGCCAAAAAAGTGACCAAAACAAATAAAACCCATCCGACTTGCCCCTTTTCTTGTGCCTCAGAATCTTTAATTGGGAAAGAGCTTGAGGCCTTGAAATCTTGGAATTAAAGTTCATGAGGGCGATCTTCAGTGCAGGGATTTGAACCCTAAAATCTAATTATTTTTTCCCCAGCAGGAATAGATTAATTTTGATTGTTGTTTGGGGTTTTTTTAAACCAGCTACCCTGCAGTTTCTTGGTTTTCCCCCCCAATTCCAGTCCCTTCCCATATTGGAAACCTCCTTTAATGTGCTGTGCCAGTGATTGGAATGATTGCATGACTGCTCAGAAGGAAACCCCTGATCTCTGCTGGGATCCGAGGTGCCAGAGGGAAGGGGTGGGATCCAAAGGGAGAGAGAGGTGGGATCCAAAGGGAGGGAGAGGTGGGATCCAAAGGGAGGGAGGGGTGGGATCCAAAGGGAGAGAGAGGTGGGATCCAAAGGGACAGTTGTGCTCCAAAGGGAAGGAAAGGTGGGTTCCAAAGGGAGGAGTGGTTCCAAAGAGAAAAAGAGATGGCTCCAGAGGGAAGGGAAGGTGCATCTCCAGAGGGAAGGGAAGGTGCATCTCCAGAGGGAAGGGAAGGTGCTGCTCCAAAGCCAGAGGTGCTGCTCAGCTGCCAAGGGCCAGGGAACCCCCCGAGGCTGCTGGAAACACCAGGGCTCTGTTTTGACAACCAAGCAAATAGAAAGTGTTACTCCCTGAGAGAGGTTCCTGAAATCCTCTGCTCCTGGCCAACCTTCCTGCACGCAGCTGGGAGGCGGGGGTTTCCCTCCAGACATCAGTGAGGAACAAATCCATCCAGGAGACATTTCAGAAGGCAGAATTTCCTGGGGAAGGAGGTGGCCCGACGTGCCAGAGCCCTCACGAGAGGGCAGGAAGGGCTGGTCACCCTTGGGGCAAACTCTTCCAAGATTTCCACAACCCAAAGGAACCAAACCCTTGTGGATGAAACAATAGTGAAGTATTCCAGCCCCTTTGTAATTCCCACATTAATGCCCTTCCCAAACAGGCCTTGTCAGGTGGGGAAGGTGGAGCTCCTGGACACCTTTGCTGTTGTCACACAGCCAGAGCCCAGCTCTTCCCTAAGCCCAAGCAAAACCTCTCCCACTTCAATCAGACCAAACCCCAACTCTGGTGCTGATTCTTGCAGAGCCCCAGGAGCTCCTGCAGGTCTTCCAAGGGCAGGTTTATGTTCCAGAGACCCTGTGAGATGTCAGAGAGGCTGTGCAGAATGGGAATGAAGTCAGAGCAGAGCCGCCTGGAGTCAATGCAGGAGGGAACCCACTGGCACCTCTCATCTCAGCATCTGCCCTGGCACAGGAGCTGCTCCAGCGGTGGCACCTCGTCCTTGTGGCATCGCAGGGCTGCTCTTGCTTGTTTATTCTCACCAAAGGAATGGGGAGGTGGGGAAAGGAGGTGTCAGCTGTCATGAAAACAGCAGGGCTTCGTCCTGGAGGCTGCTGGACACAAACCCTGCAGGATTTTGTGGCTTTCAAGAACTTTTTAGCACTGAGAGGATCGGGTTGTTTGTCAAGCCAGACCTCAGCTCTCCGGGGAGCTGTCCCGGTGTCTCTGGAGAGCACAGACTCTCCCTCCCATTCATCTGGGACCGAAATGAGGAGCAAACAGGCTGGAAGTGGTGGATTGGAGGTGATAAATACACCAGCAGGTCACAGGCTGGGGGTTCTTGCCCACAGGGACTCCCCTGGGAGATGGTGACACCAGTTCAGTGAGGAGGAGCTTCTCCTCCATCACCCATCCCTGTCCCTAAGGAAGAACAAGCCTTGGTGCTCCGGGTCCAAGGTCCTTCCAGGAGGGATGGCAGTGTGCCTTTCCCTGCTGGACGTCTGGATTGCCCATAATTCCAGCTCTTCCCCCAAACCTTCCTGTCTCTGCTCCTTCCTGCCCAGTGTGGCTCCCCCAGGAGGTCCTTTGGGCTTGGGCAGTGGGGGGATTGCAGCTCCTGGGATTCCCAGGGCTGTGACCCACCCGTGCTGGGCCCTGGCTCCGCTGCCAGCTGTCGTGGCTTTCTGTAGCTGGATTTTAGTAGAAGGAGGGGTTTCCAGGATGGTCTCTGGGAGAAGCTGCCAGAAGCTCCCCCTGTGCTGTGGAGCCAAGGACAGCCAGGGCCAGGAGGGACCTCCTGCTGGGGGACAGAGTGGAGACCATTGAGAATCCCAGTCCCAGCTCTGGGAGAACAGAGGGAAGAATTGAGGAGTGTGGGGCAGTTGGGAATTCCAGCCATGGGAGAACAACACAGAGCCCAAGGTGGGAGCAGGAGGAGGAGAAGGAGGGACCCCACGGGAGCAGAGGGGGAAGGACTCAGAGCTATTTCCCCCCCCCTCCCTGAAGCCCGTGGAGATCTTTTGGGGT